>BGZK01000272.1:0-526190 GCA_005406025.1 Eumeta japonica
CCCTATAGATTACAGATCTCCAAAACAATTATGGATTAGAAGAAAATGACCGAGAGGAATCAATACATCAATTCACGTGAACTAAATCAAATCTCCGACAATATAAACACAACAGACGAAGTGACACATGCAATCACTTCTCTCATAGTCCACGTACAACGTGTCACGGGTGAATGCTCCAGGCGGGCTCCAGTGACAAACAGCCGTTGATGGAAATTCCCTGATGATGCGGGGAGGCTTTTAAGACAAAAGAACACTGCTATCAGTGCTTATCGCACATATCCTACAGAGGAAAATCGCGTTCATCTGCGCTCTTTGCAACGCGCGGTAAAAGGACGTCAACTCAGAAACGATAACTGGCAGGATCTGATGGAAAATATCACGCCATTCTACCAGGCGTACTGACGACTGGCAGAAGCTCTGAAATCAGATACGGTCGCGACAATGCCCCCTTTCTTGAGAAATGATCTTCCGCCCGCCTTTAGTGAGGACGAAAAGGCAGAGTGTCTAGCTGATAGTCTCCAGAACCAATTCACTAACAGTATTCAACCGACTGACCAGCGCCACTTAGACGAGGTGAACCGTGTAGTAGCCCAGCTACTAGACTCGCCTTCTAGCGTCAATCTCCCTCCACGTACTGCGGAGACGTGTATCAGAGACCTCCGTTCAAAGAAGGCTCCAGGACCCGATGGCGTTAGTAATCGGCTGTTCAAGCTGTTACCGTCATACCTAATTCTGCTGCTGGTGGCAATTTTTAATAATTGTATAAACAAAACTATCTTTCCAATCCTTTGAAAATAGGCTGACGTCATCAGTATCCCCAAGCCTAGAAAGCCGCAATCTAATCTCTTCAGCTATAGGACCATCAGACTCTTATAGGCTCTAGATAAACTTAATGAACGACTACTGTATCAAAGCCTCAAATTCATTTATGAGAATCAAGGATTCTCAGGTCTGGCATAACGGGCTCATTTATAAGCTCTACAAGCTTGATGTACCCGAGCAACTCATATTCATATTACGAGATTTTGTCAAGAACAGATAGATACATTCATTTCCACGTTGAGGAAACATGCTTATCGTCGATATCGATTGAAGATGGAGTCCCTCAAGGCTCTGTGCCTTCCCCGATTCTGTACTCTCGTACACGAACGATATACCGTGGCATCTTAAGGTCGAACTCTTGCTATTCGCAGATGACACGACACTACATTCTCAACGCACCGTCCAGAGCCCTAACACAACTTCAAATAGTGATCGACACCCTAGGTAACGGGTTCAGAAAGTGGAGGATCTAAAAATGGTAGTTTGTGACAAATAATAGTATGATAGTTAAGAAATAATAAACAAACAAAAAAAAATAAAAAAAAACAAAACATTACTTTAAAAGTAGATACTAGTAAAGCCTATAGACTATGGGTAGTCACTTCTTTTATTTCTTTTTCGCACGTATGGTGGTCGGATAAGGTTTTATTCAAATACACGCGAAATTTTAAATATGTAAAATTTTAATAACAGAGTTAAAATACCAAATCATTAGTGCCTCCAATAATAGAGGCGCCTGTAAAGGCGAATATGGTAATTGTGGACTGTAACTACTTAGCTACATTTTATATATGAATAAAGCATGACATGTGAAACATAAAGAAATTAATCTAAACCTGATATTTACTAGGTAATTTACAGTAAATACTATATTTTAAAATTGACAAGGTTTTTTCGATCGCTTCAGTAGGGGCCGCACTTTCAGCGAAAATGCGCATTCTTCTGTCGTGAGCTCTAAGTGCAGGTGAATGATTGGAGTGTCAAATGATACGTACGAATAAGGATAAGACGGCAATGAACAAAATTTTTAAGAAAGTTTGATAAGTTTTTGGAAAAATCCCAAAAAGCCCACTAAAAATAGATGTTTTTAGAGGATCTCTAAAGGGCATTTTTAAACCTATTTAGACATTTCTTTTTTAAATTTTAAATTTTGCTATTAAAGATTGGCTCAATGTTTGAAGTGCCTCTTTTCATGTTTTGCAAATAATGAGAATTTTCGGAATTACGAGTTTTTTTTTAAATCGGTTATTTCATGACTTACGATTTACGACAAATGTGAACGGGAGTTCTGATGTTCGTTTATAATGACTGAATTCGTTATCTTTTACATGTCAACAGAGTTTTAAATTCACTTTAAAAATAATTATTAGTTAATAAATATTATCGGGGTTTTGTTTTTATTCCTTTTATTATATATCTCATTTCAATGTTTCCGAAGGTATAGAAAAGCACGAGATTTATGATTTTTTTTTTAGTTGAAAACTAATTTTGGGTTATATCTATAAATTCGAAGCGTTTTGTTTATGAATTGTAAAGCAACGCCATTCTGTTTATTGGTGAACGTAAGTTTACATTTGTTTTTCAGTATTTAACATAAAATAGTATAGATTACTCGGCCTAAGCAGTCGACATGGAACTAATAGTTTAGTTTAGTATTAATAAGCAAATCGGGAATATTCTAGTTTAGTTTAGTATTAATAAGTAAATCGGGTGTTAATTCCCGGAAATCCATATTTCGACGCTTGCCTGCAACATACAAGTGGCAGGCATGCGTCCTGTTCTTCCACTACGAATCCCTATCAAATAAATAGGATATTGACTCGAAAGGATTGACAGATATCACTTAGTAAATATTAGTATTTTATTTATCTTAGTCCTTAGATTGTTTGAATTTTTCTTAGAATGTGTTAATATACCATTAAACGTATGTTGAAATAATAGCATACCTATTTAGCGGACTAAGATAACAAAAATTCTAACACTAACTTATATATTCGATATCTGTCAATCCTCTGGAATCAATATTCATTTTATAGGATAGGGATTTGTTGTGGAAGAACAGATTCGAGGGTCAGCGGTGGGTTGCATGCTGCATGTTAATGCATGTTGCAAGCAAGCATCAAATTAGAAATATCTAAACTACCTCTCGCTAAATTGAAGTAGTCACTTAATTGTCTTTTGCTAAAGAAGATTTGCATATTAAAGTTTCAAACAGTCCTCGTATTTAGGTATTTTCTTTTTTGTTAAGAAAAAAATATACGAAAGCTAACGAAAGATTCCAGACTGCGCTGCAGTACTCCATTCTACGTCGAACCAAAACGATGTGCAGTATTATTTTAAGTGGAGAATTTTTAAAGTGTTTGAAATTACGAATAAGAGAAACTAGCGTTTGAAAATTTCTTGCAAATAGAATCTATGTGCATAGTGATACTCAATCTGGAATCAATTATCACCCTTCATTCTGTGATCTTAGAGACCACTTTTATTGCAGTAGCATTAATACGGTAATAAGGTCGTAGGCTCGTCTTTTTCCTGAAGACTCTAAGTACAAAAATTTCACTAATACTTAAATTCATTCAATTTGTAGTGACTAAGCACACAGTATATCTAAATATCTTTGAAGAAGATCGACATCATCGACAATGTTAAATAGATAAATTTATGTGAACAAGAGAGTTTTGAAATTCTAAAAAGTGAGAAAGCAGATCATTCACAAAATATCAAACAAAATAGGAGTAATTCCACAGTATTCAAGTTTATCTATGAATATATCATGTTGAATATGATCAGATGTTGTGCTAAAACCAGTGTAGATTAAATCAACAGAGTGATCTGTATCAACTTCTTCAGTAATAAAATTTCTAAATGAGACAAGATTAGTGGTAGTCGATATATGTAGATATTCAAATATATAATGCTTTAAGTGAAGATCAAGCAGAGGGCACGACGTTTCTTCAAAGATCTTGACGATTACTGGCAGTATAGAAATTGAATTAAATAACTCTCAATGTCCGCTACATCGCCATATTTGAATAATAGTACAATCAGTGCTTTCTGTAAGCTAAAGAAACATCCCTGATGTAAGTGGCTTATTGAAAATTTCTCCCAACGTATACGCAACCTCTGAGACATATTTGACAACAAGAACAGTTGGGACACCATTGAGGCCACCGCCCCTCAAGGAATTCATTCTTTTTACAACGTTTAATACATAATCACTGTTGGAGCTGAATTAAAATGCGAATTTACGTTATAGTTCAAATTTAACCTTCGCAAATCATTAGAGTGTACATTCGTTTTATTATAGGCTAAAGAAGACTGTGAAGCAGAAAGACTACAGATGTCTTCACCTTCATCAGCTTTCACGACTCCATGGAGCGTAAAGGTTGAATAAGAGTTAGAAGCATCTTTCTTTTTTTTTGTAAGAACGACCAACAAACTTGGGTTTGATTCAATAGTCGTTTCTAACGTTTCTTTGAAGACAGCCCTAATACAGAAGGAGTTACATTTCATTAAGACAAGAAATATTTTCACTGTCACAGGTCGTCCGGCAGATGTGAAACATCAATTTGATGGTAATTGAAAGAATTTATAATTTAAGAAAACTAATAAATTAATATGAAGTAAAAGAAATAAAAATGTAGTTTCCTATTGAAATAAATATATTTTGATGTGAATTTTTGAATTAATGATACACTCTACTATATACCATACAATTACACGTCTAAGTATGCTAATCCTACAAAAGGTTGATTTTTGCCTAAAATTAATAATATTATTATTATTTTTTTCTATCGTTGTTACAATGAAATACTGAATCAAACCATAAACTAGTTTTTCAATATCAACGAATATGATATTAGTGTAACTATACGATAGCGTCAAATTTTTATCACCTCGACATGGAGCAGTGGCGGATTCAGTGGAGGCCATGGGGTCATACCCCCTACCTGTTGGAACTATGTCCTACTATTGTAATCGAATCAGGACAAATCCTGACTGAACTCGTACGTGTGACTGTTCTGACTCGAGGACTGGATTCGCCCTTGACACGGAGACACACTCCCGTCGCAGGTCAGGTTGACAAGCTCGCACCACGTACGCACGAGCCATCCACGATGACCATAAGCGCGTAGGGTAATAGCGGGACATTCTTATCTATTAAATCGACATTCGTGCAGTGCTGTCGTTGTTGCCACGCGTGCGGGCGGCGCCGGCCGGCGGCGCGGCGGGGTCGGCGTTAATCCCGCGCCGAATTCATTACGACTAATTTTGCGCCAAATTCCATTTAGACTTTCATGAGCGGACGCCAATATTTAAAAGGTATTAACTTTTCAGAAAACACCCCCTCCATTATACAGTCAGATGAGCGCGGACGTCGCCGGCGTCGCGCCGAGACGCGAAAAATATTTTCCAAGTCATCACGGACCCGTCTGCGCCGGCGGCCGGCGGGCGGCGGCGACGGGTGTGTGGGGCAGGGGGGCGCACCTCCCCGAATCAAAATAGGCGTGGTGACGGCGGCGCGGTCCGAATTCCTTCCTTCGGACGCCGCCGCAACAGCTTTAGCGACCGCATTGTTACGAGAACTATCGTAGTATCCGCTGTTTATCTTTTCTTTGGTTGTGTCGTAAAGAACAGGCCACGTGCTCATACGAATTCCGGCCGAAATGGAACAAACTAAAATTGTTTTAACCTAAGTACGCGACGCAGAAAGCACTAGTGTGTCCATGAGCCTATATATCTAATGCATGAATATTCCTCTGTGACGCCCTAGAGACGAAACGCGTCGGTCGATTTTGATGATTGTTACGTCGATCGATTTGTCTTAATCTCGTGTCATTAAATACATTATAGTGATCAAAATTGAATATGACGACAACCAGACGCCATATTGTAAAAAAGGAAAAATTTCACTCGACGAAATGTAACAAGTGGGATAGCATTGAATAATAGGTTTCGGAAAATAATTTTTAGACATCTTACATTATTTTTCGTTTTAAGTGGCCATTTAGGATGTATAATAATTTAAAATTGGTTCGTAACAATTCTCACTTAAATTTGCAAAATTTCGAATTTTGTGATAAAATTCTTATAAACCGTATAATAAGGTCATATTAATGTGAAAAATTCGTGGTAGGAAACGAAACTTGTTTGAGTTTTGTGGAGTTTCGACTTGAAGAGATTCTGTTATAAATGAACAATAATTTATATAAAAGTCATGTATTTAATTGTATATATTAATGTACCAGACCTTTCAATTTAATACGCTACCTATACTAATACAATTTATCTTAGAATAGTCACTGAGTGTTTTGCTTTAGCGATAAACTCAATTTAGATGGAAATCCAATTGGAGATAAAATTATCAAACCCCGTCAAAGCAATATCAGATATTCGATTTGACGAAAAAGATGAAAGCGTTAAATATCTGCAAAAGATCTACCAAAGTAGAAATATTAAGAACGTCCTCTGCGCCGGGCCTTGCACTGATTAAAATAGGAATATAAATCCTGTCAACTATTCCTAACTTTTAGAAAGCTCCTGTCAACTTTGAGGTTACACAACTAACTTTCTTATTACCACATATTTTCTGTTCTATCCAAATGTATATAATAAAAACAATTTGTCTTTGTGCTCGTTTAGCGCTGAATCGTCTGTAGGTGGTTTTAGGGTGATTTTCTTTTGCGGCAAGAAGACGACTGACATTGTACGAAGAAACCGCGCGTTGGTTTTCTTGATGGACAATCGTTAATTTATGAAGCACGTACCTAAAACAATACGAAACAGTGCGGTTAAAAAAAGAAAGAATTCATTAATATCATATTCAAATATCTGATGAGATGAGACGAGATGAAATTCTGGAGTTGAAGTTTTATTAGACAATAATATAAAAGTAATAAAAATACAGTATTGATACACAGTCGTATATTTTACGCACTTTTTTTTTTAATTAGTGTTCTTAAAGCTTTTCTATTTGACAAAAAAAAAAACACTTTCACTGCACTTCGGCAGTGAAAATGTTTTTTTGATTAATATAAAAGTATCTGAGTTTGTGCGTTAATGGTGTTACATCTCAGTAAGCCCTGGGGGGTTATACTGATCTATCGTTTAAGGGTATACTAGATCCTCTGACTGACACCGATGAAGGGGGCGATCTATGGTTCGGTTAATCGAATAAGCTTCGTAATGTCATAATTTGAGTAATCGCGTTGGTTAAATAATATAATTAAAAGATTGTATTTTTTTTTTTGCAAATAATATTATATTAAAAAAAATTATAATCAATTACATAGCTAAATAAATAAAAATTATTATAAAAATAGAAACAAAAGAAAAAATTTACAATGTTTTTAAAACAGACTAAAAAGTTTTAAACAATTCCTATTTCGTAATTGTGATTTTTTACAAATACGAAAATAGTTATACATAATTTTATAACCAACAACATGGCGCGCATGCAGTACTAATTACAGTCTTAAATGTATTACAATTGCAATTCAAATGAGCTACAAGCTAAAGTTATTTCAAGGCTATTGAAAATTTACAATCAAAAATTTTATGAACAATATCTCCTTCCCTTATAAAACGATTTTGCCAAAGAAAGCATAGTCATTGAAGTAGAAACCGTAGTCACCGAAGTAGCCGTTTTTGAGAAAAAAATAGTATAGAACATCTAAGTAGAAATGTCCTACTAATAATGCTAGAACAGCTGACGTGTAGGTACGACGTCCATCCTGTGTGTGTGTTATTATGTTCATGTCGTGTTACGATGGTCGCCGCGTATTGCGATTAAAACTAAAGTTAATTAAATTATAGGAGGACATAGTTGGCAACTGCAAATGGTTAGGTACAACGACTCGCCGCGTCACCTCCACCCATTTTGAGCCTCGCGTCAGCTCGGAACACACCGATTGCATCTGAGTGCAGTGAATGATGGTTCACTACACTCAGGTGTTGAGGCAGTAAACAAGATGTCGTTTACTGCCTCAACGTTCTGACTCCGACACACGCACGCACGCACGCATGCGCACACACACCCAGAGAACAAGATCCCATATCGTTCTCGTTCCCAATTCTATACCAGAAAAAGCCCATATTCTTACACCAAAAACATACGTAATGCCGCTAATGTTTTTGTTACTCTGCTGATCCTAATCCCGGTCCTTTTCGCTGTTGCGGCACCGAACCGATATTAACTTGCATCTTTCTTGAATATTGTCGTTACCAATAACCCGATCGCAGTAAGTGAAGAATTCATTTTAAGATCACGCAAGCAAATTCACGTGCAAAAGTTGGCATCTATATAAATTATAGTCTATATGTTATTGTGGCGTATACACTATGTTATGGTACAGTTTTAGATAATTCTATTCAGCCGTTAAGCCGTGATTGAGTAACAAACATCTAAACATTCAAACCTACAAATTTTCACAGTTATAATACTGATAGGTTTAATTTAAACAAGTGATAGACCCCGATCTCTTTTGATGCAAGTTTTGAATACAAATGATGATAGCAGTAGCGTCTTCATCGGTATAATGCAGATAAATGAAGTTCGTCAACTTCGTCACTCGATCCGGTTTCCTTGCGCGAAATCGGTAAATCAAAAAGAATACCGAGGCGCGGCTTGTCTTTGATCTTCGTGTGACAGGTCGGCGATCGTTCTTAGCTGCGTCAAATCTGAATTTTGTACTGTTTTTATCTGCTGCTTCTCCCTATTGAACGTACAGAATGAATTACCCCGGTTCGTGCGTATTCTGTATTGTGAGCGGTACGCATTTCGGAACCAACGAATATGTTAAAGACAAAAACACCATGGGATTGAAGTGTTCGGCTATCAGGTTGCTTCATGTTATATCTAAGTGTTTTACTAAATTAATAATTACTTAATATTTTGTATCGATGAGCAAAAAAAGAGCAATTCTTGAGTTTCTTGCATATTCTTCTCCTTTGGAATGAGTGGTAATAATAATGTCGAAAATAATTCGCTAATGACATATTTCAAGTGCAATTTTATTACCTACGAAATAAAGCTATTTGTTAAATTTCATTTGATTTGACTTGACCGACAATAATGCGGTTCTCCGACCGCAAATTCAGTTTTTTTTTCATGTCCCAGAACCCCTTTTGCACACCACACGTATTTAAACGCGAACTTTTTAAAGTTTGCGTTTGAACTAACATGACACTAAAAGCGAATAAACAGTCAAAAATTCTAGAAACCATTGAAATGTGGTCTGGCAAGTTTCTAATATCCCTGGAGTAGTTTCTCTCATATATCTCTAATGTACAGATTTTTTTTTCTCTACTATTTTTTCATACGCCTAGATGAGCGACGAAAACATACATTTAGAGAAGTCCATCGGAATTTTCAAGGAAAAAATTTTTTCCTATATCATGTCAATGTGGATTTAGTGGGACGAGACGCCCGTCCAGTGATGAAAGTCGGTATTGATTGTACACCTTTTACACCTACAATCTTTGACTTCCTAGTCGGTTTTAAGGCTTGGTGGAATTCTGCCCTGTCTATTGTGCCTCCGATTTAATGAAGTGACATTATTGAGTGATACAAACGTTAATGGAGTTTTGACTTCGATATTAGTTGTTTCACGCTTCAAAACAGTAATTAATTTCTTGAAATGCGTTTCAAAAGTGGCTGAAACGTTAGTATCTGCTATTGTATTGTGTAAAGGTTTTACTTCGTGGAAATTCATAGTCAGATGTTTGCCTGCAATACGCGGTTGTATATAACCCATCGATTACCCTAGAATCTGCTTTCCCATTGCACATCTTCATAGAACGAATTTAATCGCCGATTAATATTCAATACGTTGGATGAGCATACGCAGTGGAAGACCAGATTCAAGGGATAACGGTGGGTTGTATGCTGCGAGTTAGTGCAGGTTGCAGGCAAGCGCGGGCCTATGAAAAAAGAATCTGATGGTCCATAGCAGTTCTCTGCTGCGAATTGTCCACCAAATCGCGCCAGTTCAATCGATGGACTTGTTTACATTTTTTTTTGCGACTCCCATAATTTACGTTAAAGTCCTGTGACATCATAAAATAAAATTCATCGCGCTTATGCAAATCGAATAGAAGAAAGACTTTATTCGCCGTGAAATTGCATCGGGAGTCGCCGAAAGCTCGTTAACGCAAACAATGTTTGTGGGCGGGCGGCGCGGGCGGCGGCGCCCTAATCGAATAGCCACCTGAAACTGTTTCGGACAACTTTATAATCCGATAAAGTCTCAATTAGAGTTGTTCCATCGGTTTAAGTTCGTGAAAACGACGCACCGACGTCGGATTTTCTCAATTAAATCATCAATCGCGGGGAGTTGAAAGGATTGAGGCGGCCGGCTTTACGATGACACGACTCGCGCATTTGGGGCGCCGCCGCCGTCGGCGGGCGGGCGGCGGGGAGGGGGCCCGCTCGTAAACCTCGTGTAAATTAATCGAGTTACGTCGCCGCGTCGCCTTAGCGCGACGCGATGCTTAATAAACGAGAGCAAATATTGCCGAATCGGCTCTGTGCTGCGCCACGGGCCGCCACACTTGTTGAGCGGCGCCGGCGCTGACCACCGCGCGACGCTAGTGAGGTCATGCGGCAGGATATGCGAGTCGATAGACAAACGGGAAATCGTCGAATTCATTTATGACGTATCGTAGCAAAATTGCAAAAAAAAAAAACTGATACATTTACGAGATTTTTCAGTGACAGTCTGCCTCTGTCTGTCACTTTCCTGATTCTCAGAGACTACAAAGCGAACAAATGTATAGTACAAAATCTAAATTTTAATTTCAAAAGAACTAATGTTCGGTATTGTGTACAGAAATCGAGGAAAATGGAACACTTATATTACGGTTGTCATGGTCGCCAACCCGTTGCATGTCACATCTGTTTTTGTAAGAAATTTATTATGATAGTTTCTAGCTTTTACAAAACTTGGTTTACCCAATAGATTACGACAGTACTTTAAACCAAACCGTCGCTTTTCGCTTCATAAGGTCCGACCACGTCTGGAGTACTGTTGTCACACTGGGGCAACTCAATATCGACCCTTGCCTCCAAACTCTATTTGTCGGGGATGCCGACTCCAGGCTGGGCAGTGGAGTGGGGGTTATGCGACTTTATTTACCATATTATAATTATTCTATTTTACAATGCTATTATTTTTATACGTTACATATTATTTATTACATAGTTTCTTATGCTATTATTATATTGTATCTGTATTATTTATTCTGTCGTGCACACTATTGGAAATTGAGTGTCTCGAACCGTCGGTGACTCTATACTATCCAGTCAGATGCATGCATTGCGAAGAGATGTACCATCTTTGTGTATGCTTTGTCGCATACGCTATAGGGCTGCTCTGAAAGTTATTCGACTTTGTTCGTGTTCCTGAATTCTGTCTAGTCCTGCTCACTGGAAATACCAACATCATTATTTTAATGGCCGGTGTTCTGACGTCGTACATTACATACGCAATTTTCTGTCACGTACGGTAGAACTCTGGAATAATATACTATCAGAAATGTTCCCAACCAACTACGACAAGAGGGTTTTCGAGAAAAGAGCCAATTCCTTCCTAAAAAGCCGACAACTTATCTGTCATTCCCTTGAGTTTAGGGTGGCGGTGATTACCTTCTTTATGTTTGCTTGTTTGATCTTTTGATGTTCTTTAAAAAAATATTCCTAGAAATTAGTCGGTTCCTCTTCTTCTTCTCCCTGGCTAAACGTCTCATATAATTTAGGGTAATATCAGATCAAACGTTTAACACTTATAGAACTTCTTATCGGCGTCCATAGGATCTTATATTCGGTTGTAATTTGATGCTAACATTGTGATCAGATCATTCTTAAAGCTCTCAGAAATGCCGTTCTATACTTGTTAGGCATTTCAACTAAGATCTACCTCGCCAAGCGACGATGTCGATTTAAACAGCTCGCTGTAGAGGTCCCGTTTTGAAGTGTTTATCTTCAATCTTTATTAAATCTGATTTCACAATACATTTGGTAATTTTTTTATTTAAAAATAAAAGAAATAATATTATTTTCCTGTGATCCAAAACACTGAAAGAAAGAAAGAAAATTTTTCATTATTTTAAGCACGTGCACTGAACGTTATAAGATTATTAATATTTTTCTATAAATATGAATATATCAAATGACATACAACGTTTTTAATGAAAATTTGTGAATAAGAAAAAAATGCGGATGGAATATTGCTAAGCAACTCTTAATGGACACTAATACAAGTTAGTTCATTATAAAGGAACAATACCGACTGTCATGACGCTGTCAATAGCCAGCCTACATCCACTCAACATAGTAAAACCCGTCGTCGTGCAATGCTTCGCAATGCACCGTTCGCCTATTTTACAGATTCATCACTAACATTGACAGTTTTAAACTTGCCTCTGGTTTGACACTCCTTCTTTCTGACTGACCCGTTACATAAATAATATTTTTGTCGATAATGTAGGTTCTATGGTATTACAACACACGAGCATACTTTTTTATTGATTTTATTTGTCTCAAATATATATATTATACAGAGGACTTATCAATTTTTCAATTAGCATCCCCTACATTTTCATTTATGAAAAATTATCGTTTTTCGTCTACATTTCACCATATATTATAGCTACGTTTATCTGTATTGTGTGGATTTCCAAAAATGCATTTATCGAATGATACACTATTATATCAGGTTTAAACGTTTAAACCCATACTGAGGCATAACCTTTCAAAATATTTCTTTTTCAGATCGAGAGACATGTATAGAAATTTTCTACGCTAGCCTATTGCAGATGGCGCTGCTGTAGTGACCGTTATCGTCGGTGCGATGACGATGACGACGCGGATTATCCGGGACTGACGGCTTAACGTGCCATCAGAGGTTCGCCGTCAATTTTAATAACGCATCGCTCGGTTAGCCAAAATATGAGAATAGCTTGAAACTTGTTATTCGAATATAAAATCTATAATAATGTAACAATATAAAAGTCAGTAAGTATTATTTCCTCTCAAGGAAATCGTTTAGTCGTTAACGCTGTTTGCGTGTATACACTTTCATTAAAACCGCAAGATTATAATGATGTAAGGTAATCGCATCTCTTAACTTCTCCCGACGAATTTTACAGTATGCAATTACGTAGACTAATCGAGACTCCCACAAACACAGACTTTTTATACAAATTCAAGATAATTTTTCATCACATTTTATTTACATTCAATTGTAATACATATATCCCATTTCGTTCAACAACTTGTTGCCATTTTATAGATAGTGACATAATCCCATTGCTGTAGAAATTTTGACACACGTGACGATAACCTAACACTACCTAAAGGATTCTGAAGAAAGCGAAACAGGTGAAAATCTGAGGTTGCAAGACCAGGGCTATATCGTTGATGCATTAACACTTTCCAACTAAAGTCTCTCAATATTTGCTGACTGGATAAAGATGTGTGTGGTCTGACGTTATCATGGTGAAACCCCACCCTTTTGTTGATCGATTCCGTCAGTTTTTTTTTTCTACTTTTTGTTTCAATCTTGTTAGCTGTGGGCAGTAGAGATCCGAATTGATGGTTCTGTCTGGTGGTAAAAGCTAATAACGAATAATGACCTGCCAATCCTACCATACACATAGCATCAACTTACTGCGAATAAATCGGGTTTGGCTATATTCTGTGGAGGTTGCTGCTTGCTTTAGGAACATGATCTATTTCGTACGTTCTTGTCATAGGTAATCCATTTTTTAGCACCAGTGATCAGTCTTTTCAAAAATAGTTATGTTTCATTACGTTTCAATAGAGAATCTCAAATCAGTACACGATTTATTAAATGTCTTTCAGTGAACTCATGTGCGACTCAAATATTCAGCTTTTTTGTATATTCAGCATTTTCAAATGGGTTAAAACTGTTTTGTGGTCAATTCCCAGCTCTTCAGCTATATTATGAGAACTAATACGCCGATGTTGCTTTACTTTTTTCAAAATGGTATCGTCTTTATCCTAACAGGTCGAATAGAGCGAGGTTCATCTTTGACATCATAATTACCGGACTGAAAACACTTGAACCATGTTTTGTGCTACTCTTATCGACACTGCATTAAATCCATAAACGTCACAATTTTTTTCGCCACTTGTCGCTTCTTTCCATTTTTTTGTAATAAAACTTCAAAATATATCGTATTACTACGTTAGATTCACACATTTTGATGGACGAAAAATCAATAGTGAAACAGGGGGACACCTTTTACATACTTCATTTTTATTATTTTAAAATATTATCTATTTAATTGTATCGAATTAAGCTAGATACAAACAGGACAACCAAAGAGATTTTACTGCAACTTTTGATTTATAAAGTATGAAAACTTTTCCCTGACTGTACATCGCTTTCACTGCCAGTTAAAACGGTAGTTATTTGACATTATTGGTTATACGTTCTCATATTCGCATATATTTTTTTTTCTGCTCCAGTTATCGCTACCTCACCACTGCCCTATTTGATTCGCTTAGTAGTTTTGGCACACAATACTAGCAAACCGGAAATGTTTGGTTATTACATGTCAAGTGGATTTCGTAGTATAGAGACTAAGGATTTGCTCGTACAGAATCAATCTTTTATATATTTGAGTTTCTTTTATATATCTATAATAACTACAGAAATGTAGATAATCGTAAAAAGTCACACCAACATCGTAAAGTTTTCGAACACGCAAATAAAGTCGGAAATAGAGCTAGCATGTCCTTTGTGAGATCATAAGAAACATATCTGTTAATCCTGACGTAAATCCGATGAATATCGTAATATTTACAAGGACACGGGCGAAATAAAGAGAAATGTTATCGAAACAAACATTAAATATTAAGCCAAGCTTATCTCAATACATCACTGAAAAGCGCATACAGACCGGTTCGGCCATAGTAGAGATTAATGCGCACAAACGCACATACAGACGGACAGACATGTTTACGATTTTATTGTATGCACAAATTAAAAGATGTATCAGACAGTATTGAACTGTGAATACTTTTGGTTACTACGAAGGACACTTCAAAATGATTGAGATACAGGAAACTACATAACCAAAAAATACCATATTTCCATATGTTTAAAGTAGTTTCCTGCAGCGTCAATGCAATTCTTTAGACGAATTTTTCGCACATGGAAAGCATCACGCCAGTCGTTTACAGAAGTAGAATCAAGATATTCAGTGATAGCCGAGTCGATGCCGTCTTCTGATGTAAAGCAGCGACAAAGTAATTTTTTTTTTAATAAAAAAACAACCAAAAGTCGCACGTTACGAGATTCAGGATGCTCTACGACTATAATGTGATTTTCTTTCAAAAACTTGACAGTGAGCACAGCTGTATGAGAAGGTGGGTTGTCGAGGTGCAGCATTAAGTTTCTAATTCTAAGAGTGCCAGGTCATCGCGTCAGTCTTTTGTCCTTTTAATTTGATAGCCTTGACCAAGCATGCATATATTATTTCTTACATTGCACGCACTTTGGTTGGCGTTGGATCATCTTTGTGAACCCATGCACCACTTTTCTGACGTGTGAGGTGAGTCGTGAAAGGGAATGTACATTTCATCACCTGTTACGGTTTTATATATTATATGGTGACATCCATTATTCAATAAATAACTTTGATGCATGCCGACTGATCCTTACACACTCGGATTTTTGGTGTTATGCAAGATGATGTCGAACGCAAAGAGACACAGTCTTGTAGGAGAGAAGAGTATTTTGAATTTGTGATAGGTATATCGATTGTCATCTTTTATCATCTTACGAAAACGGGTGATACACGTTCTTCATCTTGAAGTGAGTTGCGTCCATTACAAAATTCTCTGAGCCATGGAAACGCAGTGGCTCGCAATGACGTTGCACACACATTGCTCTTCGGATAGACCAACCTTTAAATTCTTAGTGTATTTGCCAGTGCTCATGTTTCAACTACGTTACTTGATTCACAGAAACACCCTTTACGTCACCTACGTTTAAAAAAGCGGGAAGTGATCACTGCGCGTGTTTTTGTAGTGAAGGGGACTCGCACGCTTGTTCAAGCACAACCGCGAGAAAATTGGCGTTTGACAGTGTCTCAATAATTCCAGAGTGGTCCTCGGATAAGTTAAAAAAATCAAAATTTTCTAAGTACCGGTTGTTTCCAAGCTCTTGGTTAATTGATTTGTAACTAATCATTGTATTTTTTGTATAAAAACATATCATTAAACAAAATATTGCAAATTTGAGAGCGCCTATAAAATATGTGGCTCGCCAAAGGAGAGAGGAATTTGGTGAAAATTCACACTAAACTAGATAGGAGGCTTGGTGGACAGAGTACGATGTAGACAGGACTTAATTATTGATACTTATTATTTAAATATTTTAAGAATGCTTTTTAGAATGAATGGAAAAATACTATTTTTAATGGAAGGCGGGAGTGAAAACAGAAATCACGATAGGCCCCGTGAAAGTAAGCGGGGAGTGGAAAGAAGCCGAAGTGGAACCACGATGATTATATTAACACCATGGAAGTTCGTGGTTTTATTATGGAATTTTAGGAGGCAAACGAGCATGTTAGCCACCAGGGAGCAAGGGATATCCGGTGGATGGACACATGGACACTCGCAATCCCAGAGGAGTCAGTAATGCGTTGTCGGTATTTTATGAAGGGATAGGACACATAATAGAGCAGGTAGTGAGGCACTGGGATTTTGGGAAGGAACTCGATATCCGACGGCGGAAGGAGCGGGCCGCCGGAGCTCTCACTCGATGGACGAGACGTAAAAGCGGAAGTTGTCACTTCACGTCTGTATTCGGTGAGAGTGTCGTATCTCAGTTTTTGTGCTGCACTTTGGCCACGGCATGGCTTTACCACACGTAGGGGCGTGTCGGCGCGCGGCGCTCGTAAAGGCGCCGATCGCGGCGACAGTAATCTTTATCGCTAAACGCCTCTAACTATGTTTACGTCCGTTTTTAGGGTTTCATACCGTAATGGAGTCGTATTGTTATGATAAAGAGAGACACTCTGTTTCATTAATGAAAAAAAAAAACTAGCCAGTCTTGTAACTAAGGTAGGTTCGGTGCATCGCACAATATATTTTCGTTCCATCGAAAAACAATATATATGTAACATTGTAACCTTTAGGCGACATTGAGGTAAAACTATTTATTCAGTTCTGTGAACTAGACTTTAATAGGGATCGAAATCGACATTGTGATCGAATTAAGGAGTTCATCTTATGAGCTGATCCATCGGCTACTGCCGTTCATTTAAAATGTAATAAAATCAATTAAATTAAGCCCATGAAAGTTTATTTAAATTAATACAAACAGTCCATAATTATTAGCTGGTGCACAATTTTATTATTCTACTTAATTTATCAATAAATACACTACTATTCCATTAAAAAACAATTGTTTACGCGTATATTAACTCACGTCGGTCACAGGAATTGCGATGCAAGCGGAGAGGAGAGACAGGTCACTCTCGCTGCAACTGCAGACTCGCTCGGTTTACCCGATGTAGTGCGGCCTTAATTAATTACCTTGTAAATCTACCTAACGTTATATTTATCTACAAGCAATACGAATGTTTTATTTATTGAAATAATACACGCATAACAAACACAATAACATAAGTCAAAATGTACGTTCTATGTGTCTTTATCATTTCATTTATAGGAAGTTATCCCCAGACATAGAAAAAATATAGAACGCAATAAATACAGTCAATAAATGGGGCGTAGCAACGTCACTGGCAACTGAGCAATTTACTTAGGAAGAAATTGGGTTAACTGAGCTAGGCAAGTTACTCCTAAGTGGAGTCCTTTTGTCTAACTGTTTACTAGCAACCCGAGAGGAAGGCGTGTCCTCGGAGGACGTCTGTGTTACAATTGTGTGTAATTTGTATACTATTGTACACAAATGTCATTCACAAAATGCTAATCATACACAAATATTATTTACAAGCTAGTTGTTGTTAATTATAGACTTTACCCAAACTAAGTCGTGAAAACTCTTATAGACAATTTTCTTGCGTGCTCGGAATTTATAATTTAACGTTCATCGAAGAAACTATATAAGCGGGCAGATAGACAACAAATAGGTGTGGGATGATTTTGATCAAAAAGAGAAAAATATTATTGGTCTTGATACTAGATCATAATAAATAAATACTTATCTTTGCCGAACATTTAATTGTACTGGCTACTAAATGGGACATTTATACTTATATATTTTGTATTCTATACAGTTTTTTGAAATCGAACCCCGATGGGAAATTTGTACAGTTTCATTTATTAAATAAGTATGTGATAAGATGTAATGCTTATACGGTAGATACATAAAACAAAAAAAGATAAAATATGCACAAATGATTTGTAAGTGCAAGTGGAGAGTCGAATTTTTAAAAATTGCGCGAAGATAGCCACCGACTTACGTGACGTCACCCAATAAGGCAATTTTTAACGACGCGTGAATACGTAGAGCACAAAAAGTTTAGCGATGCCACTAAAAAAATATACTACGTGTTTATTATATTTCATTGGGTCTTTTTGAGGAATCCTTCACCGGCGTCTATGCAGAATTTTCTATATCTGTACCAGGTGTCAAAACCATTTTTAGTCCGTATCCAGGGATCTCTTCGAACACCTTTTCCAACACAATGCAAAAGTGTTTTCCCTCGTGTTGATTTTTTTTTTCATTTTGAGGAGTAATGTTATATTACGCTGAGGAAGGTGGCCTATATACGAGTTAAATCGGTGTGTGCTGCCCGGAAAGACCCTTGTTTTGAGTGCCGAGCGTACGCACGGGTTTCGTATTGAAGCAGGGGCCCCGCATGCCGGTGTTCGATTACTTGCTGCTCACGGCAGTAAAAACATCTGGTCAACATTTGGTAAAATATCATTCGACGTCGACGCTCCTTAAACCTCGTAAAGGTACCGACAACAGATACCCGTTAAAAATAAATATGCGTTCGTAATTCCGTCTACAAGCAGTGCTCGCTTTATTTTGACAGACGTTGGTTCATTTCGGCCGCGCAATCGACTGACGGCTATTTTCTAGACCGTATCGACAAATCGATGATTTATTACGGATGACGATATTGTAAGCTTATGGAGCCGGGTCTCTTTTATATTTTGCCATTAAGGCCCAGCACTATTCTGGTAGAACTCTACTGCCCTTGAGCCCGCATTAGGTTATGCGGTGCCCGGCTTGACTACTATCCTTAAGGGGAGATGCTCTTATAGAGTTTCATGTATACTTTTGGACCCAATCTGCAGTAAACGCTCAGCGTCTTCAATTAAATTCTTCACTGTCACTGTGTTTACTCCGGTGAAACCTTAAAAAGGACGCCCACTTTTTCTTCGTGCGCCAGAGTTACTCGCCCGCCTTTGAATTCATCAAACCAGCGGTTAACAGTTGCTTTAGAAGAGTTTTTAGTCTTTGTACGCCACTCGAAGCCTTTCAAATTATTTTTTTAGTTTTGGTCGACATTTGAAATCGTACAAAATCATCGCACGAAAAATTTCTCGTTGTAGGTTTATTATTTAGTAAGATGGAATATTTGTTTTGAATTTGATCGTGTAAAAATGTGCAAAGAAATTTGAATTTGAAATGTTCCTTCGTTAAAAACTATTTTTCACAGAATATTTTGTGTAGCTTACTCTTATTTATACAAAAATAATATATTTCAGTCTTATTTAATGAGACAAACTTTTTTTGCAGTGACGGTTTATAAGACATAAAAATAAATAAATTTCATAAAAATAGTGTGCGTTAGTCTATCTTTCTGCGCCTAAATAAACGCCTTCCAAATCCATTAAGTTATTTTGAAAATTATTTTTTAGCGCATTTCAAAAATTTGAAACTAGCTGCAAGTTATTTAAAAAACGGTCTAGCGATATTTTGAGAAAGATTTTTACTTTTTACTATAAGTTGTATTTATAAAAAAAATTATAAAAAAAAATATGCTGAATTTTAAACACCTGAAACCGACGAGCTGGCATGAAAGGATTAATAGATTTCAGGAAGCAAGAGAGATATGCTAATATCGTACCATGTGAAAATCTATACTCTTTGCCCACCGTCCTGGGAAATAGGCACGAATTTATATTGTTATTATTTTTCAGACGTGTACAGAAACCTGCGAATAAAAAAAACTATTGTTTAAATTCATAGAATCTAAGGTAATGTGCTTATACATATAACTGTACATTAGATTCCAAGAAATTAAAATAACTTTTCATTTGAAAAAAAATTAAATTTTTTTTTTCTCTTTAGTCACAACAGGACATGCCAGCTTTCCCCTAGATTTCGACGGCGTACGATCTGGGCAGCCTGTGCAACCGATCTTATCCATATATCCCGTCTTACTGTCCATCCAGTCGTCAGTCTAGTTGAGCGCCCCACACCGCAACGCGGAATCTGCTCATTATACGTTAGGTTCATATAATCGCTATGTACAAAGGTTTTCAGCGAAATTAACGAAATAGACTGCAGCGCAATCTGTAGTCGAAATGTGGAGATTTTCGGAATGCTTCCTGCCAAATTTTGTCAATACATAGTGTACGAACCATCAGCATGACTATCAATAAGCCGCCGTGAACGATATGTATAGAGTAAACGAGAAATGAGTATTTGTACTTCACTTATGGGACATTTTTTCAAAAGCCTTTTCTCATTGTAAATATGTTCAATGTCTGTTTCAATGTGTACGTAGCGATTATATTGTCTTTGCACACTTAAATACTCGTCAACCAATGGATTTTGAAGTTACGTCACTTTGCGTTGATTGGTGTTTGGAATTACGTTCCAATTCACGTAACGTATGATTGATACATTTTGTCACAAGCAATATTTTACAATAATTAATTCAACCGTGCATTTCTCACGACTATTGCTGAATTGTGTGAAATAGAATTTCTGTTTATAATTTTGGCGCTAAAACTCAATTTTCCCTTGTTTTAATTAATGAACTAGATCATCAACATGCAAAGAGAATGTCTGTATGATATATATAATTCCTGACCCGTATGTGAGGTATTGTATGATTTGCATGCACTAGATGAGAAGACTATTTCAATAACTATTATTATTGGAATATGGTCCGTTTCTGAAAACGCACGGTACCCACTATGAATATATTCTTTATCATATCCTGAAAATTTCAATATATTTCGATGCGTGAGTACCTAATATCGATCTATTTGGGCAAAACGACGTCCTTAGGGAGGCGACGTACATGTGACATAAATAAGTTTTTTTCAGTATTCAAGCATTGATATTACAAGTAGGGTTCCCGCTATTGGGACGAACGCGACAGGGACGGCGGACAGCGTCAGCCTCGCTCGACCACGATCCGAATGATGAAAAAGAAATCTAAAAATTGTTTTATACATTTGCAGTAAAATTGACTGAGATGTTAACATAATTTCCTTGTTTATTTTTATTATTTTGAATTTCTAATAGAAGTTTTTATTAACATATCTATCTGTTAATGCAATGTAATAATAAATAATAAATATTTTGAATGCATCATTATGTTATATGTGAGAATGATTTATACGATCTTCGTAATGTGTGCAATACTAATGCAGGGAATTATAAAAAGTATAAGGTACATGTGGTCGTGCGCGGGCGCCGCACGTCTGATCGCCCGCCCAACGCCGATGCGACGGACCGAAACTTCATTCTTATAACAACTTACCTGTGTAGGTACTCGCCTGTTAATGCTACTAGGACTACCACGATACAGCTTTCTTTTGCTTGGTTTCCTTTTAATGATATAACTTAAAAGTTTTAGATAGTAACTAGATTCTTACCCACTAAGAAACTCTCTTTGAGTTTCTGTTTTCATGAGTTGAAGTTTCTTTGAGTTTGGAGTGCTTTAAGTATAATCAGTCGTTAAGTGAAAATAAACTAAGCACAAGTACTTAATGTGAGAATTTCGCTTCGCTTGAGTGATTTCTAATCGATATCTCTTCAGTGTGGTTACTCAGATTAAAAATAAGGACGCACAGCGATTCACGCCGCCTAATTGGACAAAGGTTATTTCTTAGGAGTCCAGGGAAATCCCGCCCGCCCAACGAAAAGACCGCGAATCGGACGCCCCGGAGGGATATTTAAATTGAGGCGCACGGGACTACCGCCGTCGGCGCCCTCTACGGCTGCGAGCAGACTCGTCACGATGATCGCGTCGGATAATTCTAGTTTTTTTATTGGCTAAATGCTTGACCGTTACGTGAATAGAAAAAGTAAAAAGTAGGTTCTGTATTAAAGTGAGAAAGTTTCATAAATAAAATAGTTTCTTTCCATCCATTCGACATATTACTTATGGACAACGCTGACGTGTCTCACTCAATAACGGGTGAACACCGACGCATCGACGCACCGAGGATAGAAAAAATAAAAATTTCCTTCAAACCACAATTCCAGTTCAAGTTTATAAATGTATCACTTTCACTGTGATTCCTTCGTCAAAATCTAAATAACTACATTATTATCTATTTTAAATTCTACTTCTTATGAAATTTTCACTCCATTTTCTGTTGTATAAAATTGAAGTCAACAATTTATCTAATGTTGATCAATTATAAAAATGCGAGCCGAAGGAATCGAATATTGTTTTGTCGCGGTGTGCCCGTTAAAGAGAAATAATAAACCGAATATAAACTTGACCCTTCGTTTCCTCTTTTTATTTGTTTTCATCTCATTGAAATTAAACAGTCACTTCCCCGCGCACAACACCCCCATTTCGTAGAATTACGTTCGTTAGCGCACCTTCAAACTCGCCTAAAATGAATAGGAACAACAGGGTAACAAATTGTAATCGTGCAAGTGCGACTTGTACAGTGAGAGGGCGCAAACTTATAATGAAGTAGACCGGCGAGCGGCGCAACCGCAAAAATTAATTAACCCCGACGCACACGCGCACGCGCACGCACACACATACACGCACACACGTTAACGCGTGCGCGCACATATGATATGCACGCAGGCGACTCGCTCCGTAAACTCGCTCAGTGCCGAGTTTGTACTAATAACTTTTACAGGTGTTGAAAAGTTTGACGTTTCCAAGGGGCGGGCTGAAGAGAAACCGCTTATAAAATGTTAACCATTGTTGATGAACAACAAAGGTATTCACATAATAATTGTGTTTCTACGAAATTCCTGTCACATGGTTGTCGCTTTAATTTTGTTTATATGTCTGTCGCCGTCGAAATTCGATGTTTGTGGAAGGATTTGTGGTTTTTTACAAATACAGTGATAAATATTTACGTACTGGAATAGTTAATGAAGAATTTGCGACTTTTGATTGTCGTCAAGTAGTCACAAGGCCGCTTCAGAAACAAAAGGTACCGAGTTTGATCACGGGGGAATCGATGTAATTGCTCCGTGCCTCGTGAAGCTTCTTATTCTTAAGATGTCGGTCCCGGACGTTTGCCCTGTGGCATCAGCGGTCGTCAACTGCCCCCGACCCTCGCCGTGTCAGCGAGGAGGATGGGAGATATGCGAAGACACGCCATCGTTACAGGCCCGCAAACTTGGGCGAGTCAGGCACCCGTTCATGAGATCAAGGTAGCGTGGCGTGTATTCTCGCGTGTTTTTATTAATTTTCAAACATAACTTTTAGTAGTCGTAAAGAACGCCGTTAATTAATAATAAGTCACAATATACCGTACTATGATGTAGATCTCGAAAAATTAAATACACGCCTAATTGAAAAAAAAAGGGAATTACAAAATTGATCAATGAAAGTTTATGGCGACAAGTTTGTTCTGACAATTTTTATGTTGTTAAATTCTTCATTTATAAACACGTTTTCGGAACATTACCTCGATCGGTTAGAAATGGCGTTAAGATTTTTCTTACTTCGGGTCCTAGACTGACACATATGCGAAAATTTAATATGATCGTTAAGGATACGTTCTTACAGCCATGTCGTTTTATAGTAATCAATGTTATTATAATATTATATTGTTTTTTTTACTCAAATATGATAAAAGGAAAATTCGTAGGGCGACAGGCGGTGCCTTACCAACCCTACCAAGGCAGCTCGTGGTACGAACAGTGACTTACGTATGTTGTACGTAGACAGTAGAGCGGGCGGCCGATGCAGCGAATGGGATGAGACACGACAGCTGCGCCCTCAATACCATTAGCGGATACAACAATACCTTTATCTTAGGATGTAGCCACACAATAAAATGGGATTTTCCGGTTTTATTTATATGAAAAGTACACCGACGACAGATGGCGCCATCGACGGAAAGATAGCACATTGAAGATATAGTCTGTTACACCGAGATTATTATAATGTTTCTATCTTATGGTATTATCAGTCTAATAAAAATCTCAAGAGAATTGTGTCAAATTATCAATAACATTACACGTAAGTGTTCAAAAAGTTTTCGATGTTTTGGATGGAACAATTTTAGTGTCTGTCTGCCTGTATGTTTCCGCACTTCTTTTACTTTCCGAAGTTTATTTGAAACGTTAATAACTTATGACTCAAGAGTAGTAATAAGGCATAAAATTCATTATAGAAGTAATGGGGGTCGTAGTGAAGGGTTAAGGAGAATGTTGAAAAAAATTGACACCCTCGGCGAGATCAATATAAGGGGCAAAAAATACAAAAATTAAAAATAAATCATGTTATCTATGTTTAATCTATATATCAATTCATGCGTCACTCACAGACAAGAATGTCGCTGGATTGATTGAGTTCAAATTTATAGGTTAAGTTTGACATACTACTGGATAGATTTATGAAACAGTTTGAGAATTTTTAAATAGTTGGAGCTGTTAATTGTTATCATAAGAAAGGAAATTTATCTAAATCATTTACAATTGTTATGTAAAACCGTTTAGTTGAGTGATTATTATTGAGCGCGATTCGAATATTTAACAGCAATTGAAGGCATTGGAAAAGTTTAGGAGTTTCCAGCAATTATTCCGATTTTAGTGTTTTTTATTTACATATATCTATTCATTGTTTTGTTATTAATCCGCATTAAAATCAATTAAAAAAAATTAGCTGTTACTGTATTTTATTTTAGAACGAAGTTAATTAGATTTTATACATATCCTAATAAAGGTTCAGTCAATTAAACGACGATCTTAAACCTTGAAGGCCAGGTAGGTAACATCGATCGCAAACAACCGACAACCCTTAAAGTTTCATCGTAACACTATCGATTTCGTGACAGCGCGGAATGGTTGACTGTGTACTTGCAATCTGTATCTTTAACTAGAAGGTAAAAAAAAATAACATACCATCCAGTCAAAGCGCACGTAAGATAAATGCATATAGGATCCGTAAGGGACGAAATTTTTTGAAGCGCAAAGTACGTATGTGTAACTGTTTGGATTAGGTTAGGTTAGGTGTACATATTGAGCACGTACTTGGGTTGATATGAATATTGATCAATCACGAATCGAATTGAGAGGCTCGTATACTTCACTGACCGTGTCGACTTTGTGAATGAACACTGTACGATATCGTGTCCGACCCCCAACGTCACCGATGCGGTGGCGAAGTCAGGGACCGATGGTTTAACGTGTTCTCGGAGGCGCGGTGTCTAAGTTAGACCTAAAAACTCATTAGTCAATTAGTCCAAGATCAGAATTGGAACACGGTGAGTAGATCTGATTCACCCCTGATCCATCCCGATATGACTCTATTAGCCGAACGGCGCACCGTTCGCTACACGATGGCTCAAACTTCCATAGCGCGTTAAAAAAAATCCCCACCTTTCCGTCGTCTCCGGTCAGGCCGTTAACGATATCTAAGAGGTGATCCCAGCAGCGGCCGTAAGTCGCGGTCGTTTCGGCGGCGCGGGACGTGCGGCCGCGGCGGCCATTACCGCGCTAACGGCCCACGCGCATGTTTATCGGCCGGCGCGTGCGCCCGCGGGGACCGCCGTGCGTCACGGGCGAGGACCGCGACGGCGGCCACTTACGGGGATGAGCGGAGGCCTATTACCGCGACCGCGTTGCCATTTGCCTCACTAATTCCATTACTTATCCGCCGGACCGGCATAGACTAAGGAAGCCTAAGTGGTCTTAATTAACTGACTAGTGATGCTGTCCGTGCCTCGCATGGAATATCCAGACATACGGCTTATGAGATTATTCAAATATACCGACGGTTCCAAAACTGTTAATAGTTTTATTTCATATTATATACATATAATATTGTTCCTGTAGCGTTAAAAAATAAAGTGATTAATGAATATTGAGCAACAAAAACAATCAAATATGATCATACAGAACAACGCATAAAACTCTGCCGCTGTGCAGTTAGTCACGAAAGCGTCGCAATGGCGTAAAATAGGAACACGGGGGAGAAGAAGGAAAGGTCGGGAAGCGTTGAACCTGCGCATTACATCATTCGCAGGCAGTTCAGAGCGGTAGAATTTCGCGCGTTGTATTATAATTTACGAAAAGTACAGTTCTTCAAAAGTTTTGGTTTTAGAGGATCAAGGATCGTATAAAAATTTATAAGTCACACAAAATGACCAATAAGTGTGCTCCTAAATACATGAAATATAAATGAGAGAAAGCTGAAACGAGGTGATAATACCTTTGAAACAGACCACACCATCGATCAGGTCACATGCCGCCATCCGTACATATCCCGGCCAAAATCCGATTATTGTCACATTGTCATCATCTTCAGCGACTGATGCATGGGATTCGCGACCTCTCTCTTTTTCCTTTCTTTTGATCAAATTTAATCCTGGTTGATTTCATCCTTTTTCGTATCGTTTGCTAAAAAAATTCGTATTCTTTATTTCATTGCGTATACGCTTTGAAATTGTATACGACGGAGATGAAGAAACTACATCGCACTCGTTACGTTCAGGCTAGTTTAGGTTAGGTTCTTTTGCGCCCTGAATCTACCTTGGCTACACTTACATGTTCAATTATCCACAGATTATTCTCAACTCTTTCAACAGTTAGAGAAAGAACTCGTGATGTTTCACCTTGGTTAAATACTTCTCACGCTAGTTTAGGTTAGGTTCTTTTGTGACCCGAATCTATCTTGGCTACACTTACATGTTCAATTATCCACAGATTATTCTCAGCTCTTTCAAATTAACTCGAATTATAATATTATGAGCAAAGAGTTAGAGAAAGAACTCGTGATATTTCACCTTGGTTAAATACTTCTCACGCTAGTTTAGGTTAGGTTCTTTTGTGACCCGAATCTATCTTGGCTACACTTACATGTTCAATTATCCACAGATTATTCTCAGCTCTTTCAAATTAACTCGAATTATAATATTATGAGCAAAGAGTTAGAGAAGAACTCGTGATATTTCACCTTGGTTAAATACTTCTCACGCTAGTTTAGGTTAGGTTCTTTTGTGACCCGAATTTATCTTGGCTACACTTACATGTTCAATTATCCACAGATTATTCTCAGCTCTTTCAAATTAACTCGAATTATAATATTATGAGCAAAGAGTTAGAGAAAGAACTCGTGACGTCTCACCTTGGTTAAATACTTTTCAGGCTAGTTTAGGTTAGGTTCTTTTGTGACCCGAATTTATCTTGGCTACACTTACATGTTCAATTATCCACAGATTATTCTCAGCTCTTTCAAATTAACTCGAATTATAATATTATGAGCAAAGAGTTCGAGAAAGAACTCGTGATGTTTCACCTTGGTTAAATACTTCTCACGCTAGTTTAGGTTAGGTTCTTTTGTGACCCGAATCTATCTTGGCTACACTTACATGTTCAATTATCCACAGATTATTCTCAGCTCTTTCAAATTAACTCGAATTATAATATTATGAACAAAGAGTTAGAGAAAGAACTCGTGATGTTTCACCTTGGTCAAATACTTCTCACGCTAGTTTAGGTTAGGTTCTTTTGTGACCCGAATCTATCTTGGCTACACTTACATGTTCAATTATCCACAGATTATTCTCAGCTCTTTCAAATTAACTCGAATTATAATATTATGAGCAAAGAGTTAGAGAAAGAACTCGTGATATTTCACCTTGGTTAAATACTTCTCACGCTAGTTTAGGTTAGGTTCTTTTGTGACCCGAATTTATCTTGGCTACACTTACATGTTCAATTATCCACAGATTATTCTCAGCTCTTTCAAATTAACTCGAATTATAATATTATGAGCAAAGAGTTAGAGAAAGAACTCGTGACGTCTCACCTTGGTTAAATACTTTTCAGGCTAGTTTAGGTTAGGTTCTTTTGTGACCCGAATGTATCTTGGCTACACTTACATGTTCAATTATCCACAGATTATTCTCAGCTCTTTCAAATTAACTCGAATTATAATATTATGAGCAAAGAGTTCGAGAAAGAACTCGTGATGTTTCACCTTGGTTAAATACTTCTCACGCTAGTTTAGGTTAGGTTCTTTTGTGACCCGAATCTATCTTGGCTACACTTACATGTTCAATTATCCACAGATTATTCTCAGCTCTTTCAAATTAACTCGAATTATAATATTATGAGCAAAGAGTTAGAGAAAGAACTCGTGATGTTTCACCTTGGTCAAATACTTCTCACGCTAGTTTAGGTTAGGTTCTTTTGTGACCCGAATCTATCTTGGCTACACTTACATGTTCAATTATCCACAGATTATTCTCAGCTCTTTCAAATTAACTCGAATTATAATATTATGAGCAAAGAGTTAGAGAAAGAATTCGTGATATTTCACCTTGGTTAAATACTTCTCACGCTAGTTTAGGTTAGGTTCTTTTGTGACCCGAATTTATCTTGGCTACACTTACATGTTCAATTATCCACAGATTATTCTCAGCTCTTTCAAATTAACTCGAATTATAATATTATGAGCAAAGAGTTAGAGAAAGAACTCGTGACGTCTCACCTTGGTTAAATACTTTTCAGGCTAGTTTAGGTTTGGTTCTTTTGTGCCCCGAATCTACCTTGGCTACACTTACATGTTCAATTATCCACAGATTATTCTCAGCTCTTTCAAATTAACTCGAATTATAATATTATGAGCAAAGAGTTAGAGAAAGAACTCGTGATGTTTCACCTTGGTTAAATACTTCTCACGCTAGTTTAGGTTAGGTTCTTTTGTGACCCGAATTTATCTTGGTTACACTTACATGTTCAATTATCCACAGATTATTCTCAGCTCTTTCAAATTAACTCGAATTATAATATTATGAGGAAAGAGTTAGAGAAAGAACTCGTGACGTCTCACCTTGGTTAAATACTTTTCAGGCTAGTTTAGGTTTGGTTCTTTTGTGCCCCGAATCTACCTTGGCTACACTTACATGTTCAATTATCCACAGATTATTCTCAGCTCTTTCAAATTAACTCGAATTATAATATTATGAGCAAAGAGTTAGAGAAAGAACTCGTGATATTTCACCTTGGTTAAATACTTTTTATGTCTCTGTACGAATAATAAAACTTTCACCGTTCGCATTATTTATTTTATTTACATAAATTTTGAAGTGTGTTTGTTGAAATGTTTGTCCTTCGATCACGCTCCGATCTCGAGGGTTGTAATTAAATTTTCCGTATACATAAATGCATGGGTATAAAAACAATTGTAATTGGAACTGCGGACAAATTTAAAGCCCGTAATAAAACAAGCATTGTTATACTTTAATTTCAAAGCGGCGAGGCGGGCGGGCAACGGCTAGTAAATAATAAAAAAAAGCAATAAGACTGGACGAAACGGAGCATAAATTCTACTGAAAGGCTAGTTGCGGTCGTTACGTACCGAGGACTCGCGGTTGAGCGGCGAAGGGTCAGATGGCATAGCGGTTAAAAGCCTCATGTTCGCACGCGCACGTACTGGATACGATTCCGGGCAACGGCGAATTGACAGACGGGTTTTTCAATTGAAGTCGAATTGAACCCTTCACTCCCGTGCCTCACGGCGCACGTTAAGGCGACTCACCGATGAAAACAGAGTTTTGTTTTTACCTCGTTCTCGTTAAACGCGTGAGTTGCGAGTTTCATCTTTGAGTATGCGTTTTTTGATCATCTAAATCGGTTTACTTTGAAAAGAGTATACGATCGGACAAAATTTCGACGATGTAATTAAATTTCAAAACAGCAGACGCAGATGATTTGCCTTTTCATCTGTTATTCGGAAGGGGTGACGAATTTTTCTGTACTTCTTTTCCAGGATAGTGGTACTAAGAATTATCGACAAACTGGTTTTCTATTTATTTGTGTAGTTTTATTTTAAACGAATTTTATGCGGTTCGGCGCTTGCGTCTTGTGTTTTGCAACGACGCGCACTACCGCTATTTCATTTTCAGTACGCTCTGGTATCAATATTCTCACTTGTATACTCGTCGGTCTGGTGTCCGCCATTGGTAATACAAATTCGGGGGGGACGACATCCCCCTCTTCTCCTCGCGGTGTCGCCTTAAATCGTCGGTGCGGGCGTCGTCGTCGTGTCGGTGGCGACGGTCGCTTGGCAGCTCCAAATTGCGATGGCCGACGTGGGGGGATTAAGGTCTCGAGCTTCTCAGTGTAAAAAAAAGGATCGTGTTCGGATGAACATCAGTAATACGGTGATTAAAATCTATCAATAACATCTTCTGTATATGTATTAAGTAAAGTTCTTTTATCAATTCTATGGACGCTTCGTATTTTTCGTCTTTGATGAATCTCATTTTCGTGAATTAAACACTAATTGTTAGAGTTCCGTAATCAACAGCTTGAACATGAAGAAACTAAGAGTTCCGTTATGTCCGTCCGTCCGTCCGTCTGCCTGCGGCTTAGCTTGGAAACTCCTTGTATTAGAAAGCTGTAATTTGGTATGGGTATACATATTAATCACGCCGATAAAGATATCGAATTAAATCTTAGAAGAATTTTTTTTTTAGATTAACTTCTCTATACATTTTGGAATGAATTTTTTTTCCAATCTATTCCATGGGGTGAGGTATCGTTGGATAGCTCATTGAAAAACATCGCGGGGTTTGGAAAAACTATTTTTCGATTTAGGGATGTTTACGAAATATTAAAGTTTTAAAGTGCTGATATTTACTACAGTAAAATGTGTCCTCTTGCTTGCTAAATAGTTATTCTTGAATATACGAAAGTATTAATCGTATTAGTATAAATAACGAAGTTAAACGAAAAACTATTACAGCTAAGTGGACTTTACTAGTTAACGAGAAATAATGGACCGACTTATAAAATGTATTTGGAGAAGTATGATTCAAATTTTTCTTATAAATTGAATTGAAAATTACTTAGACGACACCGTTGGTTGTGTAAAGCAGGTAGTAAATATAAGTTTATAAACCACGTAAAATTATGGAAATATAAAACAAAAACATCCTTAACACGCGTCCTATGCGAGTCGGTTTTTACACCGCGAACTCGATTAATAGTTTCACAGTATAAACAAAAAGCCCCATTCTAAGTCTGCAAATATTGTAATGGGCAACTACGGAACCCTACGATGCGCGTGGCCCGAGACGCACTTAGCCATTGTTCTTAAGTAGTAAAGTATGTATATATATTAGAAATTTATATATACATTCTTAAAATATTAACTAAATACTTTTAATTAACAAATACGCATATAATGATGCATGGAATTTTTAATTCATTAGTAAAATTACTCGTTCGCCCGCGATCAATTGGTCCCCTGCATTAAAGCCTCATCGTAGCTTCAGGCACTGTTTTAATTAATCTCGGTGTCAGATCGTATGGAATCATTTAATATATCATTATGTCATTACTTATGACGGATATTTATTTTCCATTAGTAAAATAAAATTGTTTATTTTACCTCGATTTACGAGCATAAAAATTAACATTGACTTAATATGAAGCGAGATAGCGTTGGAACAATCCGACATATTCGGACGAAATAATCTGTATTTTAAAACATGTAATGAAATTAAAGATTTGACGTAACGATACATTAATTTGCAGCATGAATTGACCGGAAATGACAAGAATATAAGGAAGATTTTGAAGGTTAAAATCACTTCACGACCGACTGAAACCACTCTGTGGGGTGGACAGGGACCGCGGCTATCGAATGAAGCAGAAAAGGGTTAGAGGATGAAAAGATCCACAGAACTGGCGAGCGCCGGCATCGAAACTAAAATTAAACACACAACTTGATTACGAAATCGAAAGTGTACATTTTGACACTTCAATTTCGTAATCAAAAATCCCTGGATAGCTCACCTGAAGGGTCGACTAGGGTAGGCCTGGAAAAACTCATGCAGACGTAGTTAGTGGTACATTAATGAAGGGCCAAATTCTAAGCACTTGAAACCGACGAGTAAGCATGAAAGGTTGATAGATTTCCGTAAGCAAAGAAAGATATGCAGAGATCGTACCGTTTAAAAATCTCTAATTTCTCTCTATCCTTGTGAGAAATAGGTTTATAATAATAAATATAATCTATATCAGGTGTTTTTTTTTTAGTTTGCGTCTGTATCTGTATAGACCGAGCATTCTATGAATCTTCATAAAATGCATGAACTAATAAAATACGTCGGATATAGTGATTCCAACTTCTAAACGTACCGATTGTTTTCACTTAGATATAGCGGACTGACGTACAAGTCTATAGAAAAGGAGTTCTAAAGACATAGGTAATGAGACATAAGTAATGAGATTTGTAATTTATATCAATAAACTCACGCCCGTTTTTCAGAAGGTCGAGCAGAGACCACAGGTCTCTATATCGAGCTTTGCATACTTCTTTTTCTTCACTGACGACCACTCCAGTTTTCCATTTCTTCTAATTCTTTGATATCGGACGCTCAAAGCTATTATTATTATAATACGATATACAGTATTATTACTATTATTGTATCTACAATAATATTGATTGTATTATTAATAACTATTAAGATTGATCGTATTGTATTGTGTGAGGTGTTAATTCGCGGAAATCCATAGTAGACGCGGTTAGGTTAGTGGAATAAGATAATTATAAAAATAAATAACACTTGCTTAGGTGTTCGATATCTGTCAATCCTCTGGGATCAATATTCGATCCTTTGGATAGAGATTCGTAGTGGAGAGGCAGATTCGAGGGTCAGCGGTGGGTTGCATGCTGCATGTTAATGCATGTTGCAGGCAAGCGTGTATTGTAGTAGTAATAATATTATATTATATTATAGATATTGTACTAGAAATGAATAAGTTATAGTATCTGTATAAACTGCGGACGTTCGCAGTCGCCGTTACGGTCTGCGTCTTCCGTCGAGTGGCAGCGTTCTTGCGAAAATAAGTTTTCTGTACGCAAATACAAATTATACTGTACGGTACTCAGGTCACGCGTACATTAAAAAGAAGCCAAATTCTGCTAGTTTTCATATAAAGCTTTTATTTTCTTGGTATGCATTCCGAAGAATAGACATCTCAAATACTTTTGCTGATCATTCAGAAATAAGAATTTTTTTTTTGTTGTATTGTATTTTTTGTTATTCGTCACACAAAACAGATTTAAATTTTATAGTGTTACACTTGAGGCCATGATATGCACAAAATCGTGATCTGTTACTTGCTTAGATGAGAAATCGCTCCATCTGGTGCGATACATCTAAGTGTATAGATATATATTTTTGCATCATAAATATTTCTCAAGAAATTGCTTATGTATCAAAACGGTCAGTGCATGATCAGAGAGCACGTTAAAGACGCTGCACTTTAACATGCAATAACGTGCATAACGCAAGCCAAGCTGTTTCTTGAAACCGCTCACCCGTTAAGAAAGTGTTAAAGTTTTCATTTGCCTTAACCGACAGTAAAATTAGTGTATAACTTCCACGCATTTTTCATGCCAATTCTACAGCACATCGTAAGAAAAGGTCAGAAAATCGCATTCATCGGCTTGCCAGAAGCATCAAAACCACCAACTGATGCGTTTCCCGTCACCATGCAATGCGCAATATCTCAAAGGGTGACGGAAACCCTTTATAGACAACCCATTGATGAATGCGCTCGTCAATGATCACAGACTAACGGACACCAAAACCGTCACAGGCGTGCGTCCGACAGCGCTTCTCGCCTTATAACGGGAGAATAACGAAACAGCTTCCGACTGTCCCTACCGCTCGTCCCCTCGTCTTCGTGACGCGGCCGCGACGCGCGCTCCTTTATGAGGCTTTCAGGACGCGCCTCGCCGCGCGGGGGCGCCGCCGGAACACCCGCCGCCGTTATTAATCCGGCCTTCACGTGCGCGGACGTGGCGCCCTCTTTAGCGATGAATTTTATGTGTTGCCGTTGATGCCTTCAATTATTTACGAGTAGACGAGCGTCGAGAGCGTGTGCCCGTGCGCGCGCGTCGGTTAAGACATTTCGTACAAATGCGTACGTCGACTAAGCTGGAAGTATTAAGTGGAAATGGGCAACAATATAATATTGCTGTAGGAGAGTAAATACTGCGATATGCATTATTCTGCTAACTAGAATAATGTAAACATTTAGTTAAGTGGACCCTTAATAAAGTAGTTCATTAAAAATGAAAACAGTTTCAGTTCTTTATGATCGCTACTTAGCTATTTATCTAAATATATGAAAATGGATGCTGATCTGACCAAAGTTAGAGAAGGGGAGGATTTTTATGCAATTTAATATAGTACTTGTCTCCGACTTCGTCCGCGTTTTGTGCTCTTAAATCGGACTACTTCCCTAATTTTGAAAATTCTTCCACTTATAGTAATCTACAGTAAACCGAATAATATAGCCCATATGTTACTCTGACAGTAGATTGTGCCGCAGCTTCTTGTTTTATCTTTGGTTTGCACGTTTGAAGGAACACAGGCTGAAGTCCACGCGGACGGAGCTGTCGAAAAGATAGTGGAATACCTATACAAGTCAATTAGGAAGGTGATAAAAATTATCTATCAAAATTCTAAAATTTTATAAACAATCAAAGATTATTCTGTGTCTGCTTCTAGTAAAACGCAGTGTTTCGTGTTTTGTTATATTATGCTGTGTTTCTATTTATATAGTCGAAAATTTAAACACTTCATTTCATACATCTTTGTTACTTTCAAGTTAATTTGGTAAATGATAACATATAACTTTAACTTATTCGGTTTATTCTACGTCATTTTTGGTAAAATTTAAATAGAAATGTTTGAAACGATTAATGGATACCAGTGAAGCTGGAGATATGCGCAAAGATTCTTCCATGTGGAGATATGTGGTCTCTGTGTACCCATCTGGGGAAATAGGTGTGAATATGGAAAAAATATAGCTATAATAAGTAAAAAACGATAATTTATAACATAAAAAAAATACATAATGACATCGGAATTAGTAGAAATGATTACATTATAGTATTTTACTTTTTAATTAAGCATATACGTACGCATAAACATATTTTCGCGAGATAAATTATGAGATAACAATATTCACTCGCCGAGACACCGTTACCTTAATTACGGTGACATTAATCGACCGTTTTCATGCAAGCTCGAGAGTTTTAGGTACTCAAATTTTATACTTAAGTAGCAATATTTCAACGAAACGAACGTTAAGTGTAAGTATCTTTACGTCGACCTTCACCGGCCTTCTCCCGCCCTCCGATCAAAGACGTCCGGCCTATAGATTTCTTTAGTCGATGTATTCCCATTCATCCTTTCCAGATGGCGAAATCGCGTCAATATACCCTTTTCTTACACTCTTCTTTGCATTATCTTTCACACCACACCGTATCTCTACACAACCATCTTTATCTATCTTCGAAGAACACTCCACATGTACGAGTTTTAAGCGGGGATATTCTTACTATTGAATCGATTCATATTTCTGTTTTTAATATCATATCTAACATTCACTAGTTTGTATGGATGTAGAAGCTACAACGTCATTATTGACAACTAAATGCGTTTATGTTTTTTTTATTATTTACAATACCGCGCTAAATTCCTTCCATTTATCTCCCGTGTTTAATATCATTTCTATATATCTCTCATGTTTCACGTCATCTTTTGGTATAAAAACAAACCGGTTATACAATTTTTTTGATTATCTAAAAGAAAATATACTCTCAGTATAGCTTACATTCACTTCATACGGAATCGTTGGTTTAGGCTAAACATTTTCAGCAAATGTAGACGCGTGACATAAATCGTAATTGTTTTTCAATACGAACCTATAAAAATAATACATCCTTCTACAATCCACTAGTTAGAATTTGTAGCACCTACAATGACATCACTAAAATGAACGACGACATCGATGTTTTCAATTACAGATTCTCCTCATTCAAAAACAGTCGAATTCTGACATTTTCTGACCTAATGTAAATAAATAAAAAACAAATTAATATTTAATTATATTTAATACCTGGCATTCAAACTTAACAGTACACCTAAACTTAAATTTACCTACTCCTATGGCACCGATTTCAATATTTACTTGCTAATGTTCGTTTATCTTTATGTTTTTTTTGTTATTTTTTTCCTTTTGTGTTGTAATAGTGCGATGTTAATCATTTTAAGTACTCTCTTTTGGATTTCAGTCTAAGACAGATATTTATATTTCGTATAATCCACACTAGAATAAGACTGTAATCTGTATGTGTATTAATAAATAAATAAATTGGTCGTCGGTGTACTAACGTCATTTGGCGAGTAACTCACCCATTTTGAGTCCACATTCATACTTTTCAAAATTACTTAGACGATCATTATCAATTGACCGGTCGGATAGTCGTGTTGACACCACACACCCCTGTTACACGCCTCTACGGATATCAAACCAGTCGGTGCTTTGAAACTGTAATCTATTAGGAAATCTTTGTATGAAAAAACCTTAAAATCTTTTTCAATGCGATAAAATTTGTGTGCAACGAAATTAATTTTTTTGTAATATGCCAAATGAAAAGCGATTATTACGAAATAAAAAAAAAGATTAGATAAAAGAACTTCCACTGACAAGTCAATGGCAAGCGCCGTTGACAGACATAACGGGAAAACAAATAGACATAAGTATCTTCCTATATTAGTCGTTGACTTTGTCTGATATACGAGACACAAATAATAATTATTGCCATGCCAACGAAATAATTACCAAGACTTATTATTTCCATAATTTTGAATAGTCGTACAATCACGCCAGCCGGCACAGCCTTCGTCCAGCCTCCAAATGAACGAATATACTTTTCATGTATCAAAACATTCATACGTTTAACATAAAATGAGCATTATACATTGAAAACTTTCAACGGCCCCCCGAATCAAACACCTATTAGGGCGCCGTTGTGGAAACTGAACAACTAACTCGGGAGATGAATTGAAGGCCCTCCTGCAACTTTGATGATAATGTCACTCCCGGGATCCATATTAGGCACGACCTGTGTCAAGGTTTGACGTGACCTGTTTCCATACATTTGCATGTATGTTTGTAGCAAATTACGCATTTATTGGAATTCATTTAACACAAACACTTTGAAAAGACATAAGTGGCTTAATATGGTTGTGAACTTACCCCGCATCTAAGAGACCGAGCAATACAGGTCGTGTGCCTAAAGGTATTAACTAGCTTTATTACTCTGATTCTAGGGTTAATTTTAAATAAAACCTTTTTATGTGCCATTTGCGAGTTATTAAAACCTTTTTTGGAGGGAAATAACGTACAATAAAACAAACGTCCAATCCATTTACATAATTTACATATTTATGATTTAACTTAGAATTCGTCAAAGTGCTAATATTTGAAAATAGCAAATTTAGTGTAAACCCTTAGCAAGTTATTAATATCGTGTTATTAACAACTACCTGTGTCGGCGGCTACGCCCGGGTGGACATAGAAGACGTAGAATGTAATTCTTCATTCTTGCATGTCGAGCGATCTCTCTTTCATTCAAAGTTCCGATATTGGTTTATATTGTTAAAGTCTAAAATGACAATGATTTTTATTTTTGTTGTAATATCTGTCACAAAACGAAAAAAAAAAGGTTTTGCTTCAATTGCGCGTAAAGCTCACGCGTGATATTATTTTTTTTTTGCGTTACGATCGCTACGAATTCAAAAATAAATCAGAAACAAAAACCGGGCATTCAGATCTGGTTAGGAAGTCAGTTGGAACATTTCATTTACGGTTAAATTTTTTTGCGTCGCCGCCACTAATTGAACTAAAAATTATCTGCCTCACAGCCATCGCGTACATTTCTAGGCGGATGAATCGGTCAATCTATGTTGACTAACTTATCCGCCGATATAATATATGCTATATAATAATTACTAAACGTTTCAAAATTAGCTCTGTAGCTGATTTTGAAACGTTTCTATATGTGATTCTTCATCTTCGAAGAAATAAAATAGTCTATGATGTGTATGTTGATTTTCTAGCTTGTCAAAGGTTTTCGTATATACCGCGGGAGCGATCGCGTCGATATAATGTGGTGTTTCTATTTCGAATTTGATTTTGTCTTTGACGTTATCGAGTTTTCTAAAAGTAATTTGTCATTGAAATTAGACATTTATGCCGTTCCTCTTTTCACCAACAAACCTTTTTTAGAATTCTATTATTACGATATAAACTTATTACGAAAAGTAAGCCCTAAAAAAAGCAAAGGTGCATATTCAACAATATAGAAATACAATAAAACACTACAGAACCACTTTACCACTTTTATTCGATCGCACTTAACTCGAGAACGCATTGATCGCTAAAAGAAAGCTGACTCATCAGCACTAGAATTTTGTGATATATATATATCCTTCGACGAGTGGTCTCAAATATTCTCCAAATATAAGCAAGACTATAAATAATTTATAAAAAACCAAAACATGGACATGTCACGTCCGGCAGACACAAACAAAATGTATGGGAGTCTGGAACATTCTCATTTATCAAAGTATGTTAAATATGTAAACAACACCCACGCGTTTCGAGATAAGAACTCTCGATTACAATTCTTTACTTTTTTAGCGGCGTTGTTCTGTCATTGAATTATTAGTTTAAGAGCGCAGTTCGCAACGCCGTTCTAGTTATACTGCGTTGAATCTGTAAACACAAAGATAATAAGTAGGTAAGTAAAGTGACCATGTGTCCCGCTTTAAACGGGACTGTCATTTTTTTCGGTACTTCGTCCCGGTGTCCCCGAGAAAGGCTTCGGGACGCTGATTTGTCTCGTTTTCAAGTAAAGGTCAAGGAAAAGCGATTTTTAAACGAATTATACACCTATGAAAATACGTACACCTCTCATGATTTGCCCGGCATAAGCCGTTTAAGCGCGTCAGCAGCGTTTTTTCCTGACTCGAGTCACCATCACCGTCACCGCTCGTTTCGTGCGTCACTTTGTATGACGTACGAGACTAGCGGTGATTTTATTTCTTGTGATACAGCTGCGGATTTTTTTTCATTGGCTCGTTTTGACAAAAAATGAAAACGATCACATTACGTATAAGTAGATAAGTTCGGATGCGATAAGTATACATAAAGTAAGATTTTTAAAAGATTCTCAGCTTAAAAAAAAAACCGGCCAAGTGCGAGTCGGACTCGTGCATCGAGGGTTCCGTACAAACCTGTTGGTATATGAGTAAAAGTTTACCCATCACGGCAATCGAGTCATACTTATGGTATTTTTATTGCAAAATGAAATCCATAACATTACAATGTGGAAAGCTGGAGGAGTGTAAATTTAAAACAAAGGTCTCTTTATCGTTTTAGTAATCCTTTATTTGATATTAACACATCATTTATTATTTAATATAACGGAATTACCTTCACTAGCCTTGCAGCAGTCTTGCAAGAGTTCTTTTATAGAATTTATTTCTTTACAATGTTTTTTAATCACTATTTAGAAATCTGGTTGAAAAATACTAATTAAGTATTGAATTTAAACCAGATCTGTAAATGATGACTCAAAAAGGTATGAACAGTAAGTGCCACATTGAACATTGAAGTTCGAAAAAACGTTATCTATAATTGTACTACTTCTTGTAGTGCTAGTGTTTATTAACATGTTTATGTTTATATTATAAACATGTTTATGGATGAAAAATATGTGGAAATTCCATTTTGGGGATTCCTTCTAAAATGGATATTGAAGTCTCCCACAACAATCAGACGAGAACATGAAGCATACCTCTTGAGGTTGCTGCTGTATATTGTTGGATTTATGTATTGTATTGCAACATTAACTTGACATTGTGATGACCTACATACAGTTATCACTGTGACATTAAACACTTCAAAATGCAAGCATTCACAGTGGCCGTTTGTAGCGCCTGGGTTATATAAATAATGTATTTTACATGATCCGTCTGTCACGGCATCCTTAAGATTGCGACGTACATTCGCGCTACAATGTTGTTCCCTCCCCATACTTTGAGATAAGTCGCGGTCGATGCGGTAACTACAATTATGTTTATAATTTTTTTTCACAGTTTAAGGCAATCGACCTAAATATTTGATATGAATATCAACTTGATACCTCTACTGGTTCATGAGGAAAAGGGTAATTATTAAAAAAAAATATTATGTGATCTAACTAAAAATTTAAGGTTTTTAGAATTTTTCCTTTATGTATGCTATAAAATGTCGCTTCATGCCAAATTTCAAGATTCTAGGTCGACTGGAAGTGCCCTTTAGGTTTTGATTCCCTTGCGAGTAGTTGCTAGTTTTAAAATATGCTCCTTAAAGTGCTATTTTTTTTTATTGCTTTGACATAGAAGTTTAATTTTGTTACAGCTTAAAGGTATTATAGACCTGAGTATTTGATATGAATTTCAATGTAATACCTCTACGCCTTCTTGAGGAAAGGTGTAATAAGTTTAAAATTATAAAAATATTTTTATTATATGATGTAACTAAAAATTTATAGTTTTCATGATTTTTCCTTTATCTGTGTTATAAGAAGTGGCTTCGTAATAAATTTTAAGATTCTGAGTTCACGGAAAGTACCCCGTAGGTTTTGATTCCCTTGCGCGTGTCGAAAATTTGCGACGTAAACGGCTGTATCTTTTGAATGCGTTGGCTTTAAAGTTTGATTTTTTTCACAGCTCCAAGGGGCAGTAAACTTGAGTATTTGATATAAATTTCAGCTTGATACCTCTACGCGTTCTTAAGGAAAAGGGTCTTGATAGTCAGACGGACGGACAACAAAGTGTTCCTATAAGGGTTCCGTTTTTTCCTTTTGAGGTACGGAACCCTAAAAATGAATTAAGATATTTTCTTATTAAAAAAATTCAGCTATTACGTATATGACATTGAAGCATTTCAGTATTTTTATTGTCAAACTGCGAGCCCGCGTCACGACGCCATATCGTTTTATGTAGCGGAAGTGTCGTCACACCTGGCTCTGACGTCAACGGCCGCGGAGTGGAATTGCGTTTCATTAACAAAAGGCCCCATAATGACGCTAGAAATGAAACGTCAAACTGTCATAGATCTCCCGGAGGGTGATCAGAAACCGTTTATATCGCTTTGACGGTTTTGTAAAGTGAACAATCGACGCCTTGTATGACGTTTTGACGGACGTAAATAGGCAGCGTTCAGCATTTATAAGAAAAGTGATAAACCACAAGATGTAGGCCCAATCATTTGTCGAGCGATAATAGTTCAAGTACAATTAAATAAAAGATTCCCTTTTCGTTGGTACCTATTACGTTGTAACGATCGGCTGAGTAATAATATGCAAAAGTGCTTACAAAAAAAAACCTAGGTTCTACTGTGTGCAATACCTGTATTCATTATTGAAAAATAAAATATAACGATTCAGCGTCATTCAGATTTGCACAACGAAAGATTTTTTATTTTATAGTGCACGCTTTGATGTTACGAATTAGATCAATTATTTCATGAACTAGTGATAATTTTAGGTTTACCTACGGAGCCTACTTTTTTTCATATTTTATTTAGTGTTACAGCATCTTCTTAATCCTTCTAGTTGCAAAATTAAGTTGGTAGTACAACAACCCATTATATTGCACAATAAAATAAAATAATACCTACCTTTTTCGATTTCTCTACGGAACGTTAAAATTAACGATACTAGAAAAATAAACTGTCTCCTCTCGAGATATCATAAAACGATATCACGAGATGGAGGGTGGCGGTACCTTTTACGGCTATAGACAAACGATAAAAACGCCGCCCGTATAAAGACAGCATCTCGATTTTTGGCGTCGCAGCCCGCACGGCGGAGCTGTCGCTATCTCGAAACGGGACTGCTTTTCAAAACAAAACGCGTACATCGTTCCTGAAAATATTACTATCGCTCTGTGGAGATGACGAAACTGAAAACGCTGTCTTCAAAACCGTAGTATTTGTGAGCGTCGTAATAGATATATATCGTGTTTCAGACGTGTGACAGTCGACTATGATCCATTACATACGATACAATATTTGTTGTTGATAATAATGATAATAGTAATATCTTTGGACATACATACACAGCACCATCTGGTCCCAAACTAAGCAACGAGGCTTGTATTGTGAGTACCACATGGTTGATATAATACATATATACAATACATACAAACACCCAGACTCAAGACAAACATTAATTTTAATGAAATAAATTATGTCTTGTGCGGGAATCGAACCCACACACCCAGCGCAGTGAGTAGGATCACTATCAACTGCGCCAATCAGGCAGCTGTTGACAGCGATTGATAATAAATATAATGTTAACTCCCATAATGTACATCATTATGATGCTCTTTGAAATATTTTTGTGTATTAAAAAAAATAATATTTCCAATGCTTATTTCAGTATTTTTAGTATATATTGTCTTAATTTGAGCTAAAAACTCTTATCGGGTGCTTCTGTATCCAGTATAACATTTCCGTTCAGCCTGTTTTCTATTGTTTTGATGTTGCCAAAAGACATTGTTTTCTATTACAATCGTCTTTACCAAGTTTTGAAGGGACAAAAGATCTTAATTTTCTGGACTCCGCATTGTTTGCTTATTTCATATTTTATATAACAAATTAAAATCAATTATTATGAACGTTAAAACATTTGCCCTAAAATAATAATTTCAAAATTTATGAACGGAAATTAAATTAAAAGGTGAATGTTGCATAATAAAATTAATCCAGAAATAATGTATGCTTGTCATAAAACAAGTAACCAAGATCGTAAATAATGTCCAGAGAATTGAAACTATAATATCATATCAAAATTATAATATCAAAGTGAATAAGAAAAAAAAAACTATGTTTACTGAACTGTTGTTTCACTTCTTTCAATGATCCAAATTAAATTTATACAATCATAGTATATGTAAATTTAGTACATGAAATTATAAATTTATAATTTCTCAGTATATGTAACCAATGTTTTATGTAATTCGGTGTGATCCTCATGAAATTGAAGTCGCATGAATTCAAATTTTTCTTTAGCCCACTGCTTCGGTCACCGCGTTTAGTCTTTAAGGGTATACGAACGGAAGTTAGGGCGGAAAAAGTCTGCACTATTTTTCAGGATTTATCGTCAAGTACATTGTAAATTACAGCGATTTTTTGCTAAAGCTTCGTTGTTGCGTCGTCTTACCGTGCTAGATCATCTTAAGCTGGGAGTCTACGAGAAGACCTTACACTCGGTCTACTTCTGTCACCATCATCAGATCCTCGACCTGTGTCTTCATTCAACCAGAAATGTAAGTTTGCCATCGAGGCGATTTGAACGAGGGCGAAGTACATGTGCACTTAATTGTTTCTTCAATTACCTATTGCCGGATTTGTCCTATATCGATTGCCAATGTTTCCAGTTCCAATGTTCCAGTCAATTTAGCTCTACGCTTGAGTACTACCCTCAAAGATTTTTTGCAAATGCCCTACGATTATTTTTGTCCGACGGTAAAATTGAGGCTCTCAAGCCGAACATGCAAAACGTGTGGTCTTTATCATGCTTCCGTCAAATCATTAAATCGTCACATCGAGAAGATCCATAAAAAAGTATACACGCCCACAGAGGGAAAAGTTAGACCTGTAAGAGTCGCTGCTCGTCGTGCTAATGAACTGATGTGCATTATTCAAAATTTAGAGCACCAAGATGTTGAATGGCTCGATGAGAGTGACGTAGACATTCCAAAATCGGATGAAAGTGAGCAGACTCACAACACTGAGCAGCAATCCAATGTCATCGATAACTTAGAATCATGGATTCAGGTTTCATGGACTGAAGACTGTTAATGTGTTCCGAAAATATTCTTTATGTTAGTTATGTTCTTTATTTCTGATTATATTTTTTTGTCATTTACTCTATGTGTATCAGTTAAACCTAATATTTTCATGAATTTTCCTATTTTAAAAATAACAATATAAAAAAAACATTTATTACTAAAATGTTTACGTAAGCATAGGGGGAAGGGGTAAGTGCTTTGCTTACTTTTGATGACAAGGGGGGCGGGGGGGTTAAAAATGGTAAGAAATCTGCTCACGTAATACTTGAACGGCCCCTGAAGCAAATTCATGAATTTTTTCATATTTAATTTTCTGCCGAATGACAAAGGCATTCACTTATCTATCAAAATACTTGAAGCTTGAACGATGTCAAGTGCGTACATTAAGCTAGGTGCCAGTGTCGACAGCTTAACTAACATCTTCATCGTCGTGAAAAATATATCAAAGATTGATTTCCTTTTAAAATAATTAGAAGAACTCTAAAAACCATGGAAGATATATCTTATTTAAATTGTTTAAGCATTTCAAGGGTCGATTGACGATTCAATTCGTTTGTGACTTAAATTATAATAAATATATACGAAGATCAATAATGACAGGGTCCGAACCACCTTCTCGATTCTAATACAGCGCGTCGATCGGTCATTGCGCATTGAAATATACATTCGATCTATTTCGACATCGTTCGTGACCTCGTTGACGCGAATTTACCTATGCGAATACCCCAAAAGCTTTCGAGACGCGTGTACGCCGTGTACGCCCGAGGCTCGCCTAGTGTACCGCACGCTTCTACCCGAATTTCAAAGTGGCTCCCTAAGATAACCCTACAAGTACATTCTATTAAGAACTAGTTACACAAATAATTAAACATTAACATTATTTTTCTAGAATGTGCGTTCTTATTTATAACCTAATGCTCGTGTCCTACACAGGTCGGAAGATACCACAGATCTCTACTCGGTACGACTATTTATTTATGGCTGAGTTTTGATATGTCATCGTTGCGGTTTGCGTGAGATTTTCTAGGACACTTTTACCGAGTCTTCCGTCACACACATGAGCAGGTTTCTTTCGTCAAAATAGTTTGATTGGAATTTGTACACAGTAAAAAAAGGGATTCTTATTTTAAGAGCATGTGTTTTCTTAAAATATATTGTAACTTTGGTAAACTTTTATCACAGCTTAAAAATATATTGGTAAAAATGAAAATACAGTAATTATGGATCGAATTACTTTTTTTATTAAAATGTTTTTTTTTTATATTTAAGAGAAATTTGTTATTGTCAAGAGATATCATATTTAAGTGAAGAATTTCAATTAACCCGACTTCAAGAAATTAAAATGCATTGGTCATAAAAACACTTATTAAATTAATATCTTGTACTAAGACTAAAATACTCTTGGTTATGTTTCAAGTAAATATTTTCTTAAACTAAACAAAAGGTTGTATTAGATTCTAATATGAAATTTGATATAAGATAACTTCTTCTTGGATTAAAACAAATTATTCACATTTTAATCGCGTCTAAAATAACGCATACATTCTTTGATTTCTTCATATTGTGTTCAAGACAAAGTACTCTTGCTTTCAATATTACTAGTTATCACAAATTTATAAATTTAGCTTTTGGTTTAAAGATGTTTATCTCATAACAAAATAACAAATTCAGGATATTTTTTTTTGATTTATTTTAAAATATTCTTACTCACGTCTACAGGGAGAGAATTATTTTCTTGAAATTAAGAAATTAGCTGTGTTTAAAGAAGCCCTTTTTTAATGTGTAGAATCGTCACTGCAAGTTCCTGACCCTGTTTATGGATAGTCGTCTGTATAAAATTTTTACGGGTCATCATGCGAGTTGCAGGAAAATGTAGCCAAAAAATAATAGTTTGTCAAACATATTGACAATTAGCGAAGTCATCGCTGAACATACATTAAATAATACATGCAAATGATCAAAGAATATCCCAGATCTTCTCCATTTTTTGAAGGCGGTAAAGGAAAGATATATCAAGAAGAGAGTTTGGCATAAACGTATGCAAGACCAAGGTCATAGTGCTTGGGAGAAGTAGAATCACTTCTGAATACAATGTATTTATAAATGTTGAACGACTGAAAGGGTTTGATTGTCCCTATTGTTTGTTTATCTCTATGGTCGTCAATCGAAAAATTAATGATGGTGGAGATTTTGAGAGTTAATTTATTATAAGAGAGAATATTGAAAATTAATGTAATGGAGACGTGATCTCTGTGTAATGTGTATGGCGTATGCTTGACAGATAAACACAGAATAGTGATGTCAGACATCGCTGTGGCTTGGAAGAGATGAGAATAGATAATGTAGAATAGATAAAAGGATACTGAAGTGGTTTGGTAATGTGGAAACAATGAATTGGTCAATACTTGATGGGATTTATCTTATCTAATAGCACATTAAATGATCCATAAAAACTTTCGGAACTATGTTTTTCATGTTAAAATCACTTTTGAATTAGAATGAGATTTTTTCAGTATCAGTTACTCAATTTCAGTCCTGAACCGGTGATGATCATGATTCTTCTTTGGACGTTGCTGATTCTTTCTTGGACATTAAACAGTCGATGTCCAAGAATTAGAATTAGTCCTATTTAAGCGAGCAAAGCCGCGAGTAAAAGCTACGCATAGTAAAATCTGGTGAGATAATGTATTTTTATATCAATAGCAGATTAATTTAAATACGAAGTTCTTGAGTTATAAGCGAATAAATCAAGATGTACAAACAGACAAAAAGGCGTTCTGTTCTACAGTACTTTTACTTACAATACTTATACGTTCTACAAATATAATATTTAAAGAAAAAACGAGATTCCTAAAATCGAAAAAGCGAAGAATATCTAATCTTTATCAATTTGAAACTTAAGACAATTGGTAATTTTAAACATATATTCATATTTATGAAAGTATTTTTTTTGGAAATTCGTTAATGTAGAATGTATTATTAACGATAATACGAAGATTAAATAAAAGTACACACTTGACCATTACAAAGCGTGGCGCGTCACCACCGGTGCACTAGCGCCAGGTGGCCAAATTAGGTAAACTAAAGAGGAACCATCTTAGCTGTTTTAGACGCTATTCCTATGTATCTCGATGAAAATTAATAAAAAAACTACATCTATAAGATTAATAAAACTTGATGTACATGTATACATATATAACAAAAATATCGTTATTATTAGTTTAATACAGTTTAAATGTCATTCATTTACCTGGGTTGAATAAGTATCGATGTGTTTATCTATCTCAATGTCATATCCCGTCCCTAATTATAACAAGTACTTCCTTATTTAGATCTCAGCTCAACAGTAAAAATGATTTTATGAAACGTAAAAGATAATTTACATAATCTAAAGGATAACATCCAAAGTTAACATTTCGTGGCGGTCGCTTGCAGATACTAAACTGTATCAAATGTTTATGGTCAGTCGTACTTATATTGTACTGCAAATAATATTCATGAATGTAATTAAAGAACGCATTTATTTATTTTGTATCATATATTAATAATCATAGACGATGAATGTTAATAAAAATATAAATTTCCTCTATTAAAAATAGATAAAATTAATTATTCCCAGAATTTTATTTTAGAATTTGAATAAAACGTTAATATTGGTTAAATTTGAATAAAAAAAAAATGGTGAATTTTTAGAGCAGTGAATATAAAGCTTTTCTGCTTACAAAACGGTGTGAGGTATGCATATGCAATACCTACACAAAAATATCGACTTTAGAGCGAGAGCTGACCTTAAAGTATTTGAGTCGATAAATTGTTTTCAGTATTAATGCTCACAGATAAAATGTAAAAAATACCGTTTTATACCTTAACGGAAGTTGAAAAACAACTCTTCTGCTCTCTTTTCTGGTTATTTGTTTTTTTTTTAGAATTAAGCAGTAAAATTTCAACTTAAATTTATTGTCAAAAGTTGGCATAGAACATGTTTTACTAAAATAATATTGTAAATCATCAAGGCTCAAAAACACTAAAATAACTTATACATTTTAATAATTTAACAGGTTATTTATATTAAACTTTACTAAACAGAACACATGTACTTAAATTCAGGTTCATCTAAGTTTAACTCTCTTATTTCTCATCTTGTCATTGCGAGAGGGCTTAATAACGAAGAGATTGGAGTATTCACGAGAAGTAAAAACAGACCTAAAATGGATATTGTGATGTTTTTTCGTGGTACACCAACGTCTCTCTGGTGCATCTCTTTTCACAAAACATCAAGGTTGAGTAGTCACTGGCTTATCATAGAATATACTTTAGCTTTGATTTGCAACGGTGGACGATTAATTCCTGTCATCAGCTTATGTTGTCGACAGCATGCGGGAGTTATCAGCATTTTAAAATGCTGTCGACTTCATGGAGCCGCTATCACTATAAATTTTAGAACCGAGCATTGTCGACGTATGACGCACATAGAACCCCATATTTGATAAAAATAGTATCTTGTGTTGTCGGAACATCGAAAGAACTAATAAACGTATGCCTGACCCCAGGATATAGGCGATTGGAGAACATCAATAAGATAACCATGGGAGCTTTAGTCAGTAAGAACTGGCATAATCCGGTTAGCTGTTCTTCAATGCCGGGTTCTCATAAGACTTTTTACGGTATATAAAGGCTCGTCTGTGTCAGTTACGCTCTTTCATCCTCAAACTATATAGAACGGGGAATGACCAAAGTCATTTAGGTAATTTCTTTTCTTACTCCCTCCTTATCGGGTTCACAACCCTGACAAGAATCTCACGTTCCCAAGCACTGTTCAGGTGTCAAAGTTTTTGTAATGCGCAATATAAGTTACATTTTCAAGCAAGTGCATTCCGACTGAATGACAATTTGACTGAATGAAAACAAAAATAAAACTACGCCCGACAAGTGTCTTTATTAAAGTACAAAAATATTTTTTCTAGCATAAGCATATAAACGCCATCTTTAAGTACATACTTTTAAGTGGTCATTAAGTTCAGTGCGTTTTTTGATTTGATTCTCAACTTACAAGCACAGGTGGCATTGAAATAAATGAGAAGAGCAATTTCGACAGAATGTATGTTGTATTGTGTGAGATGTTAATTCGCGGAAATTCATAATTAAAGCAAATATTAACATGTAGCATGTGCCACCGCTGACCCTCGAATCTGCCTCTCCACTACGAATCTCTATCCAAGAGATTGAATATTGATTCCAGACGATTGACAGATATCGAACACCTAAGCAAGTGTTATTTATTTTCATAATTATCTTATTCCGCTAAAATTTAATTAAAACTAGAGGAAGAAACAAACAATTCTATAATTTTTTTAGATTTGACCTTAACTAGAAAAATTGATAAACATGAATTTAAAATATATAGAAAACCCACGTGCACAGATACTACAATACCCATTTCTTTTTGTCATCCATGGCAACACAAATTGGTGGCTTATAAATCAATGATACATCGGTTATTCACTATGCCCCTTAATAATCATAATTTCTTATTTGAATTAAGTGCCATTTACAGTATAGCATTGGCAAACGGATATAGTAAAAAAAATTATTGATGGACTCATTAATAAAAAACAAAAGAGTATTATAAAGAAAAGTATCTATCCAACACAAACAAAAGACCAAAAGAAATGTACAGCTAGTTTCACATATTTTGCTACAATTTCGGAGAAAATTTTAAGATTATTCAAAAAATATATTATTTATACAACCTTTAAAACAAATAACAATTTGAAAACTTTATGTAACAATAAAGGTAAATTACACAGTATTACAATATTTGGAATTTATAAATTAATTTGTGATGACTGTAAATCGATATATAGGACAAACCGGACGTTGTTTTGAAAAAAGATATAAAGAACATATTTCGGCCTTTAGAAATAATAAATCAGACAGATCCCATTTTGCTAAACATCTATTAGAAACCGGTCATAAGTCTAATAACGATCACAAATTCGATGTTTTGCATGTATGTGAGGAGTTACGTTTAAATGTTTTGGAATCCTTCGAAATTTTAAAACATAAAGTTAATAATAATATGCTCAACGACCAAATTGACGTTTATAAATCGCCATTATTGGACGCTTGCCTGTAACTATTTGGGTAATGTTGGTGATGGTTAGTCTGTGACATTTGACAGGCATGTCTATCGGTGGTCTGTGGCTGCCTTAAGAATGTTTTCGTCGCTCTTGACCATTGCATGAAGCGGCCCGCTTAACGAGGTTGGGTTGGTTGTTTTAACGCTCTTTGCACCCTGGTGGATGTGACTGTCGGCAATTTCCTGAGGATGTGCCTTGTTGGCATGAAACGTACGTAGAATTAACAATTTAACAGTTAGTGGAATAAGATAATTATAAAAACAAATAACACTTGTTCAGGTGTTCGATATCTGCCAATCCTCTGGAATCAATATTCAATCATTTGGATAGAGATTCGTAGTGGAGAGGCAGATTCGAGGGTCAGTGGTGGGTCGCATGCTGCATGTTAATGCATGTTGCAGGCAAGCGTCTAGAATGGATGTTTCATCGCGTTCGGTAAATGACTCGATTGTTTCTCCTTCTGACTGTGTGATTATTCAATTGTCACTGGATCTAGTCATGCAAAAGGGCGACAAAAAACTGATGTTGATGGTAGACATTCTGGGGTGATGAACTGCCCGATGTCGAAATGTTTGTCGAAAGGTCAAAGTGAAATATAAAATTCTTTCTAACAAATTACATACGATGATAGAAATCGAATAATCGCTTTTGAAAATAAGTCGTTTAATGCCTCGCTTCCATCGAAACGACCAGTTATTCTTTGGTACAACCTAGTGGATCGTGTCTCGGGACCGCTCGCCGATAACGCTGTAGGCCCACATTAAACGTTCCATCGTGGTTTATCCTGCGACTTTAGCCGGTTAAACTACAATAAAACATCACCATACCCAGCTCCGTACCGCCAACATTTTCGTTATTAGTCCGGAACCAAAACGAACCTTATAGTTTCGTCATGTCCGTCCGTCCAGCCGTCCGTATGTCACAGGCATTTTAGGCCAAAAACAAAAAGACATATATTGATGAAATTTGTAGCGCAGGTGTCTTGTATAAGCCGTTACATAGTTTGGTGGCTAAATAACAAAAATGAATATTTCTAGACTGGCTCTCCATACATTTAACAGAAGCTGAAAAAATTTTTTCAATGACATCAACGTGCGGTATATATTTCGTCAGTTCTTTTAAAAACAGTTTAAAGATTCTTAGCAATTTTTCTGATTACGTGAATAATTTCCGAAATAATCGCTCCGAAATTCGCAGAAATTGTGTCCCCCCTATAATTTATAAACAAATTTCCAAAAATATGGAAAAAAGCACAGGACTATTTATTAAGTAACGCTTAATAAATACTTTCAATTAAAATTATTTTGAACATGGTCGGATATACTGTTTTTGAGTGATTGCCGTAAAACTGTGCTTCTCAACAAAAGTACGTAAGTGCCATGAAGATACGCTCTTTTGCTGATGCATTTAGTTTACACTAGCTTAATAATAATAGTCGACATACCTACTTGTTTTTGTAGATATACGTGACTAAAGTGTTTACATATTCTGTGTGGAAAACATGGAAAAAGTGTAACAACTTATTTTTCTCATCTGTAGTGTATTTCTTTGTAATAATGACTCAGGAACCCTATAATGAGCATGGTCCGACATGCTCTTTCCCAGTTTTTTTTTTTCACTTTCTGCATTACGGAGACGACATTGACATATGAAATTGAAATATTACATAAGATTATCTCAAGGACCTTCTATCTTTTGATAACTGTCTTCAACTATTCTTTTTAAATTTCCTATTTTTACAAACTTAAATATTTTAAGTCCCACAGGCAATAACTACATTGGTTCTCGTCGTTACAATGCACTGATTTTCAATGAATCACATTAACATATACGGTATACATACGGGTTTATTGTCTGCCTGTCTGTCTGTTACAAACGATTTATTTAAAGGGTTTTCAATGTTGAAACCTGTTTTTGAAGATTACAGTCGGTGGTGGCGATCCAAAGCATTTGAATTAAATAGATTCTATTGAAATAATGTCAATCTTTATTTGAAGCCATATGATGTGGAGAGGTTTATATTCTAAAAAGTTGCCAAGTTCAGTATTTAATGAAGCATCCACACATGCACTTACATATATGCGCACACACATTCACACGCACACGTAAACGCACACACGCTCATGCGCGTGCACAAACAAACACAAACACGAATACGCGATTACCCATTACACGTATTCTGCATTGTCACATTAGGTAGTACATTGAAAATAAATGAATGTAAATGTTATCAGTTTTAACTGGACTTATGTACTTATGAGAAACATGGTAAATATAATACACGCTGTATATAGTATTCGGAGGGGACCAGAAGCGGGTTTAAATTTTTTCCGCTTGCTCTAAATATACAAATGAGTCGATAAAAAATATTTTCTTAATATCTTAAAAATATGAGGCCAAATATGGAACAAAACGCTGAATATTTTTTTGTTATGCAGTATTATTTTTACAAGCTGCCGCCCTTTTAGAATTAGCCCTAAAGGCTTTGCAGTACTCGACCGATTGGCAAACTCACCGTCGGACGTGACTCGTGTGCGACTACAACAATGGCTTGAACCATGTTTTAAATAATACGGTTTATGTGAGAACTGTTTGGTCTCACTTCAAAGGATGCCCACGCTCGAAATGATTTGTACCTAAACGTACTGTAAATAGAATATGTACTATTTGTATAATGTAATATTATTAATATGTAATATTGTATATTAATATCATGGCAACTATTATCGTTACAAGAATAACTTTCCATGACAGTAGTTTTTTATATTCATGTCGAATAAAACGTATTTAGATACATAATACGTATACGCCATTATGCAAATATGGTCAATAATGTCACAACGTCATCTGATAGGTATATACATATGATGTTGTGCCATCTTTTGTCGAGAACATTAGGTTAAGCCTACTGGTACCTGGGCACTACATGTGATTACCTAAGAATTTAGTTTAGACTTACTTTGACTTTTAATTTTTTATAATTTAAAACTGAAAAGCACAACGTTACAAAGTGCGAATTTTCATTGAAATCGTTAGCGCCGTTTTCAAGACTCCACTGTATACATTTTTATTAATATATATATATATATATATATATATATATTGCTCGCTTATTGTAATAAGATTTAATAAGATTATCTATATTTTATTATTATCAAGTTCAGTGTAACAAACGCTCTGTAAAATTCCAAACAAAGAGTACCAAATAGACGAGGGAAGTTCTTTATAATGTATAGATTTTTTAAACAGTAACATGGATACTATTTATAATATCAGTTATACGTCTAATAACTTACGATTAATGTTATCCTATTTCTAAATTCCTTTATCAGTGAATACTGGGCACGAAATATAAGATGACATATAACGAATCGCGTGTACATACTCGAGTATCACCGATTTTTATTTGCCCCGTAAAAGTACATAAAGCGCGCATCAAAATGACACCAGAATGCGCTATAAAACTGTATCGGCCGCAGTTAACGCGCTCTTTAAAATAATAAAAATTCTTAGTACGGCTCTAAAAGGCGGTAGAGGGCGCACACGTCGTCGGCGCGGTCGGCAGTTGAAGAATGAAATCAGCACCTCGGCTTTGCTCCTTGGGGTTAAAACTAGTTCTGTTCACTGAGGATGATTGCTGCCTCGTCACCTTTTTCACTGGGGAGATTTACATGATCTAGCGTAATGGCTCGAATTTGAGGAGTTACATCGTGGTTGTTTAATATCTCAATTTAGTTTATTAAAAATAAATAAAATCTAATCAATATGAGCAATTACGAATCATTTAATTCAAGTTAACAATTTGTTATAAATCAGAGTTGAGAACACTGGACAATTATTATCTACTTCCACCTCTTATTCCAATAAATATAGATTCAATGAATTTAACCTTTACATACACAATAATATTCCGATATTATTAAACATCCAAACACGAACAGATTAATGGGCGTATCCAGGGGGTGGGGCGGAGGCGGCAGCAGCTGTCTCCTCTGGATTACGTATGCCTACACTAGGGTGTTTCAAAAAAACAAAATTTTTTTTTCTTCTGGTATTGAAAAGTTGAAAGTACATAAAAAAACAAAATGAAATTTTGATTCTCAGGCCAGAGAGTAACATCTTCATCTAAGAAATTATATGATAAATCAAACAATTCAAACATCTTCACCGAACTCTTAGATACAAAGTCACTAAGATCTTTATTTAATAAGACCTGAAGTTTTGGTACTGAGCAAATGAACCAGTTCAAAGTAATCAAATTCAAAAATAAGAAAAAAAAAATCCTGTGTTATTTAAATGAAAACAAATGAATAGAGGCAAACCCAATATCAATATTAAGGGCTCTAATTAGTGCCAAAATTTTTGGTTTTTTATGTACTTTCAACTTTTCAATACCAGAAGAAAAAAAAAATTTTTTTGTTTTTTTGAAACATCCTAGCCTACACGTCTTCTGCTGTCGATAAAAGATACTTTTACTTAAACTTAAAATCTCCTATGTTCCCCTTTGGTTAAAATTTGAGTACGCCCATGGATACACTCGTAGAATAATTTTCAAAAGTTGTATAAAAAATAATCACTTTATTATGTAGGTAAGTCACTGTGAATTATCAAATACAATATGAGCGATTGTGGCTCATATTCTATTATATAAAGGTCCGCTTCGTACTAAAAGATACCGTTTTCAATGCTGACTGTAGGCGAATTGACCGATGAGTTTTTAATTTAGTCACCCTGAGCCCCGAGAGAACGTTGTGCCGTTGTTTGATATCGTATCAGTCATGTATGGTGACAATGCTTGTCAGTAGTTTCAAACCTGCACTATGCGAGTGTGAACAAAAGTTTAAAGCCCCAGCAACTCAATTTAAAATAAAAAGATTGCTAAGGGCTTATAACTAAGCAATAGGCTGATTAAAATTTTTTACAACAACAATCCAATAGGATGTTTCGTTGCAAAATTACAATATGTCAATTTTTGAAAATAATCCGAAATTCATTACAATAAGTTTTGAAAATTTCCAAATTGCATTATTTGCTATATGCACAATATTAGCGCCATCTAGCGTCCGCAACTTTTTGGGATTAGTCTAATATTTCTACGTTCATGAAGCAATAAAAACGTTATTCACATAATTATTTATTTTTATTATTAATCAATAACTGGACACAACCGTAAGTAAACAGTAACAATATATTCTTGTTTCGTTTCACTTTTCATATAATCGATATGATTAAAATGATTTTCAATAACCGACAATAATGTTTGCCATGGACTTTTTTGTAGTATCGGAATAACAAACAATATAGTGATCTCTATTGTTGCTGAAACAGTTATAAAAAGTAACAATTACGGACATAGTATCTTGCCTTAGGATGAATGCAAAAATTTTAAAATTGTGACTTACGTAATATATAGATAGTTTGTCCAAAAAACCAAAATTGTTACAGAAGAGGTTAAAACTTTGTATAATTCCATAGAATGTACTTGAAGCTATGGTTTTGTGAAGACAGAATCGCCCCTATGGGTCCTTATGTCTTTTTATGTCCTTATTTATGTCTTTTTAAAGATGTGTCAGATAACCCAACTTTTAGTTAGCAGTTTATTTGTATATTATTTTTCACGTTCCAATAACAATGGTTTTGATAATATCAATAATCATACAAAATTTACAAAATATTAATCCAAAATATAATGTGTTTCCCGAATTTATTTTTTATTTTTACCACTGCTTGCGCTGCGCTTAAATACATTTTCCCATCTTTGCACTTGGCGAATAATATAGTATCGATTATGAGTTGTTGAAAGCTTCAGTAAAAATTATTAAATAATCATTCTTTTTAGGATATATATCTTACTAAAATCCTTTAGTAGCAAAATGAGTAGTGACTTTATAAAAAAATAAGTCAAATGAAATCATTTACTGTATGATTTAGTGGGTATGTCAAGCCATCTGAATATTGTCACCACATTGGTAATAATGGTCGTTGTAATATATATAAATAATAGCCTGCAATGGGCTAGAATATAAAGTCTAAAATTCAAGATCCTTAAATAATATAAAGCAAATAGATTGTAGAAAGGTGTGTCTTAGTGGTGACATGTATAAATTTAAAAAAAAACATGCATATCATAATACCAATGGAAAGGATTAGTTTAAAGATGCCGAAATTCATTAAAACAGCTGGTAAAACATATTCACTGTACGATACATAAAAAATCGTCAGAATCTCAGTGTTAGTCATAGTAAAATTTCAGAAAAAATACTAAGTAAACATAATGCAAATCATAATTGTAAATACTATTTGAATATAAAAACCGGCCAAGAAGTAGAATAAACGCACCGAGGGTTCCCTATCATTACGCAATAAATTTAAATTACGCTTTAAAAAATGATTTTATTTCTCCATTTATTCGAGGTTTTCAGCATTAGTTCGACTCAAACATAATCAATTTTTATTATTTGCTGCTCACTTTGATTATACCAAGCCTTAGGTTTGCGTGTATTATCATTTTAGGATAGAGCAGATACATAAAAAAAAGTTGAGGTAAAACAAATAAAATACAAATATATTTTTTCTTTATTAACAATTAGTAAGTATAGGGAGTCTACGCAAAAGATAACAACTTTCGACATCTTAGCCTCGAATTGTTTTTTAGTTGTTATCACTAATAGCTACGTGAAAATGAGCTTACTACACATACGTTAATAAAAAGACTTTAAGTAATTTCATGACCAGTTACTTCGTTTTTTCTCATATGAAGGTTTATGTAAGGAATTTAATGTTGCCAGAAAAGTCGAACCTTATATTCGCAACTACTGGATCTCCACTTTCCAGCAGCGGGTGTCGTGTAAACGCTCCTCAACCGACAAACCGCGAAGTTCGCGTTCAATATCTTGAATTTATATCATTGTTTGGTTGTCGAATACGAAAGTGATACGTCATTATTAGCGTCCTATTTGATGTGGTATAGTATATTGCAGGGAAGTTTTTTGAAGTGAAAAAGTAGTGTGTGTGTTATACGGCTATGTGTGTGGAGTCGTTTATTTACGTATGGTTCAGAAATTAGATTTTTTTTATACGAATGAAGAATTGAAGAATTAGTATACGTTATAATTACGTACATTTACATATATGAGATATTTGAGCACTAGCTTCTGTACTTTATTAATAAAGGCAGTTACGTATTTACGACTATAGGCAAACGAAATTATCCGAAATTAATTAATTAAATTTTCTTGATATAAACCTGGGAAAGGTTAACTAGACAAACTTCTTCCTGGATTCTCCACCTGAATTATTTGATTAAAGGTAATCCACTATATTTTAATAAAAAAAAATAACGAAAAACATTTTTTTTGTTTCTTTTAATTTTATTTCCCGAACATGTAGTCTGAACGCAAACAACACGGAGCAAATACAATGTTATATAAGTATACGAGGTATTACTGCTCGGTGACGCATACCCACTGTAACCATGTGTCGTTTTGAACGTTGGTTTTAAGCGACTGCCCAAAAATGAGTTTAATGTTCTCACGGTTCATACATGTGAGTATGTGAGTTCATTTATACCACCATAGCTTTTAAGTGCATGAGCAGATGATGGGGTATCGCTGTCATTCCGAGTGATACTGGCTATAAATTTTTTGATTCAAATGTGAAAAAATTAATTGAAATAAGATTCGTTGTTATTAGATCACAAACAAATGTTACATTTTTTTATTTATATATTAACAGTTCTGTATAAATAATTATTCAAAACACTATAAAATAAAAGTTTCTAAAACTGCATTTACAACTTCATTCATCTGACTCGTTGTCTTTTTACTTTGTAGAAAATTTATTTATCGTTTTTCATAGATATATATATATATATATATATATATATATATATATATATATATATATATATATATATATATATATATATATATCTTTGTCTTTTTTAGTGGTTTTACTTTCAAAATTTGAAATTTAATTTGATTAAAAATTAAGGTACAAATTTGAACTTATTTTGAATGGTTTGAAGCAGGATTGGAACAAACGAAAATTAAAGATACCTAGCACGACATGTTTTATATAAAACTGATCATTAAAATGTACAAAATAACAATAAATAATTAAAAAGGAAATACCTTACCAAAAAACGAACTAAAAATAAACAGCAAGTTGCATTAGACAACCTGTTTACACAATGCGAAAGATCACTCGTTTGCTGGCTGACTAAACAGATAACTAAAATTGTCATTGGAGTCGGATGACATCTTTTGTTTAAAAGTGTTCTACACAATCCTTAGAATGGTGTTTTGCTAAGGCAGTCCTGTCCATATTTTTTTTTTAGTGTATTTTGCTCTATTTTACTTTAAGTTTTAAATACCTTGCTTCTCATTACGTTCTCACTGATAGACGGATGTAAAACATAATCACGTGACATAACTAAATATGGATGGACAACCCGAGGTAAATGTATTGAATTGATAATGTTTAATTTGAAATCGGCACCTACATCGAGGGAGATCAGAGACCCGGTGCTGAAGTCGCAAATCCGTCTGCCTAAAGTAGCCGTGATCCGGGGATGGTTTGCTGAAGGCCGCCCTGCGTCCTACGCCCTACGTCCTACGCCCTACGTCCTACGTTCTCGTCGTGTCTACGCCCATTTGTGCTTACCTATACATCCTACATAGGTATGGCCATGGCCGCGTAACCCGCATACATTCGCATGTATTGCGTAATTCACGAATAAATAAGGAGACTTAGAAAAACAAATTATACATACAATTTTTATAAGTCTCTGTATTAATAATATGATGAATAGATTCGATGATGTACGCGCATCACTCAAAAATAATGGATATATTTCTGTGAACCTTTTTTTTTTGTTTTATTCCCGTTGATCCTTATAGACAACACAAATTATCAAGGTAATTTTTTTAGGATTCCGTGAGAATCGCTAAGGATCTTTATAGTTTACCGATTTTAATGAAATTTAGTATAGAGACAGCTAGATCCCATTTAAAGGTCCTAAACCATATTTTTTGGGTATCATGCCTTAGAGCTCCATGAGAATCACTGAAAACACATGTAATTTGACAGATTTCGTAGTTTTTTTACAAAACGGAAAAGAAATCGACACAGAATAAATGTAGGAAGTTTACGTCACACGGGCGGAGCCGCAGGCTACTTGTTGACTTGAGAAATACGTGAACAGGTCAATTATCAAAATTGTGCGTGACGTGAAGTAATATTTCTCGGTGAGTACAATAACAGTAAGATCGCTACTGAAAGAAAAAAAAACAACTGCGCAACAGTTGACGGCACGGACCATCCCTAAAATATTTATCGGCTTGCCGTTGAGCTCCTCGAGTTATAAATATTGTCTATGTTGTGTTTGAGTTTTACGAGTACAAAAATTTGAAATATGCCTGACCCCGCGGCCATCCTCGAAGCTTCTTACTACTCTCGAGCTCAAAATGGTCAAAAACAGAGGAACAGTAAATTATTGAGATCATCAAGCTCCAAAGATATTCCAGTCTGGCGTTTGCTTGCGGTTCCACCCGCGTGGACATAAAATGACGAACATTTTTTTGGATTGCCTTTACGTAAAATCCGTTCTTAGTGAGCGTCTACTCCCCGAAAAGACTAACTATGCCAGAGTTCAAGTCAGTCGGACCTACAGTTACGAAGATCTCGTGATGAGTCAATCGGTCAACGTTTCGAACACCTTCGATTTGGATCTGCTTAACGGCATCTGACGCAATTTTTTAAACAGAAATCATCAAACGTCAATCCATCTAGAACTTTGCATGCTATTTGAAAAAAACCTTTTTTCCGAATTTTTCGATAACCATATCACTTGAAGAAACCTAACAATTTTAAAGCAATTTGCAACGATGGACTTTCTTTTAACTAAAAGAACTATCAGTAATTACATAAAAATATTTTAAAAGCACACTTTTTAATATTTTCTTTAAAATAAACACAGGAAAATACGCACACGTACACATACACGCACGCGCGTGCACGCATGCACACACTTTAACATACATACAGATATTACTCGGAAAATGGTGAAAATTACAAGAACCTAAAAAGTTAAGATCTATTGAAAACTATATTTTAGAAATCGGACAGATACAGAATCTTCTCAATTTACGAAAATTTTTAAATCTTTAAAGTAGAAATTTTAAAACAAATTTTATTAAGGTATGATTCAGCGTTTTAAAAGAAACGTATACGAAAGATTTTTTTTTATTCAGAATAAATTGAAGCAATAATGCTTTTTTAAAATGCAAAATTATAAATCTTTCTTAAATTTTACTGAATGTCATCATCAATTTTGCTTTAGACACATCGTTTGTAATCGTGTAAAATTTACAAAGAGACGTTTATCGGCAGGTATATTGCGTATGCAAATTTTCAACAATTGTAGACTTCTCTTCTAACCATAAGCATAAGCGAAAATAAGAAATTTGTCAAACGATAATAGAGTATTTCTTAAGTAAGTATTTCTTTATTCTTACGACCTTATTATCTACGATCTTATTAAATATAATAAAAAATTATCTTCGGAGTTTTCCAAATTGAAGAACGCCACATTTACACAAGATCACAGCTGTATTTACAGCGACGGCGACTTACGTAATATTCGAAACTTAACGTTAACACAATATCCTCCCACATACTGTTATCAATTCTAAGTCTGTTTCTTTAAGATATGAATGACGCCTTTCAATTACATACGTTCAAGCAGTTTTCTGTTTGGGCCCTATGTTATTTTATCGCGAGCGAGTGCCATTTAACTCTCTATGACATTCCAAAATATCAAGACAACAGCCAGAAAACAGTAGTTAATATATGAAAATTTAATAATAATAATATAAACTCACGCCTATTTCCCAGAAGGGTAGGCAGAGATTATAGATTTTCACACGGTACAATCTTTGCCTCACTGACATCCATCAAAATTTTTATGCAAGCTCGTCGGTTTCGGGTGCTTAGAATTTGGCCCTTTTTTTAATGTACCACCGATACGGTCTGAATAGGATTGTCTAGGGCCACCCTTGCCGACCTTTCCTTTCCATAACACACATTCGCTCTATAGATTTTTGTGAGTCTACTTTCATTCATGAGAATTTAATGCTATATGTTTTTTATATATATTAATTAGGATGCAAATGAGCAGGCGAACCATTGGAGTGAAGATGGTCAACGCCGCCCATGAACGCTCGCTATTTCAGAGAAGTCGCCGGTGCTTTGCTGACCTCTTGTGAGGTAATCGGAGGGGAATCGGTCAAATGGAAGAGGAAGAAGGGGAATGGGCCGCCGAGACTCTGACTCACTGGACGAAACAAACTACGGAAACTGCTACTTCGCGTCGGTATTTAGTGAAAGTGTGGTATTTCGTTGGTCGAGCCGAAACGAGATCACAGTCTTAAGCAATTCTGAATTTTATAATTGCTTAAGAAATACTGTGATCGACGTAGTTTCAATATTAGAAAAAATAAACTGTGTTTATAAAGTTGACTAACAAGTCAATTGCACACGAATTTATTCAGAGGGCTCTGTGTGCGTATATTCATAAGGTTTATGATATATAAAATTTACCCTTTTAAATTTGTAATTTTAAACTTTTATTATGCAAATACATAGTAAAAAGGTAAGATCATCGTTTAGAAATGGTTTTAGGCTGTTTATTTTCTTAATTCTGTACGCCCCTTTTTATTTGATATATTTTAGGATTCCGTAAATCAAAAGGAAAAAAAATTAAACTTTATAAGACCACTTCATTGTCCGTCTATCTGTTTGTCAATATCGTTTTTGCACAGGACGTGTACAAGTAAAGAAATTTTTGATAATCATAATTTACCACATTATTTTTTTTTATGGTTACCCACTTACACTCGCAACTGCACTATGGACCGTGATGTAGACCGACAACGGAGAACTTTTTTTAATTTCTCGTAATGTAAATTTCACATTTCCGAAAATTCGAATATTTATAACCAAATAGATTTTTTTTAAAAGCATAAGTTTCGAAATGACCGGAATCAATATTTTGCTAGTAATAGATATTGAAACCAGACAAATATTGTTTAAAACTTGTATGAAAGAAATGTCTACATACGTAAATATATCAGTACGGAACGCCTTTAGCGGGCGAGGTCCATTCGAACTTGTTCGTTGTTTTGCTTTTTTACTTTTGTCGCTTTCATAACCCATAACGCCCAGCGAAGCGATCGGGTAACCGCTAGTTTCTCATAAATATACGGCTTGCTATCCTTCGAAGTAGCAATGTGCTATCAGCCAGTGCGGCGTGTTTGCCATATGAGGCCGACCTTCGCATCATATGGGCGGACCGGAGCGCTAAGCCGGCCAACGACGAGACCTGCAGTACCTACTTTATAAGACGTTTATGCCTAGCTTGAGTGCGTTAATAATTTTGTAGCAGATAATGTAGCTAATATATTTATATATATATATATATATATATATATATATATATATATATATATATATATATATATATATCTACATTCGTTCGTGTTACACATATATTATACATATACATATAATATATATGTAACACGAACGGTACTTTTCGTGAGCATTACCGGAATCAAAAATAACAGGTAAATAACTATGTTTATTTGATCAGTTCAATCAATCAGTTTGAGCAAGATCGGTATATTAGTTCTTACGATATAGCTGATTAACTCGCAATAAGTTGAGGCTTTGTATATGGTGGGATTGGAAAGGCATTATTCATTATGAGCTTTTACCGCCGGGCAAAACTATTAATTCAGATCTCTACCGTCAACAGCTGTGACAAGATTCAAGCCAGTAGTGGAGAAAAACGACCAGGATTAATCATTAGAATGGGTGTGGTTTTTCAACATGATAACGCCAGACCACACACATCTTTAGCCACTCAGAAAATATTGAGAGAGTTTGGTTGGAACGTGTTAATGCATCCACCATATAGACCTAACTTTGTACCGTCAGATTTTCATCTGTTTTTGTTGTCTCTTCAGAATTCTTACTCGTAGGTAGCATTAGGTTGACATCAAGAGAGGACTGTCAAAACTACTTGTCGCAGTGTTTTAATCAGAAGTCTCAAAATTTCTACAGCAATGGGATTATGTCACAACCTACAAAATGGCCACAAGTTGTTGAACAAAATGGCATATGTTATAATTAAATGTTAATAATATGATAAATAATTATCTTGAATTTGTACATAAAATATGAAAAAATCTTTTTCCCCGACTCTATATTACATTTTATAGCAGAGCATAAAGTCACAAGATATAGATGTTTAAAATAACAATAAAGAAAATCACATTAACACAATATTCGGAATAAATGCGAAAAGCTTAGTCTGTGCAGACGAAGCCGCGTATTTATAAAACTAGACCGATCTAAAAATATTTTCACATATAGAAAGATAACACCAATGCAGAGTAATGTAGTTCGTGCATAATTTGTTTTTATATTAAGATTTGCCTAAACCAAAACGTGACCGAGGTCGGAATTAAAGGCAGTGCCGGAATTGAAGTCGAAACCGGGATCGAGATAATAGCAAGACGACCGATGGAAAAGATGAAGGAATTTATTTTAATCCGACGTAGGTAAAATGCGGACATTACTACATGGACACGTTACTTATTGGACAAGGTAGAACAAGGTCTACCAGACTAGCTGGCAATCTCTATAAAGTTTCTTTGTCTATTTTAAAGCATCTGTCTGTCTATACATTGAAAGAATTATATGTTGAATTAATAAATGTCCCTATTGTCAAAAATTGGTGCTGGCCTAGACAAAAATATTGCGTTTATTTCACGAAATCATTAGATTAAGAAGCAAGTATAGGGACATTTATTTCCTAAGGAACTCACTAGATGGCACTAGCAGTACATTAGATTTTAAAACTGCAACTCTCGTGTAGGTATGCTACGATGATACAAAAACGCAAATAACAAATAGTTTAACATATACGGTATTGCCGCTCCAGCGACTGTCATACAAGGAAAAAAATTACTCCTAACGGAAAAAAATTAGCGGCTTCTAGCGACTTTTTGGCCCATGCCATTGGTGACATTTTTTTTAGAACAAATTTGTGAGTTGGCAAGCATATGAAGCAATTCATACTTTATTTTAACAAATTTCAATTATTTCCAGTATTCCTAACATGGAATACAAAAACTACTTCCAGAAAATACGAGGCACTAGAAAAAAAATATACCATTGAGTCGATAAGAGACATTGAAACAGTCTAAAGTTGATAAGATGAAAACTTATCAACTTTTATATATATTTTGTTGCAGCAATTACGAATTATTCACTTCATTGATTGGAGTCCATTTCGGAGAGCCAATTAGCTTTTGAGCTAAAGTATTAGTATAAAAAAAACAGCAGGCAAAATCATATTTAGCTCGATGAATATCGTCGAGAACAAACTTACGCAATAAGCTATAAGAAAAAACTTTAAATTCGTTACTAATCAGAAATTATCTAAAGATGGAAAACATGAAATGCTCAACTTATGATCTGGTTAATCAAACCAGTAAATTAAAACCAAAAGTAATTAAGAACATGGAACGGTTTCAATTTTTACTTCAATTTTTATGAAGTAAAAATTGAAACCGTTCCAAAAAGACATGATGATTGAAGAATTTAAAGATCCGAATGATAGTATATTTCATTCTGAGATTTGTGTATAAGGTACTCATAAAGCCATTTAAATGTTGATTATTTTTTAAATGAAAAATAGAGTGATATTGTAAATAATAAGTACTTTAGTACTTAAACGTATCCGTTTTGTATTTGTTTCATATTGCTTTTTAAATACTTTGCCTTTTAATTACCTATGTAATTGAATTTATTGGTTAATTTAGATAGATGATACAAATTATGATTAAGGTCGAGTGACACTGGCATAGCGACATCTAGTGGATTTTTAGGACATCTTCCATAATCTAGCGGAGTTGATAAGATCGTCTAGGGACTGTCCCAATACCATAACGGCGACACTGAAGACATGTTCAGCGACGAACTGATTATATACTCAAGGTGGCGTTCATCAATGTCCGTTGTTCATCAATCGTTTCATACAAGCTCGTCGGTTTAGGGTGTTTAAAATTTGACCCCATGTCATTCAATATGCTACCAAATTTAGTCTAAATAAGCTTTTAACTAATTATTGCTTGTAAGTAAATGCGCTTTCAGTCCTACATATTTGTTTTTGAATACCTATACCTATTTATTGGGCGATTCTATTGGTTATTTACATAACGATTGTTAGTGAATATAAAAACGAAACTTCTCTAGAAATAAATAATCATATTGAAAAAAATATAAAAACATCTAATGAATTGTGCACAAAGTTTGGTTAAAAATGTTCATAGTTTTAGTCATAGATTAATATCTGCTAATAACTGAGTAATACGCTATCTTTTGTTAAATAAGAAAAATTTGTTCAACAAATTCATATTAGACTATTTCAAAAAAGAAACAATAGATGGTGCATATTTACATAGCATGTTCAAATTTATTTTACTTATTAAATGTAAATTCTCAAACAAATGGAAAATCATTAAAATAATATTAATACCTATGCATCAGCGTCTTTGTATTTAATGGCTTTGTTCGAAACTAATAAGGGTTTATTAGCACTGACCTACTTAATAAAAAGCCTTGATGGCAAGCAGATTTTTACAATTGCCTTAGTAATCTTGTTATGATAACGGTCAACGTGGGTACGAGAAATCATTTATAATTTTTATTGTCAATGAGCTATTGCAACCAGTATCGAATCAGTTGATTCATTCACTATGAATATTTATTAGAATTACCATCTGCCGAGTCGATGGGTCAGCAAACATGGAAATAGAGTGCACAGGACACGCACAATAAATGGTATGCAATGAGCGCTCGTTTCTTTATGTCAAGTATATTCCTCTTTTTAACGTATGCACATGATACAATATTTAAGAATGCAAAATCAAAACGGCATACTCAACAATTTTTTTGTTTCGGGAATATAAAAATAAACTATAGATAGTAGCGAAAAATAATATAAATAAAGAAATAGTGAAACAAAGATAGGTAAAGAATTGTCGGAAGGCTATCAAAATTTTCACATTAGTACCTAAATATTTGAGTGATTATAAAGAACTACATAATTCATTTTATTTTGTACTACGTTTTATTTATTGTTTATGTATTTATTAAGTAACATTGAAAGTTAATTTAAATTAGTTACTTTGCTAAGACACAAAGCTTCAGTTAATTAAAGGAATAAGGACATATATGATTACCTTAAGCTAAAATTGTGATTTAAGAAAAATAAAAATACTAAGGAACTTTAGTTCTATACTTTAACAATATCCATATTTTCTGACAGATCAAAGAAAAATGTTTTTTTTTTTATCCAAATTGTTTATTCAAGCAAGTGAACATAATATGAACAAAATTATAACATTAAATTTATCTACTTAGATATTTACATTCCGTACCTCACTTACATTATGATTAAACTACAATACATAATCTAGAGCAATGGAGAAAGACAGTTCACGCAGTGTCCAATCTTTCCTGACATTCAACTAACAATGGATATATGAAAAAAAAATATCTCCTCTTGTCTATAATTTGATACTTTTAATTATGTGCAGATTCTGAACATCTTTGTCATTATATATGAATAAAAAAAAAAACTATAAATACATAACCAAAACGTATATTTACTAATACATAACTAAAGACAGCGTCTGCACTGTCACTGCCTTCACTTAATCATAAATAAATGATTTAGTCTTGGACCTTTGCCTCTGTCGGTAGCACACCCACAGCACCCATTCGTGCGACAAGGCAATGATGTTATTATCATACATATTTACATTTGACACAATTTTAAACTCTCATAGCAGATTGTCTATTGGACTTTTTTTTTTGGATAAACAATTGAGTATTTTAAGTGTTTCATTGGTTGTGATTGTTGATGTATATCATGAAAAAGACATTAACCTATTCTATTTTAATGTGTATTAAGTAATATGTAATAGTAATGAAAAGTATATAACAAATAATATGTGATTGATTGTTGCTGGGAGTCCATATAAGCTTTTAAAGAACATATTTTTAATATTAAAGCTCCATTTAAAATAATCAGGTATTTACTTAAACAGTTGACATATTACATATTTGGTACAATATGTGAGATCTTTTCCAATAGATCATCAAAAAATTAATTTCATGATGATACAACCCATCATTTTATGTTTTTAAACATAACATGCAATGTAAATCGAAAAGCATTTGGTGGGTTGCATCAATGTGAAATGGAAGATGTATAACACTATAAGATATTGTATGAATTTATGAAAAAAAAGGAGCCCTTTCCAATAAATTGTTAGCGAACATGCAATACAATACCGGTAAGTAGCAACAACAATTGTATTAGGCAAAGACAAAGACAGGGGCAGTGAACTGTGCATCTGCATTGCAGGTCTTAACGTCAGATACAGCAAAACTCCTCACAGTTGCGCCCGACCGGAGCCCGCTCTACAAAAAAAGGCATCTTTTTGGCATGCGTACACATCCTCGGTTATATGCCCACCGCTCTCTCACACTTCATAAAATAAAACTAGGGCCACGCGCGCCGTGACCCCACAATACTTTCATATTAAAATAGATCCACGCATAATAGAACATTTAAAATTTCATATATTGCCAAATCGTATTAGACTTTAAACTTAAACCTAACAAATAGAAACGTATGGTTTGTGACGGAGCGAGCGGCGCAGGGTCGACTCGAGTGTAGATACGTTTACGCCCCAGCCGATATCTACGGAAGCACGACGGGGACCCCTCGCTCCAGCACGGACAGTGTACGGCTTACATCTATTTATATCTCGATATAAATATATAATGAGACACTGATATCTGCAGTCTAGTCTTGAAACTACAAAGAGCTTAAGGTAGCTACTGACATTATGTTTATGTTAACACAAAAATCTGGTTGTTGTATCCCTAGACAAGAAGGTGAGGATAAGACAAATTACAGTATTGTTTTTGATGTGATCTATATACACAAATAACATCACTTACAAATGTGATTACACAATTAGTTTACATCATAATACACATGGTCTTTTTGTTGTCCACGTGGTATTTTGTTACAATTCTTCTTTATGTTGGAAAACTTGATACGCACAATTCCAGTCAAAATATTATGCAAAATTAAACATACTAAGTCTAATAAGAGTTGATAATTGTATTAGGTGTTACTCAATAAATATATAACAGAGCGTGTATTAAAACAGTATAGTTTTATCTATCAACATCAATACTTTAGTATTGGTGTTTGCGGATAGTACATTGAACATATGTAAGATCTGATCTACGAGAGTTTTGACATTGTCCTACTTTGTTCATTATACAGAAAAGACGATCTGTAGAAATTAGTAATAAGTTATATTTTATAGAACAGATACATATATAAAAAAAAATCAATAGATATAGCTATAAAAAACTAACAGATTAATGGATATGGATAAAACTTACAAAAACAATATATTAATTGTTATGCATCAAACTATTATTAAAATATGAAGCAAACTCAAAACTGACGGGAGGCGGCCCCCGCACAACTAAATAGTATATAAAAAATTTATTGGGACAAACCCAGTACATCCCATAAAATACAAAAATTCTTAATTTCATTATATGATTTAGAATATACTATAGTTTGACTTCACTAGTAGCGTTCCGAGCAGAGAGTGCTCACTGAGGCGCAGGCGGCTGCGCAGGTTGTCCTGCCGATTTAGTGATTACAATGGTCTGCTTTCCTGCTACACCTGCTTTTCCCAGCTGTAGCACATTGGACGGCAACGTGATGATCTTGTTACCGCCTACAGCACCGGTCGAAACTAATTTCACGATTGTGGGCCCTGATAACGCTTGTGATGTGGCAACGCCTGCTCCGGCGGCGCCGCCGGCGCGGTTTTGTACCATCGCCACCTTGGGCATAGTTGCCACAGTCATGCCTGTTGATGTTTTCACGAGCGTCACATATTGTGGTTGTGAGCTCGCACTGGCCCCAGTCGCAGATGCTGTCATGCCAGAACCACCAGTCTTCTTAATAATGACTGGAATGCCAGCATTAGCCGTCGGCTGTCGTAGCACCGTGGCTCCCGTCGCGCTCGTCGTGACCGCCTGCACGTGCGTCACGCCTCCCGCTGCCATCGCCGTACCAGCTTCACCCGCTTTACTTGCTGCGGCCGCCGTCACGATTTTGTACACAGGTGTCTTGACCGGTACGCCGGGTGTTTGTTGCAACTGTAGCGTGCCCCCACCGCTCGCCAGCATAGGCAGCCCGCCTGCACCCAGTTTAACAGGCACTGCTTTGCCACCAGCTGTTAGTGCACCGACACTGCCGGTACTCTTCACGACTACATTACTCGGCCCGATTTTCACGTTCCCAGCGCTAAGTTTCAGTGGCATGTTACCACCCGTGACTGTACCCACCTTTTGTACACTGTTTGCAGTCAGTTTGCCTTGAATGCTAGTAGCGCCGATTTTGAGAGGCATTGTACCACTAGTAGCCAGTTTGACAGGCATGTTAGCACCACCGAGTTTAACGGGCAGTGCGGTTGCCGGCGCCACGCCTGGACTCGGCTTGACTTGAACATAGCGCGGACCACCAGCTGCGCCCACTACCAATTGCGTACCGGACTGTACTCCAGTTGTGGTGACACGAACAGTACCTGCTGTGGAGACACCGCTCACGATGCGTGTTACGCCCTGTGGTGTCACCGCTGCTACTTTGATCTGTTGTGTACCGCCTGCTGGTGATTTTACTATCGTTTTGCCTTGGTACGTCTGTTTTCCTGAAGGGGTTCCAGGGGAGATTTTAACTTGGGCTGCAGGGACTTTAATTGCACCAGTAATCAGCTTTTGTGGCGTGGACGTGGCTTGTGGAACAAGTTGCTGCTGCGTTGCTGCACGAACTGGTATTTCGGGAATAGGAGATGTGACTGTTGGCGTGGCTATAATGGGTGCGGTGGCCACGGGCGGTGGCGAACCTAGTGACGCAAACGGCTTTACATCTGGTGGTGTGGTGGGTCGTGGTGCAGCCACCGGTTCAGCAGCAGTAGGGAATCGCGTCGGGGCTAGCTTTCCACATTTTTGTACTTGTAGCACATAAGTTGTAACGGTGTTAATGGCAGGCCAACAAAGTTCCAATGAAGTAGTTCCGGCGCGCACAAGTGCCACCCGGCCAGCCTGCGGTGGTACTCCCACCTCCAGGTACCAAAGGTCCTTGCAACAGATCTGATTATTCCAAGTTTTGCGATAGCCGTCGCGGCCTGACCAAATGTAGAGGCGTGTCTGAATTGCGACCGCGCTGTGTCCAGCGCGCGCTCGTGGTACACATTCTTCAAACTTTTCCAGGGCTATATTGTCCCAAGTCATAGTCTCAAGATCAAGCGAAGCAAGCGTGTTGGTACATTTCCACTCCTTTTCGGTCGAAAGTTTTGAGTCATCGGGTACAAGTGGTACCCAGCCACCATATACATACATGTGATGACCGATAACTGTAGCGGTATGCAATGATCGTGGCAATGGCGCAGGCCCTCCTACTTCAGGTCGCGACCACGACATTGTATCTACGTCTAGCACCCACAAGTCGCCGAGCCGTGAACCGCTCATACCTCCATAAATAATCAGTGAAGATTTACCCGTATTGCGATCTGTATATGCAACTCCGCTATGTGATTCCCGTGGTGGAGGAGACTGCCCGTATGTGACCGGGATATCCCACATGGTCACTGATGAGTTGGGACTCAGTTCTAGTGTATAAAGATCATTCAAATACCTCGGGATGTTGTTTTTAGGGTCGTCGCTCTCATTAGCCAGCCCTCCAAATAGGTACACCTTCCCATTGAGTAGAGTGAAACTGTGGCCTAGCCTGGGGCATGGCGGGAGGCCAGATTTAGGTGGTAGCGGCTTTAGTCGCTTCCATTCCCAACGCGAAGCTTGTAACTCGTATAGATCGTTGGAATACTTTCCATACTCGACCATGCCACCAAACACAAGCAGCCGCGTTCCATCCACCACAAAACCATACGCGGCGCATCCCGGAGGTACTTCGCCTTTTGTAACTGGCACAAACCATTGGTTAGTAGTCGTGTTGAAGACGTGCAGTTCATGAACGATACCTTCGTTGCCACCGCCAAAAACTATCATCAAATCCTTGATGGCTACAGCACGGTGGCCATGTCGTGGTCGGGGCTGAGGTCCAGTAGGATTGTACACTTTTTGCCACTTAAGTACTGTATTTTCCTTCATTTTTAATACACATTTGTCACTAAAAGCTTTATACCGTATGTATCTCTCGGGATGCGTATCTATAGCATAGACAATGAGAAATGTCGTAAATAAGCTCGAAAGAAAATATTCGGGTTAACTGCAGCTACATATACGAGGTGAATATAGTTATCTCTTTTTTACACACAGCAAATACAGTATTAGCAAATAACTTCAGCATATGAAGCTTCAAGCGTTTAACAAAAATGGCGTTAGTAACACATTGCCAACATGACGGACAAAAAGAGCGGCGTCGGACGTCAAATATAGAACTAAGCATGTATATTGCCATTTTAAAAATAAAATTGATTTTTAACCACATTCTTAAACAAATAAATGTTTTCAAGTACGTACAATAGAGTTTAAAGTCAAGTAAATATTTGACTATTAAATTTGAAATAATTAATTATTGTTAATTAATACAAAACATATATCACAAAAAAGTTGAATGAAATTTTTGTAATTAAATAATATAAACCTTTATACAGAGTATTTGTTATTTGAAAATAAATTAAAAAGAAATTTCATTATGAGATGTTTTAGGAATAAATAAAATATGCATATAAAACATAACAATCTAGATAAATTTCCTAGACTTATTTGTTAGTCTTTGTTCCGTTAATTTTTCACAAAATTTGAGAATCGGACTTGTGTGCACACCTAGCATTCACTAAAAGCAAAGCCAGAACATGTTAGGTTCTCGCTTTGCTTCATCGTCCTCATATGTTATAGAAGAAAAAAAAACGGGCATGGTAGACTTAAGTTATGAAAATAATAAAACACAGTCATGAATAAATGAATATTAAATACATGACTGTACAAAAAGTGAATTGTGTTGATCGTTTCGAAAGATTTTAAATATATTGATTTTAAGAATATAACAAAAATAATGTCATAATAGCAAGCTATTACGATAATTTTTATTCCGTCTTATTAAAATAGCACAAAGCATTTCAATTAAATTTGATAAATAGGTACACTATATACATATTACAATAGTACATGTGAAATTAACAAATTTTTCGACTTAAAAATTACTAAGACTTATTTTAAGAATAAAAAATATATGTTGAACGGTATTTCTCGACATTTCTATGAAAAAATCATGACATAAGAACCGTAATATTTTAAGTGGGAAGCATATGAAACTAGTTATTGCAAAAGAGATAATAAGTTCATTCACAAGTCTTATTTGCTAACGCCTTACAGAATAAAATCTTATCTTATGAAGAACTCTATATATTACATTATTAAATATTACTATATATTATTAAATATTGTATAATTATTAAAAGGTAGCAAGTTCAGAAAAAAACCGTATTCAAAGAGGACTATATGACACTACCTACTATTACTGTAATATATGTATGTGCGTAAAACGGTTGCGCTAAAATAATTGGATTTCAAATCTTTTCAATCAATAGTTTATATTATAATTAAATCATATAAATCAGGAGGTACAGACTCCATATATTAGGTCGGGAAAAATGGGCTTTTGTGTTTTACAAATAAAAAGTTGCAATGAAATTCGAATCTCTACTACTGACAGATGATGAGACTCAAGCAAGGAGTAGAGAAAAAGGGGGCAGAATTCATCAACAGAGAGGGTGTGGTTTTTCACCAATATATATTTTAATTAAATGTAAATAAGTATGAAGAAAAGTTATCTTAAATACGAAACCCCCTCCCCTTCCACCTTATTAATTCACATTTGGTCAGTATCTAATCACAAGCTCGCTTTCGGAATTCTTTTTTGTTATATCTTGTATTTAAAGCTAAAACAAATTTCAACGGCTACATTCAAATACAAGCCATTTTATTGTGAAATATGATTATAGCAGTACAAATGCGATAAAAATGTAATGCCACCAGGCGCCAATGTAAAATTTCATAGAATGGCTTTATTTTATAACTTGTCATTGCATTCAATTTTTAAAGTCAGGATTTCTGAAAATAAGAATTTGAGGTAACATGCTATCTAAACAAATATTATAAAGAAAAAACCGGCCAAGAGCATGTCGCACCATGCTCACTGTAGAGTTCCGAAGCCGTACAAAAAAAGCACTACAGATGAATAAAACTATATAGCTCTATTTCTTTCCATGTTTCCTGTATAGAATAGGTATAAGCAATTTAATCGCCTATAACTAGAGGTATAAGCAGGTATGTCGACTAATTCTTAAACTCGAGTAAATTAAAGTGCACCGGCAAAGGAGAATACATTTATGGCACTCACGTACTTTTGTCGAGAAGCACAGTTTTTCGGCAATAACTCAAAAACAGTATATCGGCCATGTTCAAAATATTTTTTGTTGAAATTATTTATTAAGAGTTATTTTCGTTATTTTTTTCATATTTTTGGAACATATGGCTTAAAAAGAAGGGAAGACACAATTTCTGCAATTTCGGAACGATTACTTACGAAATTATTCACATAAACAGAAAATTAGCTGAGAAAACTTAAAGTATTTTAAGAACTGTAGAAATATCTACAATTCGGTGACGTTTGCTAAAAAATTTTTTTTTGTTCTGCTTCCGTTACTTGGAACGTTACTTGGTGTGCCACATCTAGAAATATTTATTTTCGTCATTTAACAATTAAACTCAGTAGCGGCTTATACAAAACACCTATTCTCTGAATTTCATCAATATACGTCTCGTAGTTTTTGAATAAAATGCTTGTGACAATTTATTTCAAAACACGGACAACGGATAGACAGACGAACGGACATAACGAAACTATACGGGTTCCGTTTTTGCCATTTTCGCTTGAACCCTAAATAGGATTTGATTTGTAACGAATAAACTCAAAAACCTTTTAAGTGATTAAAATTAGAAATCTTTATGGAACTTTGAATAATAATACCTAAGGTGACAAAAACTAGCATTAAAAATCACTTTTCGATGTAAACTGCCAAAATAATTGATGATAAAGAAAATATTAAAATACATATTTATAATAATCCTGGTTTCGCACAAAAAAGCTCGTAAGACTATATTTCTCATTAATATTGTTGAATCACAATAACTGCCTTTTTTTCAAATAATCAATAAAAATACGGTGGAGTCAAAATATTCGTATCATGACACCAATCTGTACCCAATCAAATAGTTTCATAATAAAGATTGACTATGTACACATAAATGCCTCTTTAAATTATTCGAATTGGAACTTTCGCTTATAAGAAAAATTCCGCAGTGTGAGTCGAAACTGCCCTAAGCTTTGCCTATTAGTTATTTACATCTTTGATTATTTAAAAAAATAGAAATAATTATATACCTAGCAGTGCATATTTTTAATTACATTTTTTAATATTACTTAGAACTATAATATGGTCTGAAAAATAAAACGATAATATTAAACCTTTAGAACTGTTGATTCTGTTTCAAAAATTCTTCCATTAATAGGAAACTACATTATTTCTGAGTGCTTTGAGGACGATGTTTTCGAAATTACAAGCCCTATAGAAATGAAATTTTTGTCTGGAAATAGATATGTGATATAGGGACCACTGAAACCGACAAAAATTGAAGTTTTGAAGATTTCAATTTTTATGGGAGTAAAAAGGGGATTAACATTTTATGTCACTTTTTTATGAAAGAGATAAATTTTGAAATCAATACTTCTAGCTATTTCTATGACAAAGACTTGTGGCCAAGTAGTGATTTTTAAAAATTCTCCTTATAATAAATTAAAGTGTCACATAAACTTTAATTATAAACAAATTGTTTTTACGTATTTTGATGAAAATGTCAGGTCTACCACATAAAAAAAAAATTAATCAGCATCAGCACTAAAAAACCTACGTTATATAATTTGTTTTGATTATAATATTGAATTGTACTTTTCGGCTAAGAATTTCACTCAGCATAAATTTAAATTATAATTTGCATTTTCACTTTTTCACATAGTATATCAAGCAAAAAGAAGCAAATACAGTAATGAAGTCACAATTTAAGAAACAGAAGCCTGAAAATTGCTTTCTAATAGTTTGTAAATAATTCGTTAATAAACAAATAAGCATTCACAAACGAACATTTTAGAAACATTTATTTTAAATTTTAATCAAAGGGTGTTAGACCAAGATGCATGTACGATACTATAAACAAATATTTAACAAAACATTAATATGCTCTATCTTTTTCACTATCCACTTTAGTTATTAATTCAAACAGAAAAAAAAGAAAATTGGTAATCGTATGAATAGAATGTAGTTTTTAACAATAGCAACATAGTATTTTTATTATACAGTTACTTGCACTGTATATCTTTCTTGTTTATGGTATAAAAATAAAAATTAAATGTTCTGCTATATTTAGATAAAAATAAAAAGAAAATCTCTTGATAAGTTAATTATTGTTAGTTTTGATATTTTTTTTTAGTTAAAGTAATTTCAAGATTATTAACGAAAAGTAATAAATTTTCTTAAATAAAAAAAAAATATTTGAAATTGCTTGAAGGTTCTTGGATAGATGTCGCAACCATACAAACAAACTGTCAAATGCCTCGTTATGATTGGTTAAAATGAAAACATTTAAGCTATTCCACTGATTTTTTAATGTAATCTGTCAATGTACTAGGTAATCTGGACGCGAGTTTAATATTCTTATTATTCTTGTTTATGATTATTGTTGTAATTGTCACTTTAGTTTAATATTTTTGTAAGTTGATAATGATAAACATTCACTTAATGTATAAATGATAGCCGTCATTGCCATGTATGGATTATAATAGAGGAGAAAGTGTGTCGAATATTTATTAAAGTTAGTACAATAAGTTTTGGTAATATTTAACTTGCTTAAGATCATTCTATGGTATAAGCACTGTAAAAAACAATGTTATAAAAAATAAAATTTATGAAAATTTGGTAATAAGATGAAACGTCCATTGGAGTTTTATTTAGTTCTGTATTAAAAATAAAGTATATATTGTCGCTACGTTATGTAAGTAGTAAAAGTAGAAATACAAAATTAATATCTATGTTCATGTACTGAACAAGCTCAGTATACTTTTATGTGGTAGAGGTGTAAATTACCACCTTTATACATTATTTATATTAGTTTCTGTGTAGTATCAATGACAGGTTATATCTAAGCGAATATGCGCTTCAAAGGATTCATTATTTTGTTTATTTTGATTACAGAATAAGATAAATACCCTTTTTTTTCTCGGTACCCTAAGATATTTTATACGTAAGTAATGTCTAGGAGTTAAGAAAACTCGTTTGTGATGACCATTACTAAATCAATTTATAAGTACACTTCATAAGCTAATTTCATATGAATACCAATTACAAATTGTTCTAGTGATATATTTCAGTAACTGTATTTTAAAAAAAAACCTATATTTAATTTATTTCAGATAAATAATTCTTAATACCATTTCCATTTCATTATTCAGTGGAATATGTAACTATTTTAAAGACCAGTGCTTGTGCTGTAGTCATTAACGGAAACAAAATGACATGACAGTGACATCAAACAGTGATAAACATATATCACATTGACAAAAGGGTTTCAATAAATATATCCATTGGATTTGTAAATTACTTACAGCTATTGCAGCTATGTAAAGATATTAAAATTAAATCTTTCTATGTTAAAGGTGCATCATCATGTTTGACCTATTTTTGAAAAAAATGAAAAAAACTTCATTAAAAAAAAACTGGTGTAGTTTTGGTTTTATGCTTATAATGTGTTCTTTGTATTTGGGTTTAATTTATAATTTCTTCGAAATTAAAATCTAATTTGCATTGTTCTGTAAAGAGGAATTCTATTAGACCCACATTTGAATAATTTGCAACAAAGTTTTACGAACAAAATTACACAATAATGTTACCTGAAAAGAGAAACAACATCTAAAGCTTTTGTGCTTGCATTTTACACAATAAAATGCATTTTCATATAACTTTCTTTCATATATCATAGCCGCCATTTTACTTTTGGGTACATTCATGTGCAATATTTATCCAGGCTAATTTTTTTCTTCCTTTCATTTAACTTGCATCTTATTTTATTAACCAGTGTTTGGTTTAATCGTTCGTTCAAATCGTTGGAGAAAGGAGCATTTACTGCAATTAAAATTATTGATATATTTTGTATTTCTAAAAAGTCTTTAAACTTAGAGTTTATGCCTGAATATTAGTCTGATAAGATCAATCCTTTTTTTTTCTTTACTCAGTTTTTGGACAATTTTTATAGAATCACTTGAATTTTGTGTTCTTGATGTCAGAAATAAGCATATCTCGTGAAGTGGTCAACAAGAAGATGCAGATATTTCTTTGTAGAGCGTGAATCACCAAAACTACTAATACTATCCATTTATACTATTTCAAAAAGATAAGTTGCAGGGCCCAAGTGAGATATTAGTGCAAAGTTATATTTCCCTCTAGATTTGTTTTTTATACAGGCTTCATAGTTTCCACTAATTTTCTTTACGTTATATCTTAAATTTTTGGCTGTACAGAATGGTTTAATTTTGCTATTCATTTGCTGGGTTCCTAAATGACAGTAAAAATTGTGTACTTATCTCTATTAACTTTTTACTAAATTTTTCAGTTAGTACTATCTTCTCTTTTCCCCTTTCCTTCTTATAAATTATTTTTTTATTCTAGATTATTTTTATTTTGTTTTATGTTTTCGTTTTCTTCTTGATCATTTTGTATATCTTTTAATTTAATGAATATTACAATTTAGAAAGTCTCATCATGGTCTTCACTTGGCTGTAACTCAAACTATCTGCTTCTAAGTTGTATTTTCCAGGTGAATAAACTACTTCAAAATTAAATTGAGAAAGGTAATATGTGATGTCTCCTAGATCTTCATCTGTCCTTGACTTAATATTTATTTTTTCTAAAGCTTTGTGATCTGTGAAAACAGTAAATCCTTTTCCAATAAGCCAGTGTTGCCAGTATTTTACTGCCTCTTTTACTGCTAAACTTTCAAGGTATATGGTTTTTTTTTCTTTGGGCGTCATATAATTTTTTGGGAAAATATGCACAAGGTTTTTCTTCTCCATTGTTTTGTTTTTGTTTTAAGACAGCACCTATACCTTGGATACTGGCATCTGTATATATAAGTATTGGTAAATCCGGATTAAATATAGCTAACATTGGTTTGGAACAAAGTTGTTTTTTTATAGTCTCATAAGACTCTTGACATTTATGTGACTATGTAAATGGTTGACCTTTTTTTAACAAATTATTTAGAGGATCTAATATAATTGTGATATTCGGTACATATTTTCCATAAAAAAATATTTTTCCCAGAAACTGTCTTGACATTTTTTATGTTTTTGGTACTGGAAACTCTGGTAGCAACCAAATTGTCTTTCTGTGGGGTTATTGTACCATTTTGAATAATATGGCCTAAATATTTTTCTGAATCTTATTCAAAGTTACACTTTGTAAATTTAAATTTAAAGCTTTCTTTTGATATCGCTTCTAACAACAATGATAAATGTTTAATGTGGTCTATGAATGTTTCAGAAAATACCAAAATATCGTCTATGTAATTTACAGTGAAATCTGATAATTTATGTATTCTTATAATACTACTCAAAACTCTGGAAAATTACTGGTGATGTTTTCAAACCAAATGGTCGACAGTTCCACTGAAAATAGCCTTCATGAGTAACAAAAGCTGTTTTTGCCTTGTCTTCAATCTTTAAAGGAATCAACTAAAATGTTGAATTAATATCTAAAGTTGAGAAACACTTACATTTTGCTGTCTTTATCATTAAGTCTTTGATTAGCGGAAATGGTTGTGACTGAGGAACTACAATCTTATTTAAATCATGGAAATCTTTGCATAGTCTTGATCTTTTACGATCTTCCTTTTTAAGGGCTAATGTCACTAGGGTAGCAAAAGGACTGTAGGACTCTTCGATTAACCCTACAAGGCTCAATTTTTTTTTGTGCATGAAAAAAAATATAGATTGTATTTAGTGATCAGAAGATAGGGAAAACTTATAAAAATAAAAAAAAAACATATTTAACGAAAAAAAAACAACATTTTATTTTATTTCAACATATGGTATACTGAGCCTTAACTAAACTTTTTGATATACTAAACTAGTACAATTGAATTGTTTTGGAAGTTTCCTATGTATTTTTTTTTTCAATTGTAAATTATTCAAAATGAAATAACTATTACCTATACTTATATTTTACCTTTTTATACATTGGAAAATCATACTTATAACTAACACAAAAAAATATTTATTGATGAAAAGATCTAAAATAATTATTACATTTATTGAGGCAAAATTCTACGCGACATTTGTCGCAAGATATGAATGTTTTTCCATTGCAACCAGGATATTTGCATCGTTGTTTTTTTTGACTCCAAACAGTAAAATGCTCAAACCCATCATGCCTGACATCACAAGGAGGATTAATGTATTTGGCTTCTGTCTTTTATTTTCAACTTCATCAGATAAACTTGGTCTACTTCTTCTTTTGTTTATCGATGGCCCATACATGCATAAACTTTTCCTGACTTCAAATTTGAAGTCCTTCTGTTTCGTTGGGGTTGATGTATGCTGCTGCTCTCTGACTCGTCCGTACAATGAACAGAAATTGGTAAGAGTTACATCAAGAAGATGATAAAATAGTCTCAAGTAATGGTACTTGATTAGGATTAGAAAATGGTTTCTAATCCTAATTTTTATTTTATATTTACTTAGGAACAAATCTAGGAGGTCCACACCACCCATATGCTGGTTATATGTTTTGATTATTTGGGGGCAATCCAGTATATATTTTTTCTGTTAATTAGAGTATCTTCTCGCAGTTTCTATGGGCTCTTGGCCCACAAATGACGATGATAAAACGACGGGTTTGTTGTCGTACCACATGACGGTGACAATGTCCGTATCATTGCAATTTGCTATCCATTGCTAGGAATAGCCTCTTTGAACCTTATCCTTTTTCAGGTCGCTTACAGAAGGTATTTCGAGGTCTTTTCCTTAACAACCTTTATTGACCATTCCCAGAGACTGTATTCCCTCTTTGGCCAATAAGCAATCAACTTTGGTGACGTATAATAATTATCAAAAAAAAAAAAATTGTAATTTTGATTCTTTGGTATGGACCTAGCTAAGCATACTACGATATTTGAACTTGCTCCTAAGTCTGGCTCACTTGAATATCTTAGCTCAAGATTGTTCTCCATTCCAGAGTTAATTTCAAAATCGTAAGCAAAGCCACGATCATAGCAAAAAACTAGCAACTTATAGACCCATTTGTGTGGCATTTGTGTGGCATGTACTGTCGAAGAAGATTAAATGCGTTTGTCGCGTACATTTGCCTCGTCGACGGATAGCGCTTCTCTTTTAGGTACACTTTGGAATTTTCTTCTCAATGTTTCCAATATTGGCCTAATTTTATGCAAACGATCGTACTCTGGACTCCCTGATGGCGGTTGCCTGGAGTTATCGTTGAAATTTAGAAATTGTCATATCTTTTTGAAATGATTTAGCGACATTGTCTGCATAATCCAAGAAATACCCAATTCAGCTGCCCAATACACTCAAATATTTGGCAGTGGCGCCAAACTCATAATCACACAGACACCTATTGTAAATGGCTTTGAAGGATTTTTTTGGACACTAAATTTGTGAATTTCTTCTACAATATGCTGAAGTAACTCATCATCAAAAAAACCATAAAAATTATTGAAGGGGAGTTTCAAAATCTATAATCGGTTACTGTAAATTTGTTTTTCCAGTAAATGAAAAAGAGGTGATTGAAAAGATGTTTTCTTCCAAATAAATCTTTTTTTTTCTTAGAGTGACCGTTACAGCGCCAGGGATTCTAGATCCATGACCGATTGCGTTACTCATAGTCGATGATCTTCTAGGTACCTGAGATTGTGTAATGCTACCTGTAGTTGTCCCTGAAGAGTTATTCTTGATGTACTACTAGGCTGAGAGTTTGATATTTCTGGCTGACGATTTTCAAATTCGTAACAACGTCGTTGATGGGAAACGAACACTGATACCTATGCGGAGATAAGGAAGTTTCCACGTCGTTGAGTGGTTCGGATAAAAAAGTTTTGGATGGATTGAACCTTTTCGATGTCATCATCACTTTCAGCATCAGAAAAATCTTGACCATCTTCACTCCCAGAAGGAATATCCAAGAAACTCAATATCTTCATCACGCAATCTTCTACGCGGCATTAAAGTCGTGACTGCAATAAAATCAAAGTATTCATAAGGAAAGTTATTTTAAATTATTGTATTGAAAGTTATTGTAACAGACACTAAAGCTCAACGTACCGTACGCGGAATATGCATAAAAATATGATTTACTAATACGTTTACTATTGTAATATAAAAATCAACTTACCTCTGCAAAATATACCTTCGTTATAGTACACAGTATTTTTTTTCGAGTCAAAACTACTCAATAACTATTTTTTAAATATTTTTGAATTCAAACAAACGAGTAACGTTCCCGCTTTCATTCAAATTTCACACTTCAATACTACGACTATAACACAAACGACATCTTTAGGTAAAGTTTCGTATTACAACATTGCTAAATGTCTGTAGCTTCTATTAGGATGTCAATAGATGTCGCTATTTCTTGTTTTATAGTTATAGGAACGATTAAAGTCAGTGTTCCACATATGGAACTGGGCGCCTTGTAGGGTTAAATTTTTTTGTAATCCCGATATTTGTTGTTAAATTTCTTTTTTATCTTCAATAGTATATCTATATGGTATTTTACTGCAGTATTTATCAATCAATGGATTGATATGCACTTCATGGTCTCTCACCATACCTATATCATATTTATCTTTAGTAAAGAGTGATGTATATTTGCATAATAATTTGTATATTTCCGACTGATGTTTAAAGTCTAAATGATTTATTGATATAGGAAAGCCCGTCTCTTCTAGGTGTTCATTAAAATTGATTTTATATTGGTTGCCTGGTTTATCTTGGTTTTTCAGATACCTATGCAATTTGTCTTTTTCTTTACTTTTGTTTCATGAGAATCCAGGTAATGTTTCATTCATGTTTTGATTTGTGACCTTCTGTTTATTTTGTGTAATTTCTAATTTGTCATTTTGAGTAAGATGAAATTTTTCTATGCATAAAGTCCGATCAAGAAGTCGTAATCGAAATTTTTGTCATCTATTACAAAAACATTCATATTTTCTTTCTATATTATAAATCTTTATTTTTAATGGTACTGTTACTGTAGTCTTTTTTTCTCTATTAATCGTTTTTAAACTTGCCTCTTCAATGCGTTAAAATATCATAATTTTGGTTATTTTTCAAGATTAACAATTTTGAATTTACCAAATATACATTTGATCCTAAGTATATATGACCACAGCTTCCAAGGTATCGTTTAGTAATAATTTTATTTTGATTAATGGCGAAATTACTAATTTTTTGGGTTTATCTCATTTAATTCTGTTTTTAATTCAAAATTATTGACACTTCTTATTTGATCCCTTTTTGGTCTATCAATAGTTTTGTTTTTGAACCAACACATGGCTTCAGGATGATACCTAATTCCTTTGATTTCCTTCCCGCACATTCTGCATTTTTTTTATTTTCAAAACTGCTTCTTTTTTCAATTGTCTTCTTATGCAAAAAATGTTCCAAACCTCTGATGTTATTGAACAGATCTTTAATATCCTTTAAGTTAGTTCTATCAACTTTATCTGCTATAAAGCTTGGGAGTCCTGTAGCAATTAGATCAATTAATGTGGGTTTATTCATTGACTTGTTCATCTTCAATATTTTCTGTCTCCAATATCTCCAAAATTTCTTTTTTCAATGTATATTCAAGTAATGATCTTGTTTGTATTTAAACGAAATTGCATACCTGACCGGCGACCACCCTCTAACTGCGAAGGTCTCACAAGTTTTCTTTTCATGTGAGCCACTAGGAATCGATTGTATATATTATGAGCATTGAGCTGTACCAAATTTAGGAGCCTCAATTTTCTTCGGATCTTCTATTCCTGTACGTGTACATTTCTGTTCAAAAATTTGTATCCAATGGGATACATTAGTACTTTTTTTTGTTTAATTTTTCTATTACAACTTTCCTAGACAGATTTTTAATGTTTATGGACTTTGATGAATCTCTTTGTATTTGCGAAGCCTTCTAAGATTCTTGTTAAAGCCGCCTCTGAGATCCCAGCCGTTTGAGCTTGTTGTTCGGGCGATATTTCTTCTAGTAAGAAACCCATGAACAGCATATTTTCATCCTAATTCATTTATTCATGATACATTTCAGGTGTTAATGAAATCCAGACTCGCCTTTTTTCATATCTTTTGTGTAATGTATTTCTTACTTTTTGAAAGGCTTGTGTTTTAAATAACGCTTCATGTAGTTTTACGTGTTGAAGTTGTTCCGGGATTAAAAAAGGTGCATTTATTGACATCAGTAATTGAGGTTATACTAATTACGTTTGTTTTCGGATCTTCACCTTTTACTGTAGGTCCTGTAAATTTAAATTTTAACTTCTCAATCGCTGTTAAACAGCCTTCAAAATGTTTTATAATGTGTTCTTTGTATTGGGTTCAATTTATTATTTCATAGAAATAAAATTTACACAATGAAATGCCTTTTAGTTTCATACAACCTTCCTCCATATATCATAGCCGCCAGAGACATCTCAATTTTCAACTGTCTAACGTAATGCGACTTCGCGAGAAATTTAAAATAACTTAAATGAAGAGGAACGATCTTCATTTACATATTTTTTTCAATTATCGAAAAATCAATGATTGAAGTGATTAAACTGAAAAATTACAAAACTTGCTTTTTAATCCCTTCCGACCTGAATTAGATATTGACGGCATATTTTTTTTTGCAATTTTATTAGCTGATTACAACCTGAAGAACAAATTTTGTGAAAAAATAAAATTTTTCCTATACAATTTTCTGGAAAATTTTATGTCCATTGAAATAGACATCAGGTTCTAATAGACATCAGGTTTACTAATGACGACTATCTGGACAAATATTGTAGTTACCGTATATCAAATATTATCACAGAATGTATCTATTTTATCTCAATGGATAGGTATTGAATAAAAAAATAATGTATTAATTAAAATTATAATTACTTACACGCTTAACTCTTTACTGCATGAATGATGAAATTAGTGAAATAAAAAATATAGTGTGGTTTATAGTTTTTATTCAAGATAAAAAAGTAACAAAATATTATAAATAAAGAATTACCACTTTCAGCAACTGAAAAAAAATCCTGACTATGTATGGGTTAGTATGCTGTGCGGTGACTTAGCATCAAAAAGTTATGGGCCATATCGTAAAACTTGACTAAGTAATTGCCTTTATCGTTTATCACAAAACACTGCATTTTGGAAATGTTCTATTTTGTCACAAACTTTGCATTTTTGCCTCTTCTTTTGCCACTCTGGCATATGATCGACATGATCGGATCTTACTGAGGCAAGTGGTTTATCTTGAGGCCTTCCACGTTTCCTAAGCTTCTTTGGTTGCGTTGATGTGTCCGGATTAGTCATTGCTGGACTGCCACGGCTTGCAAATCCTAATGGTGTTCCATCCCTGTTGTGGTTTCCGGCTGCGTTTGACGGTCGTCCTCTTTTACGGTAAACGGCTTTACCAGACTTACAGAAATGCTGAGATACAACTTGTTTGAAAGTGAAGAGGCTTATGTGTTTATTTAGGTGCTTTCTTCGCCAAAGAAGCCAAGCATTCACGATGCACATGTCCAGCATATGGAAAAAGATCCTTTTGTACCATTTTTTGGACCTTGGATGAATTTTATATAGACCTAGCATGGAATCTAATAGGACGATACCTCCCATATGTTGATTGTAAACTTCGATTGCCTGAGGACAGTTTATTTCTATGTGCTGTTTATTTTTTTTGCAGTATCTTTGTTTCTTAGTGATTGGTTCGCTGCCCACGTAGGTTGACAGAATATTGACAGGTTTGTTATTATACCACGTAATGGCACAAACAAGGACATTATCAATTGTGGCATCTTTCTCAACAAAAAATCCACGTCGTTGTTTTGAGCTCTTTTCTGTAGACATTGCAATATTTGAGACGCGATTCAGACGCACGGTATCTAATGGCAAAAGTCCAATTTTCGGTGATGTACCTGGAGATTTGGGCTGTTGAACCAATTATCAAAGAAAATCTTATGATTCACATGTCTCGGTACGGTCTCCGTGAGACGAGCAACAATATTCCCGCTAACTCCCAAATCAGGCGCATCATCTGGGTAAGTGTTGCTTTGATCACCTGCGAAATTATCGAAATCATAGCTAAAACCTGATACTCCACTGAGCACTTGATTCTTGTATTCCCACTGATGAGGCTTTGCTGGGTTGTATTGTTTTATATCATGTCGCATTTTGTTACATTGACCTTTAGGGATAAAACGGTCATTATCAGCGAAGTGCAAGTTCTATTTTATAGCTTCAAATCTATTGCACCTCATTATTTCGTAAATTTGAGTTTGCCCTATACTTATGTTCTTGTATAAACGTGCAGCTGGTAGTTTAACTTATGCCATGAAAAAAACAATGCCAATAAACTGCTCCATTTCATCTTTTGTTATATTAGCAGGTCTGTTTATGTTGTCTTGAACCGATTTGAAATTGGATTGATCTATAATAGTTTGGATCATTTCGTCAGTGTAAAGGAATTTGAAAAACTCTGCTGGTTCTTTGAGATTTTCGATGTAGTCTGGTAATTCAATATTGCCTGTAAATGTACAATTCGTTTGCCATATTGACATGCCTCACAGACAAAGTTATTATCATCAGTCAACTTTACTGGAATTGCATCATTTTTGCTAATGTTTTGCACTGTCTTTAAATTCCCCAAACGTTCATGCCAGATTTTTAAACTTGACTGCTAAATTGCAATCTATAAGATTATTCTGATTCAATTTTGTAGTCATAGTGACAATATTATCTTTTGATATTAGAGCCTCATTGTACTTCTTAATTATAACAGGAGATTTTTCCACAAAAAACTTTTCGTCCAAGCACAGGAAAAGTTTTTTGTGGATCTTGTTTATTATTCAATGGTGGAACTAGCTTTGGAAAACAAGATGTAGGTTTCAATGATTGGAAGAATGCGTCGATTAGATTAGAAAGCCACAAAAACTCATGTGAACATAAAACATGTGTTTTGGCTCTGCAACGTAGATCTGACATTGTCGGTCATGTCGATCATGAGCTCGTCGCTCAATTTCAAGAAGAGCTAACTTATTGGCATGAAGTTTTAAAACGAGTGGTTGCGACTGTAAAGTCTTTAGCATCGCGTGGATTATCTTTTAGGGGACATGAAGAAAAATTTGGGTCTCTTCATAATGGAAATTATTTAATGATGCTGGAACTCATAGCAGAGTTTGATCCGTTTTTAAGTAAACATATTGCTCAATATGGCGGCAAGGGAAAGGGATGTACCAATTATTTGAGTTCTACAATATGTGACGAATTTATTGAGTTGATGGCAAACAAAATTTTAACACAAATAAAAGATGAAATCAAGATATCAAAATATTATTCAACGATAGTGAATTCAACACCAGATATTTCCCACATTGACCAATTAACTCTCGTGATCCGGTATGTTAAAGCCGATGGTACGCCCGTTGAACGTTTTCTGAAGTTTATCGCACACGTCGGCCACAAATCACAAGACATGGCAGATGCTATAATTAAAACATTAGAAGTGTTTGAAATTAATATATTAGACTGTAGAGGCCAGTCGTATGATAACGTTGCAATTATTCTGGCATATATAATGGATTACAGGCGAAAATAAAAAGAACTATGTCCCCTAGCAGATTATATACCCTGCTCCGCACATTCACTGAACCTAGTGGGTGAATGTGTATAGTGTATAATATAATAACTATAAACCACACTATATTTTTTAATTCACTAATTTCATCATTCATGCACTAAAGAGTTAAGTGTGTAAGTAATTATAATTTTAATTAATACATTATTTTTTTATTTAATACCTATCCATTGAGATAAAATAGAAACATTCTGTTATAATATTTGATATACGGTAACTATAATATTTGTCCAGATAGTCATCATTAATAAACCTGATGTCTATTTCAATGGACATAAAATTTTCCAGAAAATTGTAAAGGAAAAATTTTATTTTTTCACAAAATTTGTTCTTCAGGTTGTAATCAGCTAATAAAATTGCAAAAAATATATGCCGTCAATATTTAATTCAGGTCGGAAGGGATTAAAAAGCAAGTTTTGTAATTTTTCAGTTTAATCACTTTAATCATTGATTTTTCGATAATTGAAAAAAATATGTAAATGAAGATCGTTCCTCTTCATTTAAGTTATTTTAAATTTCTCGCGAAGTCACATTACGTTAGACAGTTAAAGAGCAATTTTACTTAAGTCACGGAAATCTACACACAACTTTGACCTTTTTCCTTCTTCTTTTTTAAATGCCAATGTTACCGGAAGCGGCAAAAGGACTATATGACTCCTCAATTAAATTTCTCTCTAATAATTTTGATACTTGTTGCTCTTTTTCCTTTATATCTTCAATACTGCACCTATATGGCCTTTTGTTACAATATTTATCTATTAATAAATCAATGTGGGCCTCATAACCTTTTACAATGCCTACACCATATTTGTCCTTAGCAAAAAGTGAATTATATTTGCAAATTAGCTCTTGGATTTGTGATTGTTTCTGAATATCTAGATGATTAACTGCCACATTAAAATTTCCAACCACTATGTTTTCATTAAAATTAACTTCATATTCTATATCATTAGTTTCTACTTTTGTGTTTTTTATTATATATTTCTTTATTTAAATCATTTTAGTAGTATCACCTGTGAGAGGCCAGGATTATTTTTGTATTTTTGATGCATGTTGTTCCTGTTATTTTGTAAAATTTTAAATTTTCATCCTGTATCAGTTTAAACTTTTTATACAGTCCAATCAACTAAAAATCATAGTCGAAATTCTCCTCATCTATGACAAAACATTTATTTCCTTTCTATTTCAAAATTTTTATTTTTAAAGTAACCATCCCTATAGATTTTTTACACCGTTAATCGTTTTCAAGCTTGCTTTATTATAATATCTGTTAATTAAGCCATTTTTAAAGACAACAACTTAGAATTAATTAGAGACACATTAGATCCGGAATCATAGATTCCTGAAATGTTTAAGGTATCATTTATTAGTAAGTTTATTTCGATTAACGGTGGAATTACTAGTTTTGGATCAATTGCATTTAATTCGGTTTCCAACTCAGAATTGTTAACACTTCTTATCTGAGATCTCATTGGCTTGTCAGCATTTTTATTTTTAAACCAACATAATGATTCTGGATGATAGCGAATACCCTTTTCTCTTTTCACAGATTTGACATGGGTATAAATATTTCTTTCATTTTTCCCTAGTTTTTACCTTCAAATACTGTTTTTTTCTCTAAATTCTTTTTATTTACCAAATGCTCCAAGCCTCTAATGATATTAAACAAATCTTCAGTCTTCTTTAAACTATGCCTATCAATCCTATGTATAAAATTTGGCAACCCTGTAGTGATTAAATCAATTATAGTAAGTGTATCCATTGATTTGTTTACCTCCAGTAAAGTCTCTTTTCTTTAAAGCGTACTCAAGTAATGTACCCTGTCTGTATTTATATAAAATTGCATACCTGACTGGCGACCAACCTTTGTCCATAAGTCTCACAAAATTTTGTTTCCATGTTGCCCATTTCGAATCTATTGTATGCTTTACAAGCATTGAGCTATACCAGTCTTTACAGGAATCTTCCAAAAAGAATTTCAATTTTATTTACATCAGAACCTATGCCTACCCGTACACATTCTGCCTCAAAAATAACCATCCATTGAGATACACACGACGTTTTACTATTAAACTTTTCTATAACAAACTTTTCAGATAAATTCTTGACGTTCTGTGGTTTGGACATATCCTTCTTCATTTCTGTAAAATTTTCCAAAATTTTTGATAACGCCTCTTCAGAAAACCCTGACGAAGAAGTTTGTTGTTTGGTTTCTGGTATGAACTCTTTTAGTAAATATCCTTTATACTGCATATTTCCATCCTGATCCATATACAAGTCCTTTATCTCCGCCGATATTGGTGTCCAAACAAACCTCTTTTCATGTCTCCGTTGAAGTGTAGCTTTTACTTTTTGATATGCTTGTGTTTTCATCACCGTTTCATGGAAATGTACCGGTTGGAATTTATCCGGGATTAAAAATGTTTGCTTGTCCACGTCAGTAATTGAGGTTATGCATATTATATTTGCTTTTTGGATCCTCAGCCGATTTTACTTTAAATTCAAATCTCTACTTTTCCATTGTCCTCGAAGCTATAAAAATGTTGTTTTATAAGGTGATTTATATAATTTACTCTTGAAATAAATAACTTAACTGAGTTTCTCTGGAAAAGACAATGTTTTATTACAAATAATGTTTTATATACAATTTACATAACTACAACACACAACTTTACATAACTAAAATTACTAACCTGGAAAAGAAACAATATTTAAAGCTATTATTTCATATTAATAATAACGAACAACTTAAAACGTAACCTTCATATATCTATCTGTCATAGAATAATAATCAGAATGACAGAGTAAAATTCAAATTAAATGAAGTGCCATGATCATGGCCTTCGTTTACATATATTTAAGACAATTTTAGTATCTCTTACTTTTTAATTAAATGACAAAATTGGAGCGGAAAAAACTTGAAAAAAACTCTTAAGCCAGCATGCAATGCACTTTTAAACATCAACATATTTTCTACACAAAAATAGTTCATACTTTTATTTATTAAATAACAATAACATATCCAATCTAGCTGTGGACTACGATATTTAGACCGTTTTAGAAGCGTTCGTGGTGTTTATTCATATTTTTCCCACACGATCATTTTAAATGACCTCTCTATTATTTAGAGATTAAACTATATATCTGGTTGTACACAACCAAACCAGATGATACATAGCTTAGATGTTAAGTGGGATCCCATACGACGAAACTGTGAAATTTTTACCAAAATACGTTTAGCCGTTTTTGTGTGATGCGGTAACATGTATATACTAATTTTTATAACAACCAGTTAAACGATACGGAAGTCGGTACATTGCAGCGCCACCTGGCGGTGAGTTACGTCAATGGGGATAGCATAATAATTTTCTCCGTAAAAAATATATATATACATAATGATTTTCATGATAATCGGTTGAAGGAAGGAATAGTCGATACAGCGGAGCTCCGCCTGGTGGCGATCTACGTCAATGGGGATAGCATTAAAACCATCTCCGTGAAAAAATACATATACATACCAGTTTTCATAATGATCGGTCAAATAGTTTCTGAGTCTATCGATTTCATAATATACACATCCTTCTTTATGTATATAGACGACTCGATATATAGATTTCGATATCATCGCAACTATTCATAGACACTGTAGATTATCAACAGAAATAATCATTAACAAATAAACAAAAAAAAAATATTTTAAATTTTAATTTAAGTCTTATTTATCTTCTCTTAAGTTCAATAAATTTTTTCATTAGTTGACACTTTTCTTTTTCTACTTGCAATTTTTTTTTGCCAGTTCAAGCTTCGCTTTCTTCAGTAAAAGTCTGCTTTCTTCGTCATCTTCAGAGCGTTTTTTCTTCTTTTCTGACCTTTTTTTACTTCTCGTTTTCTTGCTCGTATCTTCTTTGTTCTCTTTATTTTCTTCATCATTTTTTTTCGGTAATGAACCCATGGAATGTTGCGACGAGTTTGCTGGTTTGTGGCCTAAAAATTCATCAATCTCGTCGTGAAATTGAAATTGATCTGGCGCGCGTCCTGATTTATCCTTACAGTATTTATAACTTTGATAAAGGCTGCCCCACTTAGTTTGTCACTGGTTGATCGTAACATTAAACTTTTAGCTTATTAAATCATTTACAATATTGCCCCAAAAATACTTTTTCTGAATCGGGTGATCCTTTTCTTCCAAATGATAACCATAACTTTGAATAAGAGCCAATGTGTCTTGATACTGCCAATTGTACTTTTCTTTTTTCTGGTTACTGGAACAGCAAGAACTGAATTGATTTTTTCCTTCATCTGATTTTTTCGCTGAGCGATTATTATCACTGGTATTCTTGAAAGAAAGAAATTCATTCATATCAAAATCGTCCTCATTATCGAAATCTTTTTTTTGTTGTCTTCCCGAAGATTTACAAGGTTATTGTAAATGTAAAAAATTTCCTCACTACCAGTTTTTTGCTCATGCATAGTTTTTGCAAACTCAAATTCTTTCAAGGAAAAATTTTTATCTACAAACGAAAAATTAGTGTAAGTATGGAAATATATTTTTCATATGTACTGAATAACAGATGTCTGATTATTTTTTGAAATTGTTTATACCAATAAAGTTATTATTTCAATGCTTTTAAAATTTATCATACTAATTTTTTTTTTAATTTGTCGTGCCAAATTTTTTTATTTATTTGAATATACAATCAGGTAATTATTGTTATGAAGTGTATTTTTTTTCTTCATTCATATTCTTCATGGTATTATTTACAATTTTCATGTTGAAAATTCACAGACATCTGATAATTAGGACCGTCATTTCAACTATAATGGCTTTCTTGAGCCGACATTGACTTTATGTACTCGATAATCTTTTCTTTTCATTGAGGCTCGCGTCTTCGCATTTTTCCACCACGTTTATATTTTACAGATACGTCGTTACTAAAAATTTTTTCGGAAAGCATCGGCACACGGCATTGACTGATACCAAAAGTATCGCAAATCGTTTTTTTACACATCGGAAATTAAAAGGTACTTGTAACTATTTTTAGAGTAGAATTCTTTTGATAACATTAACTATTGTACCAAGAATACAATTCAAATAACGAATAGTAATTTTTATCTGAACTTCCGACGTGCCTCTAATTATAAGATAGTATTTATATGTACGTTGTTGCCTGCTTTCGGTTGCATCGTCATAATTGCTATGTCTCCTTCTGTTTATTAAACAAAGCCATATAAGATTTTTTAGGTAAATCTGCTGTTCGTTATAATCTCCTAGATTCCAGAAGTCGTGAAACAAATTTTTACGGCATTCCAATGTCAAACGGTACACGAAAACTGGCATTTGCTAGAAACCTACAACAAAATAAATTATTAAATTCACAATTTGCATAGAATGTTTATATGGTTTTCATCACCGTTTAGTAATATAAGTGTATAATAACAATGTAATATATTATATATTAGGTAAAACTATGTTTATGTTTTTTTACAATGGTTTAAAAATTTTTGTCACACGTACTTCACTTGGCTCACTTTTTTCACTCACTTCTTTATTTTTTGTGTTCACATACGATAAGCCCTTGTTTTTATAATATTCCTTATTGTTTTTTTCCATGTCTTTTTATTAACAACCTTTTTTTTAGCGACGTAGACGCTCCGTCTTGTTCGGCCATTTTGAATGAATTGGCAAGTGCCAATTGGCACTTAAAACGTTATGGCATGCTGTTTCACAATATTTAAGCTAGATGGCGTTAGAAACCGTTAAATTCAATACTACAAGTAAATGCCGGCACATACAACATTTTACTGCAATAAAACGTATTTCAGTTCGTGTGGCACTTAAAACGATATGGTTTGGCATCCTTCACATAATCTATTCTTATTGCTATACCTTCTGAAAACAAATTTCTGCATAATTTTGGTACATAAAGTACATCTTTTATAATACTTTGCTCCCACTTACCATTCACACATCTACTATTTAAAATGTTCCCTTTTTATTGCCAATCTTACAGTTGTATCAGCACTATTCTGGCCATAATCTTGTAATTTACAAAATTAATCACCATCTATGTAACATGTGTGCGGATGCACCACTGTTAACAATCCTTTCATCTTTATCGGCTTCGGATCGTAAACATCGCTCGGCACTCAATGCAAGCATCTCCTGCTCTTGAAGTTTCCTCTCACACTTCTTTGGGACTCGAATATCTCTTGTAAAATGCCCTCTCTTGTTACAGTTATAGCATACAAATCGATGTTGATTTATTGGTCAGATGTAGAACGTTTGTGCATAATTTGATTTTTATTTATTTTTTGTTTTGGATTGTTTCACAGCTGCTAAAGTACTCTCAGATTCTTTTTGTGAATGTGGATCTAAGACAGCCATGAATAACTCAGAGAGCGATACTTTAATATTTTCGTCATAATTGCTGTATTATTTATTTCCTCGTCAGTCTCTTTTAAATGTTTAATAAAATTCTCCACTTTAGGAATATGCTGTGCAATATTGTCTATTCATGATATTTTATATCGACTGAATTTATCATGTGCCATATGAAACGTACCTGGGCCCATATCCTATTATTATGGGGTTAAAATAATTAAGCAGAGTAAAAAAATGAACGAGAGATCATAAACAAAAAAAAAAAACATTTTAAGGAATGGAACTGATTTTTACTTTTAAATAGCAAGCAAAGATAACACTCCTTATAATGTATACAGAAGGTATTATAAAATTTATTACTTAACATTCATGATGTCATCAAATTTACCATTTGCAGATTTCGGTAGTAGGTGCTCCTTAATTTCTAAATTTTTAAGCCTTTAATAAGTCGCCTTCTGAGGAAATTTTCATAAGTAGTTTGTTCACAGCTGTCGCAGATAAAACTACATTTCCTTTCTATTTCTTTCAGACCGGCTACATAATTGGCAATAGTTTCATATTAATTTTGAATTCTTAGTAGAATTTATGCTGTTGTGCTACTTCGTCTGGTTCCAGTGCAATGTAATTACCTAAGGTCTGCTCTAATTTATTGTAATATTTGGATTCTGGCGTACTGGGTGCAGTTATTTTTTTTTAAACTTGGTAGAATTTAGGGCTAATGCAGTTAAGAAATACTTGTAGTTTTGTATTGTCATTTGTAATATCGTTTAGTGTAATATAATTTTGTAGTCGTTGCAAATAACTCGAAAAAGATTCTTTACTTCGTCGCATGATTGCAATGTGATGCCACTACGTGATTTGGTACCTTGTTGTTCCGTGAAAGCCTTTTGCAAATTAATTTACTGTACCTGCATAGCATGCATCGTTTCCATTAACTGTGAAACCATTTTTGAAAGGTGTGCCTCCATTGTATTTTGTATTTATTTTAAAGGGAAAAAGGAATCATGTGAAGGTGGTTATCATCACAAGACCTGGAACCCCTGGATAGAAAGAAAAAGGTTGGTCGATCCACTTGGCTATAAGATTATACATGAAGTGACGTATAAACTTTTTACTATTTTAATTTTGCGTAAATTCATTCGCAGACTCGTTGCTAGTTGTAGTGCATGTATGTATAATAATGGACGATTTTTTTCGCGGGGTTTTTTGTAGGGATTTGTCATATGTCACCGTTCGGAAACAGGTATACAACGTAATTTGTTCAGCGTACCTATATGTAGAAATAAGAACTTGGCAACCAAACTTTATATTTCTTTCCTTTCGATGGCAACCTTCTATAGCAGACAAAATGTTTATATGTTTTATTAAACATTGTTCAAATTTTGTGTTTTAGGAGTCGTCACTTTTTTAGAAATACAATATTATATTTCTGTAAAAAATAATACCCAATTTATATACCTATATTTCACTAAATGCAGAAGGAAACAAAATTATTCATCAAAAAATATTCTATGAACTGTTTCAAAATTCAGAACTGCCATCTTAAACTTGAACCGTATTTTGTATAAAATTAATAGAAATATTTTCAGTTGTATATTTTTTTTCATCATGGATGTTTGAAATATCTGACATAAACCGGTCTTAAATTGAGAATAATGAAATTCTTCATGAATAAAACTACAAATTTACGTCGTTATTTTGTTGATAATCATCATTACACTTAGTGCTACTAATTGCTGGCCACTGTTATATTTTTGAATAACTTTTTGACTCTGGAATTATTTTGTAGTAGATAACATTAACACATAACCCCCTTTTCTTATTTTTAATTCCAGAATTGCCAATACCTGTAACATAACAAGCACCTACGCTCTTGCATTTTTTGCATTTTGTTTACATTTTGTCTTCACAAAATTGGCGCTCTTAGTAGCTTTTTTGCCATTCAGAAATATAATTGACTTTGCTAGCACCAAAGTCAATGACAAATCTTTATGCTCGGGCAGGTTTTTTTTGGATGTTCCATTTCTAGTATCATTAGGCGCCTATCTTATATTTCTTGAAGCTACAATATTAATACTGTAGTAATGTATAATAGCTTGTTTGAAATAAAATGAACATACGTAAAGTTGTACGTCATTTGTATGTAAAAAATCCAGGCATTCACAACATACATATCTACCATATGAAAAATATTCATTCATACCATTTTTTGATATCAAATAAACGTTATATAGACCCTATAGTTTTTAATAAATTAACTCCTCCCATGTTTGGTTATTTAGGCACTTCAACAAATCGAGGACATTTAATTTTAATGTATGTATTGTTTTTCTTTCTTGAAGTATCTCCGTTTGCTAGCAGTTGCTTCACTACTTATACAAGTTAACAGCAAATGATTCGGTTTATTGTCAAACCAAGCGACAGTACTTTTACAAAAAATCATCTATATATGCAATTTTTACATGAAAAATCTGTTATTACTCTCAGATGTCTTGCTTGAGGCATTCTACATTAGGAATTTTGTTTAATTGCACAGAACCTAAGTGTAATCCTCCATTTTTTGTGAGATATATCTGAAGTTTTGGACCGCTGAACAAATTGTTGAAAATAATTTTGTTAGGTGAGTCTGCTGAATGTGTACTGCTTGGTTACCAGTAAAAATACTAAAATTATGATTGTAACTTAAGATTTGATTTTTGTATTCCCACTTATAGGATATTGTTGATGGTCATATTGTTTTAAGTCACGTCGAATTTTCGTCGGGATTATTTATTTGTTAACTGCTAAATATTTTTATTTGAGCAGTAATAATAGTTTTTACCTAATACCATCACAATATGATTAAATAACATAACAAGCCTTGAGTTGCCAAACGATGTATAATTATTATTGTCACCAGAGGGCACTTTTTAATATTCTTGAATCTATTGTAAATTAGTTTCATATACCGTATGGAATTGATCTCGTGTCTTTCCGCAAATATTCATATTTTCCTTCTTCCTTCAAATTAATTACAACTAAAATACGTCATTGTAAAATACGTCATAAGATATGCTTATAAATAATGCAGAAGAGACTACGCATTTCTTGACCAGATAGCGCACACGCACCGCGCTCGTGCGTCCCGTGCCGCACTCGGACACGTGACGAACGGGCTATGCGATGTATTTAATACTATAATATGTAATTGGACTATACACATAAAAACTATAGTACCAATAGATTGCTAAATTTTCTGTTTACTTATGTTAGTAGATTTATTTACATTGTGTTGTAAAGATTTTAGAATGTTCTGCTACCGTTATCGAAATTATTGGTATCGGTATCGAAAAGAGACAAAAATTATTGAGATTCTCGACGAATGAGTGTCTATATTCGTAATTAAGTTTGTAAGGTATCCGTAGTTTACGAGTTTTATTCGCACTTGCCCATTTTTTTTTAAATACAGCGTTTTTTTCTCTCTACTATCCTATAAACATACTTTATATCCTATAAACATACAAAGCGGGGTTGCTTTACAAACTCATTACAATGTGATGAGTTGAATTCGATAGAAACGAAAAACTTTATACCCGCTTTTGTGGGAAAACTCCTATTCAAACAAAATCTAGGAAGAAGTGAATACAACCACTTACCGACATTATCAGCATTATTGGTGAAACAGGAAGATTTGCTTACTGTCAACATCTGGATGCTCTCCATGCTGATTTTACATAGCGATTCCAGGATAATTTAAATATGAATATACCAGGCTGGGTTTTAGACCCTTTCGTAAAGGCAGGTATAGCAGAATCATCAAATTTAGATAAAGAGCTCGCAGAACTCACAATTAATGAAGAATTAATAGTAAAATTCAGAAATGGATACTAAGAGTTCTGACTCCAAAAATCTATATCATCTTCACCCTGAATTGTGGGACATAGTATAAAAAATTTTAATTATATTTCCTTCATCATATTTGGCTGAGCTCAGGTTTAGTGCAGTAGCTAATTTACTGTCTAAGAAAAGGACTAGACTACAGATCACTGAGCGTGGTGATTTGCGACTGATGTTAACTAAATTAAAACCCGATTAACAAATTGTTAAAACTCCACCAGTCTCAAGCGTCTCATTGATGTTTATGTTTCTTATTGAATATTGTTTTTTTATTACATTTTTTTTTACTAATTTTGATTAATTGTCTTGACTTTGCCTTTGTGCAGTGCCCTAGTCAGGGGGTGTTCCAGCTTTGTATATTGTCTGGCATGTGTTGGTTAACTTGTAATTTTGTTCATAACACGTTGTACGGTCTTTGTCGAATTAAATGTTCTTATTATAACATGTTTTAGTATTTTAAATAATTAATAATCACGACCCTCTACGACCACGAATAGCACGATTAGAAGAGATTAATTTTAATTTGTGATTATTAATAGATAATAGACAGACATATATAATTATGTAAAGGAGGGCGTTCGATTATTGTTTTATTGTAAAGGGGGCGGTAGCCCATAAAATGTTGGAAACCTCTGTTTTAAACCTTTAAAAACATTTGTTCATTTGAACAAGCGTGCTAGTGGTTTTCATTTTTGTAATTCTACAATAATCGAAACCACTAGCACACGGACGAGAGTAGGTGATTAAAATCGAGTATATGCACGAGTGGATCTTTTGGGTATACTTATTTTGTGCTGAACCGCAGAAATCATAGCGGTGCGTGTAAGGCCCGAAGGCTTGTTAAGAGCGCATTAGACTTACATTGAAATAAAATGATATTTATTTTCTTGTGCGCCTTTGCACTTCCAAAGTCCTGTTTTACTTTTTTGTAAACTAATGATGAGTCCATATTTTTGGCTGCTGATTTTCAGATTACAAAACTCATTATTCGAAGACCATCAAACACATATAATACAGTGTATGTACGTTTTAGGCACTGTTAGCTCAACACGGCACACAACATGAAACCACACAAGTTAGGTCTCAAGTGATATGAAGTATAGCGGTTGAGAGAACGGTGGCGTTCCTTTGTTCGCTTAATTAATTGCACTGTGTTCTCTTAGGCTACTAAACGCAAACTTTACCTTATGGCGGCGGGTTTCTTATCTTTCTGCTCCGCCGTCCGCGTGCACGACCTGCGCGTTTATGATAATTCTACCTAGCAACGGCGTGCGTGATTGGTCTGCCACCATCGACCGCTCCCCGTATGTTACACTAATTTATTATTATTTGAAATATACAGTTTTATTCCGACATCAGTTTACATCTTAAAACAAACATAGGAATGATAATATGATACAATATGTTAAAGTACAATTAAACATATGTGTTCAGCGCATACCGTATTTACTTGACTGCTAATGTGGCGATTTTCTGTCATCTGTGTATATTTAAACTTTCTGTTTCTTTAATGCGGTGCGTTTTTTGCCGCCGTCTTCAGTCTGGAAGTTTAAAGAAAGTTAACAAAGAATTGAGTACATATGAAAATTGGATCGGAGAAATTGAAACTTTAAATAAAACAACATGTATCAGAAATTAAATGCTACAAGATGCAACTAATCTTTATTTAAACTTATAAAGTTATATTCTATAATAATTTACTTAATACTTATTTTGCCTCGACATGCCTTTGTACATGTTTTGATAAAGGCCTCCTTCAACTGTGATAATTCTTCTCTATCGCTGGCCCTTTTTATCCATGTACTACCAGCTACAGCCGTTATCTTGTCTCGACATTGATATACAATAACTAATTACCATTCAATAACTACTGTTTTAAATATACATATTATAATCATCAATTCTAAAAAAGATAATTAATATTATTATTGAAAAAGACCAGCTCACAGCAGGCGGGATTCATAAGCGGTTTATATCCACTATAATGTAATGCTCATAGAAAAATACGAGGTATTTAGCAATCCCCTCTACCACATGCTTATCGACTGCCAAAACATTTTGATACTTTGTATCATCTCTCAACATGGGAATTTCTATATCCATAAAACGTTCAAACAATCTATTCGAAGGTTTTATAACACATATACCAATCTTATAAGTTATTCCATTAAGAATCCTTCCTTCCTATCCTTCTTTCATTCCATTCTTCACATTCTTTACTTATTACATATTTTCTTCATTTCTCATTTACTTATCTAATATTAAATTTTTATATGTTCTAATATTTATTTATTATTTATCTTACAGATTTATTTTCATTGTACATTTTTATTTTCCTACCATTTCCAACTACATTTCCTTTATATTAACTATCATTTATTTATATAATTTCTTTCACGATATCCATCTATAGCAATTCACATTACATTACAATTTCGTTTTATTTCATTTCAATCATCACGGCCTTTCTTTTGTTTAACATTTATATTAGTTTTTCCTCTCCGCTTTTATTAATTTTTCTGCACTATTTCGAAACTATTTTGCAATATTTTAAAAACTCATATTTCTTTATATGATCGTACAATATTACTGACAAGTATTGACTCTCAATTTGAACATCTATCTCTGCCTTCAGAGGTGCATGCTTCCGTAGGAATACATGACATTCCTCGAGAATGTGCGGTTTGTCGTGACCGCGGGCGGGGTCACAGGCGCACTGCCGCGAGTGCTTCAACTTAAATGTATATAGGTAGTGTACAAACCCGTCGTGTGCTCTAGTAATGTAAATTTGTTTCGAAATTTGCAAAATAAACATGTATTCGTGGTTAGCTATTAAAACCTCTTGCATAGCAAATGAGCATTTTATTTATTTGATCTACGAGGTCGCCCCTAAATGTAATAGACAAATAAAAAGAACGTATGTCATTACGTAGGTTACATTTAAAATTTATAGAATTGAGCACTTAAAAACTGTAAAATAATGAAACATAATTGAATAAAAAAAAATTTGAAAAGTGTTTAATCCTGTAGGCCAACCCTGAAATTTCCCGCTATTTTCGAGTTCGAAACATTCTAAAATATACAGGATTAGACGCGGTTTTTTAGTAAAAAATTTTGAAAATGTAAATTTGTTTCGATACAGAATTTTAGAATGTTTTTAAGAGATTTTATTTTTAATTTTTTGTTATTGATGCCTCTTGAACAAATTAATCGATTTTGACTGAACTAGCGACAATCAACGCATGTTTTTAAGTTCTATAAAAGAGTTCACAACATTCATTTAATTAGGTGCAAAATTTTGGAGTATTTTGAAAAAACTGCGATTTTTTTCGTTCACTATATCTCACGAACAAATCAACCAATTTTGACCAGCCCGGTGGTGATCGACGCAGGTTTTTATATTCTATAAGAGTACTCAGAATATTCTTTTGATAAGGTGCAAAATTTTGAAAAAATCACTTTTTGTGATTTTTTTCGTTCACGATATTTCGTAAACGAATCAACCGATTTTGACCGGCCCGACGGTGATCGAATTGTGTTTTTTAATGTTAAGTAGGTTTTGGCATCGATCGGTAAAGCCGTTAAAGTAATTTTTTTAAATTTCTTGGAATTTATCGATCTTAATAAATAATTAAATAATCGAAAAGAAAATAAAACGCACACGCACACATGCACACGGTGCACACGTGGAAACGCGGCACGCAACACGCGGACACGCGGCACGCGACATGCGCACACACTCACACACGCACGCACGCAGACAGACATACAGACACCATCGTAAAATCGTCAGAGGAGCTAGCTCCTAGGGACCTCAAAACCTCAAGATCTGATGAAAATTCGATTTTCGAAAATCGGGGTAAAACCAATAACTTCCCGATTTTCCAAAATTTTCAATTTCTTTAGCGGGAAGTTAAAAATGAAACTTTTTGCCAACCTTATTATGCATATTGTATTCATCTGTCATTTGTTTTGACAAATAGGCGCTAAAAACGTCACATCAACATAAAATTAGCGAAAGAATTTCTTGTGCAATAATTTTCTATGACTTTTATTGTCATTGAAACTTCCAAAAAAATTATAAAAGACTTCAGTTCACCTTTCAAGATGATACTCCATCCCTCGCCACTGCTTCTAACTGGTTTAACTTTTTCAAGTGTGGTGGCAATAATGTAGCTGATGATCTGGGTGAGGGACGCCGTTCTATGGCGACTACCGAAGACAACATCCGTGCTGTGCGGCTCATGATAGAGACTGATAAAAGAGTGATCCATCGGCAGATTCAGATAAGCTTTGGTATCGGTATGAGCCAAATATACAAAATCATAAATATTTAGCGGTTAGGAAGCTTTGTACTTGGTGGATACATCATAATTTGACCGACGCTCAAAAACTTCCTTGTATTAATTGGTGCCGCGAAATAATGCAAAGGTTTGTCGGTGATGATTTAAATATTGGGTACAACATGGTTACAGGTAACGAAAGCTGGATTTACTGTTACCATCTCGAAACGAAAAGACAGTCTACTTAGTGGGTGTTTCTTTTCGAGGAGTTGCTTACTAAAGTAAAAGAGAGTTTGAAACATCTGAAAAAAAATGGTGGTCCCTTTTTTTGGAGTGACAGGTGTATTTTACTGATTGTTTTAGATTAATAAATAATTATTTTACAAGATAAAAAAGTAAATCCCGACTGGTACTTTAAAAATTGTTTGCCTCTTGTTTTGAAAAAGTTCGGGAAAAGCGACCTCGCAGCAAGATTCTCCTTCACCATGACAACTCCTCACGACATACCGCTAGACAAACAATAATAATTTGAAGACGTCAGGAATAGAAATACTGGCTCACTCTTCTTACAGCTCCGAAATGGCAACATGTAATTTTTATTTATTTCCTAAAATGAAAAAAAAAATTCGAGGTAAGTGGTTTACGGACGCCGAGGAAGCAATGGCTCCGTATGAAAAGACCATCGAAACGATTTCTATGCACGAGTGGGCAAAGTGTTTCTCTTGGTGGTTCCATAGAATGCAGCGATCTCAACGAAGGCTATTTTGAAAAACAATAATAGCAAAACCAATTTGTTAATTTGCTCAATTCTCATTTTCTAAGGACTTTTAGTTTGACGTACGTATAATCGTAAACAAGAATTTACAGATAAATTTATATTTATATGGATTAAATTGATAATATAATACATATTTCGATTTTAAATTTATCATGAAATGTGTCATCCTAAAGGTAAGCTTCATAATTTTATTTCATTTTCTATACGAAGAAATACCAACGTAAGACGAACAAAGCTCTGACGATGTAGTGCTTACATATGAGATGCAATTAATCCCAAAAGTGGCAAAATATAACATAGGGCAGAGAAGGAATTTAAATGGGGAGGATTGCGACCCGGTCTTAAGCAAATTTACGCTCCCTTTGTTGCTTAGCAACAAAGAGAGTTAAATCTTAAGAGCTGGAATATATATACATATTAGCTTTCCGCCCCCCGCTTCGCACGCGTGGAATACAATTTGTTTCTTCATCTTTTATATTGAACAATTTTTATCTCAATTCCAATCTTGTGCCTGTTTATAATTCTGGTTTCAATACTACTCCCGATTTCAGTCTCGCTCAAGTTTTTGATTATGATTCCGGTCCCACACTCGGTTGCCATCCCGGCTCTTTTCTCAATCTGTCCCCGTTTTTTAATACGTCGAGCGTTAGAAGTCTGACTGTAAGTTTTTGTTCTTATTTTTTATTATTTATTATTAACATTATTGTCCATTCATTTTATTACATTTATAAGCCTTCAACTAGCAATTGTCATTTGCTTTGGTGCTTCTTAGGCTAGATTTTAAAAGGGGACACTTTTTTCCTGACATCCGATTTTATAAAATATAACCCATATTCTGCTACAAGCAAAGTTCTATCTATAAGTAATGACCACATTAATATACTTTCCGTAATTTCAGAGATGTGTGTGAACAGATACACAGACAAAAAATTTAAAGACGTCGTTTTCTCTAATATTCCCTCACCTCGCCCCCTCTCCATTTCATACATAATTTTAATAAGCAAACATACCGGGCTCTATTTTCTTATTGTTTGTTCAGACATAAATTTTATCTCTCTTTGAGACACAGAGGAAATCACTTGATATCCATGAAAATTATGGAAGAGAGTTACCAAGGGCGATAGGATCGGCATATAATAACTGACTAGAGGATGACTAGATGATGATAATATTATAGTAAATGTTGTTTCTGATGTAAATTTGCTTTTTTTCTGTACAAGTTATCTAGAAAAAAAATGTTTGCTATCAACGTTAATCAGTGTAAGATCCTTAGTAAAAAAATATAGGTATTAAAACCAGTTTTTGGCAATAAAACCAATGTTGATCAGTGTAATTAATTTAAATATTCTATTGTGTGACGTTTTAATTTGCGGAAATCCAGAATATACGTGCTGACCCTCGAATCTGTTCTTCCACTACGAATCCCTATCCAAAGAATTGAATATTGATCGAGAGCATTGACAGCTATCGTAAACATAAGCAATTGTTAATTTTCTATTTATCTTAGTTCGCTAATAGTTACGTTGTTAATTTTTACGTACGTTTCATGCTAACTAGGCACATCCTAAGGAAAGTGTAGGCAGTCACATCCATCAGGGCGTAAGGAGTGTTAAAATCAACCGATAAATGCGGAACCAACCTCCTCATGTGAAATGCAGTCATGCAATACGTCAAAGGGTGACGAAAGCATCCCCACCAACAGCCACAGACAATCACCAATAGACATGCTTGTCAATTTTCATAGATTGACCATCACCAACCAATACCTAAATTGATAAAGGCAAGTGTCCAACAATGGCGATTTGTAAATATTAACTTGGTCATTGAGCATATGATTATTATCGTTATGTTTCTTTGTATCCAGTTTCAAAACAATGATCGGTTTGTCCTATATGTATCGATTTACATTCATCACAAGTTAATTTATAATTTGCGAATTTTTTATCACTGTGAAATTTATTCTTATTGTTACTATAGATTATAAATTATTTGTTTTATAGCCCGTATAAATATTATGTTTTTTTAATAACTTTGAATTTTCTCCGAAATTGTACCATAATATGTTAAACTAGATACATATTTCTTTTGGTCTTTTGATTGTGTGGATAGATACTGTTTCTTGTAATACTCTTTTACTTTTTATTAATGAGTCCATGAATCCATTTTTTATTTTATTCGTCTGCCAATGCTATATTACAAGGGTTATTTAATTCTATTGAGAAATTGTGATTGTTAAGGGTTATGGTGAAGAAGCGATGTATCATATATTTCTAAGTCGCCAATTTGTTTTGCTATGGAAGACAGGGAAAAATGGGTATTGTATCTGTGCAAGGGGCTTTTCTGTATGTTTTAAATTCATGTTTATTCTTTTCTCCATTTATAGTCAAGTCCAAAAAGTTTATTGAAATGTATGTTTCTTCTTCGAGTTTAAATTGGATTTTGGAGTGTATTATCAATATCAATTTAAAACAATTCTAATTCTGTCGAATTGCCCAGCCAACTTAAGATAATATCGTCTATATATCTAAAATAATACAGGATATTATTGTTGTTTGTTATGTGTTTATTTTCAAATTCATCCATAAAAATTTCGGCCATTAAAGGTGAATCCGACTTAAAGGTGAACCCTCGTTTTCCGTATAAAAATGAATCGTATTAACGGAAATAATTTTGAGTCATACACAATCTCGTTAATTTTAAGATATCATCCTTCGCATCTGGATGTAATTTTTGTTTTTCTTACTTATCTTTTATAGTTAAGCATTATCTAAAAGCAACATTACAAGCTATCAACGTTGAATGAGATCAATTTGATATTATTTTGAATATTGTTTACCAGGTCTAAACGATTAATTAAACTATATCTTGGGTTTAATGAAATTTTTATTTTATTATATTATTAATGTATTTGGCTAATTTATATGCTGGCGCCTGCATATATGATACTACCGGACGGACCGGCTCACCGTCTTTATATACTTTTGGCAAACCATATAAACTATAATGTAGATCATAACGTTTTATGATCTACATTATATACATAGTCCGAAATGTTACTACTGTTATGAATTTTAATAAATGTGAAATTGAGTGTTTAAGGACTCATTAGATTTACTGTTATGCAAAGATATTTCAGTATTTGTCGTCAATCCCTACGCGCTTTGTTGTTCGAACTTTTTATGAAATTACATTTTATTCCTTTATTGAGAAGCGCTTCTTCATTCTAATTAAGTGTTATAATAGATAATTTTTTTATTCTCAGATAAAAATAATAATTAGTTTTGTTCTTTTGGTTCAAATTATCAATGTGATAAGACTGATTTTGCTCTATCACTAAACGTTGTAATTTTCTCTTTTGTATTAAGAACTTTTCTGGATGATTATAGAGGAAACTTTCTAGCTTTCTGATCAAGCAAGTCGAATTCGATGGTATTTAATTTGAACAATGATTCAGAATATAGTACTTTCAAATGAATTTTGTGATTAATTCTATGTTTAAACCATTTACGGCATTCCTCATCAAGCCAGATCTTTTGAGCTTTTAGCATTCCTAAATGCTATATTAGCCGCTTTTCTTTTATTATCGTTACGAAGTTTGATATAAGTAGGATTAACATTAAGACGTTTGCATTCCTGGATAAACCAAACATTTCGGGCTGCCAACCAGTGTAATTTAGTTAATCTAATACACATGTAATTTCACTTGTTCAACTTGACTTACCGTTTTTAAATATTTGTATGAGGTATTAATTCGCAGAAATTCACAATAGACGTATGTTTATATGTAGCTTGTTTAACATATTATGGTACAATTTCGAAGAAAATTTTTTAAAATATAAAAAAATATTTAAACGGCTTATAAAACAAATAACAATTTAAAAACTTTATGTAACAATAAAGATAAATTGCATAGTAATAAAAAAATTCGCAATTTACAAATTAACTTGTTATGAATGTATATATTAGTGTAAGAGCCAGTGAAAGGCTACCTGTATGTATTTGACTAGACCTAGGGTTTTGTACAGTGAGGCTCCCATACTTACTGTATATGACATGGGGAGTCACTAAGCCCAACGCGGCGGACACAGCGAGCGCTCAGATAAGACAGGTATCGATTTTTTGGTAAACTTTAAATGTATTTGATCACGTCTGCCGTTTTGCAATTTGAAAATATATAATTATTATTATCGGAAAACAACAATGGCAGACCATTATCGCGCGTTTAACATTGTGGCAGACGGTTTTGAAAATGCTGAAAAAATAAAATTTTGAAAGTAATTGACCAGATCTGCCATTGATACATTTTATTTATTAGGGTCTTATAAACTCATATTAATCACGGCAGACGTCTATATTGAGTACACACTTCAGCAGACAGCAAAATCTTAGCTACAATCCGGTCAGATGTATGTCTATAACGTTCTCTATTTCACATCAATGTGATTTACTCTATCACTATATTTATAGAAATTAATATTTAATTTTGTAAATAATATACTAAAACATATAAAGTTAATGATAAAAATATAAATATATTTTGAAATTTCTAATATCTAGATATGATACAGTCAGCAAGTAATCATTCAAATATTTATTTGAGTTTCTTCTTTTTTATTTATTTTAGACAAAGTTAAAAAAAATATATTAAAAAAGTGAATCATGCATACGTTATAAAATAAATTTCTTTTTTATTAATTTGAATCTTCATTCATCGTCATCGAAATCACGTCTTTCGTGGTGTGACTCGTCTTCATCATCCATTGTATCGGAATCTGTAAAAATAAAAAGTAAATAATGAAATAGAAGTAAATTGTAAATTAACCCGAACGTAGTCGATAAAAAATTGATTACTATGAACTTACCAGGGACTTGAGTAATTAAGTCACTCACAAAAGTTGGAAGTTGATCTCCTTCGAACCATTTGAACACAAATTTCTCCTCTTCCTCAATCCAACCATACTCTAATGGGTCCAATGTTGTAGGCTGCTTTTTATGAGCATTTCTCCAAATCGTTGAAATATAATGTGCTCTTAAAAAGTTGCTGGTAAAGCTCACTCTTACACGGCGGTATTGAGCTTGCATCAAAATTAAGAATTTTCTTACTGAAATTTTCATTGACGTCGGAAGCTTTATAATTGTTGACGAAAAGTTGGTACCTTCCATCATCAACGTCAATTGATTTTTTTGCATTATAAAGCTGGCAAGTAAACTTCTGAATGCTGTTGAATACCTGTTGTAACTGGTCCTCTGTCAAATTTTCTTCACCAAGCGTTGCAAATGCTTGTTGGAATTCAATATTTTTTTTCAGTAATGTAAAAGGTTTTTTCTTCCCTTTATTAAAGAAAGCCGGATTAAAATCACATCCTGTGAACGCATGGAAACCGATTAAGCTTTTGGCTAACAATTCACCAAGCTCTTTATGAATGTTTGTGATGTCAATATACCTCTCGTTATTTCCAGTTCCATTGAGCATCCAAATATTGGAGTGAGAATTTTGTAAATGAGTCATATTACCAATCATTATAATTAAAATATCGGTATCAGAGGCTCTAATAACAATATTCGACTGCTCAGTGATATTGCAAGCATGATAGATTATCTTGGTATCAGCTTCTTCATGTGAGATGCAACAGAAATTTTCAACAACACTTGATTGGATTTTGTCATCTTCAACTTTAAACGATTGACAAGCTCGGAAATTCAAAAAAATCTGCCGGTTACCCAAAAATGATTTCATTTCCTCACTAGACCAATGTTTTGTAAAAAAATCAATCAGAGCTTCCTTAAATTTAGTATTTTTTAATTCTTTGGCGAAATCTGACGGTCGCACCTGTTCAGGTCCTGAAATTATGTAATCAATCAACGATGCTTCATGTCGTAGACATCTTTCACTATCTTTTATTGATGGAAAGAAATATTGGTCAAAGATTACATCAATTCTTCGGGTAGGATATTTTGATACCATTTGCAGAAATTTTTTTGAAATACTTCCGAATGTTTTGGGAACTTCTTTCATTGAATGAAGGATGAAAAATCCATCAATCAAAATACATCTATATTACGAGGTGGTTCTTGATCAATATTTGGTTCAAGGCATTTTACAAGTACAGATTTATCAGTTTTACAGAAACCACCATCTAGATGACACAAAGCAAGAGGTACAGGAGATATTGGATACGCTAAAATTTTTAGAACATCAATTTGATGGTCCATCGAAATTCCCAATAAACGTCCGCTGTAACTTTATCTCTTCCGTCCGAATTCTCGCTGTAACTTTATCTCTTGTTGTTTACCTCCAATTTTTACAGGTTTTTTCTTTGAAAGTAAACTTGAAAAGTTGTGTATCGCAGTCTTTTTAATGGCTTTTTCAAATCTTTTCGGATCAGAAGTACATTCCGAAATGAAAGTTGTTCGTTGCTCTTCACCATTTTTCTCGATATTTAAGAGGAACTCTTCCACTTGAGATGACGCAGCTTTTCCGGAACCAATGTTAAATAGTTGATCAGGCGATAAATCAGTGCTGAAGGGATTCACATACTGATCAAACGAGTTGATGAACTTTTCCAGTTGTTGACAACTTTTCTTAATATTGTGTGGCTGTAATTCTGCTGAAATATCTTGCTTCTTGGTGATTCCTAAGTCTTCCAACACGTGAGTTATTATACTTGAACGGATGTCGTGACTTCTCGCCCACCGTTCACGAGCTGAAATCAGTGAGTGAGATATGTGATACCAGTAAGTGTTCTCGCAGCATCTGCATTAATGGTCTGCTCTAATGTAAGATCAATAGGCTGCCTTGAAAGCTTATTGGTACGCTTGACTCAAACAATCCTTTTCGAAAATCTTGCTCTAAACCAGGATGAGTAGTGGGTACTTTGATTAAATTGTACTGGTATTGGACTGTCCATTTTGCATAATTTTGATGGTTGAAAGCAAAAAATAAATTAGTTACTTTTGGTAAAGTGTCAAGATACAATTGGAAGTCACCAACACGAATGCTTCTACTTAGTTGTAAATAATGATGAATAAGTTTGGCATAAATCATATAAAATTGAGCTGTTTTACCATGTTCACCATTCAATGTTTGTTGCTCGTAATTAGCGTAATCATTACAGAGTTCCTTCAAGCTTTCATTGTGAATAAAAATGAAGATGTTTGACAATTCTGTAACCGTTCAATCTCTTCTAAAATATCTTCAGATATTTCAATATTTTACGATGAGAAAGATCTAAAATGCATTATTTGTAGTCCTAAAGCCATTATTGGGTGTAATCTTTACAACGATTGAAATGTTTGCCCTCAATAAAACTTGATACGGATCCACTAGCAAGCATTTCACTTTCAACCATGATTGTTGATAAACCACTATCATTAATCACTTTTCCGATTGCCTTGAAATAGGACATCATAATATGAAAAGCACCCAAGTGTATAAATAATTTTTAAAGGTGTTACCTTCTGTAGCTTGGATTTGCAGTGCAATCTTTGCAATAGCTAAATCGTAAGTCACTTGCATATACTCTTGATTTAGCTCTTGCAAGGCTTTCATGCACTGCTGCATAGTTGCCAAAACTACTGCATTGCTTGTTGGTGAGTAATTAATCGGAGTCAAATATGAAATCAATTGTTGTGGAGTATCGTCAATCACTACTTTACTGTTAAAACCAGTCCACATAGGGGTATTTAACAATCCCAAAGCATGACTTAGCATCCAAATTGTGTCAATTCGATCGTAAAGACTCTTATGAACGATTATATTAACTTCTTGCTCACTTTCGGATTGAATATTACTAGTTTTTTTGAGTTTTTTAGCACACTGTGGTAACTCAAAGTCGATGGACTCAAAAGATCGTCTTCTAGATCTGTTATGCTTACTACCTTCAGTATCTTCTGCTTCTGCTTCTTCTTCTTCTTCTTCTACATTGTCGTTGTTAGGGTCAATATTTTGATACATTATTCCAACTGTATCATGGAGAGTGTCTTTTCCAGTCTTGGTATCAACAAATCGGTCATAATTGTCAAATGCCATACCAGCCACAAGATTTTCTTCTTTGTTAATTACCTCTGGACATATCTCGGTGCGTGAAACTGATGAATAAGTTGCTTCTGTTTCAAGCTCTTCGACAGCACTGTAACTTATACAATGACCGTAACGATTTATTATATCGATAACTTTACGACTACTTGTAATACTTTTAATGTCATGCCTAAGCAAATATGTTTAGAAGTCTTAATGTTACCATTGTGAGTCATATATATAGTGTCCTGTGACAGAGATTTAACGTGACGTTGAAAACTGTCGCAATTCCGCCGTTTACGACTATAACCTCAAGAATTGACGAAAATAAATCGGAAATCATGGGTGGTGTCGAACATTCACCTTTTATTAACCGTTGACTGGTTAAATAATCAGGTAATTTTTTACTTTTTATGCCCAAAATTTCCGCTCGTAAAATAGCAGCTGCTTCTTGTAAAATATCTTGGTCTTTCAAGTGCGCAAATAATGATTCATCAATAATTGAAATACCTTTTGGGGCAACTACTTTTTTTTTATTAGATATCAAAATTTGGATTTTATCAGCAAATTTTTTATGAATCTTTTCCTCCAAATAGTGCGGGGTAAATATAGATGTTGCGTCTGAGCCTTCACTTAAATCTTTGAACATTTCAAGATACTCTTTATGTAAATAACTGAGAAAATAACAACGTCCTCGATTGATGACATTCTCTTCAATTAAATGACATATTTCTTTATAAACAGTTTCATGTACTTCTCGAGAGATGTGCCATGAAGTACGGACCGGACTTTTCACGAGTGATCTTTTCTGATTCCTAAACTTTTGCCGACAAATATCGTGATAGTATACTTCAGGAGAGAGAACACTTTGTATTTTAGTTAAAGTTTCATTGTAAATTTCAGTATCTGGCTTAAAGTTTAATAGAATACTATTTTCAAATTGATCCTTCCCTGAAGTGCGTAATGGCTCAATTTTGGACCGATTTTGTTTTTTTTTATTACAAAAAAAACATAACTTTAAGTTTGCTGAAGCTACAGTACCGGAAGTTTGATCAGTCGATGATTTTGCCGAAACTTCAGATGGTCCGTCCTCCAACGGTTGTTCAGCTTCAGCGTCTGTTTCATTTATTATAGGAAGGTTCACATCTTCTACCTGGGAATCATGTACAATTATATCCTCAATTACTGATGTATCAGCTGACGTAGATGGTTGCTCAATTGTAGATGAAATCGCACTGGGCTGTGGTGGAACCTTTTTTTCAACATCTGTCGAGAAAAACTGTCTTTTCAATGCTGTAAATGTCTTATAACAAGTACTATGATAACCTGAATCATAAATTTCGTCCGGTAAAATAGTATCTTTTATTTTAATTTATGACATTTTCTTAACCTCAAAATCTTTTTACATTTTGACATAGTCTCTTCTGAGAAAAGCTGTAATTTATCAGTTTTTACAGCGTTACAGAAAACACACTTCAGTTCTTCGTTTTCACTCGACATTTTGTCAGATAAATTAAATGAATAATAAACTTTAATACACTTGATAAATAACTTTAACTTTAACTTCACGAAACACGAGGTATCTCTATTTAGGTTCACAACGTACTGAAAACATCTGGCAAAACCGTTAGGGTGGGGATACAACTTGACCCTCTCAGGTATAAAATCTAAACGATTCGAATGCTAGTAAGTATACTAGAAAATATTATAGAATGAGTACAATAGTAATCCATAGGGAGAAAATAAAGGATAGCTATAGATAGTCTGTGCAAACATCTGACCGGATTGTAGCTAAGATTTTGCTGTCTGCTGAAGTGTGTACTCAATATAGACGTCTGCCGTGATTAATATGAGTTTATAAGACCCTAATAAATAAAATGTATCAATGGCAGATCTGGTCAATTACTTTCAAAATTTTATTTTTTTCAGCATTTTCAAAACCGTCTGCCACAATGTTAAACGCGCGATAATGGTCTGCCATTGTTGTTTTCCGATAATAATAATTATATATTTTCAAATTGCAAAACGGCAGACGTGATCAAATACATTTAAAGTTTACCAAAAATCGATACCTGTCTTACCTGAGCGCTCGCTGTGTCCGCCGCGTTGGGCTTAGTGACTCCCCATGTCATATACAGTAAGTATGGGAGCCTCACTGTACAAAACCCTAGGTCTAGTCAAATACATACAGGTAGCCTTTCACTGGCTCTTACACTATATATATATAGGACAAACCGAACATTGTTTTGAAACTAGATAAAAAGAAAATATTTCGGCCTTTAAAAATAATAAATCAGATAGATCACATTTTACTAAACAATTAATAGAAACCGGTCATAAACTCAATAATAATCATAAGTTCGATGTTTTGCATGTGTATGAGAAAGGGTTTCGTTTAAATGTTTTAGAATATTTCGAAATTTTAAAATATAAAGATAATAATATTAAGCTCAATGACCAAATTAATATTATAAATCGTCATTGTTGGACACTTGCCTGTAACTATTTGGGTAATGGTTGGTGATGGTTAGTCTATGAAAACTGACAGGTATGTCTATTGGTGATGGTCCGTGGTTGCTGGTGGGGATGCTTTCGTCACCCTTTGACGTATTGCATGACTGCATTTCACATGAGGAGGTTGGTTCTGCATTTGTCGGTTGGTTTTAAAACTTCTTACGCCCTGATGGATGTGCCTAGTTGGTATGTAGTACGTAAATATAACTATTAGCGAACTAATATAAATAGAAAATTAACACTTGCTGGAATTTTCGGTATCTATTTATCCTCTCGTAGTGATTTCAGGGTCAGCGGTGGGTTGCATGCTGCAGGTTAATGCATGTTGCAGGCAAGCGTTTAATTAAGTTTCATGTTAGTGAAGTCATATAGTACATTTTAAACAAAATTTGTTTTTCTGCCACAAAAGCGCAATAGACCGAAAACTGGAAAAGGATTGGAATGCAGAAATTTTTTATACAATACAAATTGAGTTTTTTTATGTTTTAGAAGCAACGTAAAACTATTAATGTTATTATATTAATTGCGAATTTTAAGGTTTTTGTACTAAAAACCAAGTTTTCCTCGTTTAGTTTTCTATATACTAAGTAATCAATACCTATATTACTTGTCTATACTTCAATATTAATACTTACCTGTAACTCTGAAATGTAAAAATTTGCATCTCATTACATTAACACTTATTTAGGTGAAACTATGGTTGTGTTTATTATGTATTGTGTATATTGTATAGTATGGTATGTTTGTTACCACTGAATACTAAAATTATTGAACGGGCTTTGATGGAATTTGGCAAACATTAAAAAAAAAATCGAAAAAATACCGTCTATGGTACTCATAATTAACTTAGATGTTTCTTCCTGAAATAATATTAAAAATCGGATCAGTCCTTGCCACCTACAAACGAACGAACAAACTTTTGGTGCAATCTTTGTGTGTGTCATATATAACGTACCAAAGAGATTTCCGTGACAGAAAAAAAACGTCCAGCGTGTCCATCAATCATTCAACGTCTGAGATTGGATCGCTTAAAGCGACGTCATCCGGCGTCGTTTCAGACTGGTCTACTTTTCAGATAACTATTCACGGAATCTGATATATGCCTATCTTCAGTAGTTGACGGGTATTTTTACAATATTTGGGGTCTACGCAGTACTCATGTTCATAAAAAATCAGATTTAATAGACGACAACACAAATGTCAAGTTGTCAACGATTCATAGACCACTCACACATACCACAGACAATGTGTAGTATTTTTGAAAGACCGCGGAGGCTAGTTATAGGACAAATAGAATTATTACGAAAATATCAGTTTTTGTTTAAAGTTCAGTAATGTACCAAATTTAACAGTAGTTTTGGCTAGGATTTAATAATCGGATACCTAAAGGTAAGTACTGACCAACGTTACGAGGTGTAATGTAACATTCGCATCGAGCGTGTACGCATCGAGCATGTTTTAAAATCGGCGTAAGATGCTCGTCAAAACTCTGTGCTCCGCTTTCGCCGTTAGTTCACTCAAGATGGCCGACAGGGAGGACGCGTTGGCATCTTTGATTTTAATTAATTATTTGTTTCATCCAAATTAAGAAGAAGAAAAACGTTACTGGACATCAAACTTATTTAAAAACAGAGGCGTATGTGGTGGTTTGTCATTGATAGCAATTTTAAAAACCAAATGATTACTGGACAGTATAAAACTTTGTACACATGTCTCCGATCGATTTTGAAGAACTTGTGAATTTAATTGGACCAAGTGTACATAAAAGGATACAAATTATAGAAAAGCAATCAGTGTCACGGAACGATTAGCACTAACACTTCGTTTTATGCAACAGGAGATTCCTATACTAGTATGCAATATCTTTCAAGATATCAAAGCAACGAATAGGATTTATAGTAAAAGAGGTCAGCGAAGCCCTTATTGGAGCATTAAAAGAATATGTAAAGGTACGTACTGTTTTAATTAAATCAGAAAAGTAGTCATTACATATCAAATTATTTAATTAATTAAATCACCAAATTCTGATAGAAATTGTTCACTCATAGCTGGTGACCCACAGTCATTTTGATGGGACGTATTTGATGCAGGTGTTTCAGGGCTTTGCTGTGGCATAGGTGAGGCTCTTGAAATTGGTTGTGTAGAGTATCCTTGTGAATAATAATTGTTAGTATTCATGCCAACATAGTCAAATTCTCCGCGATCAGCACTAAACAATATATTTGATATGTAATGTTGCACATGTATTTTTGTTGTGTTTGAGTAAGATCTTAATTTATTTGCCAAAAAAATACCATAGGCTTCACATTAGTCAAGTTTGTGCGAAGTTGACTCCGTTTGCTCGGTTCTCTTTTTTAAAATATTGAACGTAGATGCCATTATCTCTTCCGGGCTTGGGGCGACTGCTTTCTTCCTTTTTTTTGAAGGCGGGGGGCAATCATTGTCGCTTTTATTGGCAGGCGGAGGGCATTCATTGTCGCTTTTATTGGTAGGCGGAGGGCATTCATTGTCGCTTTTATTGGTAGGCGGAGGGCAATCATCAGGCGGTTGTTCTGAACACCTTCGTTCACGTAGCTGAAAATAAATATAAATCATTATTTCAGATGCCAGAAACACCGGAGCAATGGCTGGTTGTAGCAAATGACTATGATACTTTGTGGAATTTTCCACATTGCGTAGGCGCAATCGACGGTAAACATATTTTACTGCAGTCACCGATCAACAGTGGAAGTGAATTTTATAATTACAAGGGTTTCTTTAGCATCGTTGCTGGCAGTTGTTGACGCGAAATATAACTTTTGTATGTAAACATTGGATGTCAAGGAAGAATATCTGATGGAGAAGTTTTTAACAACTGTGATTAAACGAAAACTAAAAAATATGCACTAAACATCCCTCAACCTGCGTTGCCAGCTAGAACAGAAGAAATTCCGTTTTACTTTGTGGGCGATGAAGCTTTGCGCTTTCAAAATATGATGAAAGTATATGCAGGATATCATGAACGTGGTTCAAAGGAAAGAATATATAACTAACTACCGACTTTGCAGAGCTCGTAGAGTGGAAAATGTGTTCGGCATATTGTCTGCAGTGTTTAGAGTTTTGCGGAAACCTATGTTGTTAGAACCGAAAACCGCGACATCTGTCATAACAGCAATAACATGCCCTACAATTTTTAAGAAAAGGTAATAATGCTCAAGTATATACCCTGCAGGTAGCTTTGACGAAGAATCGACGGCCAGGTCAGATTAGGAAATTGAGAGAGGTAACAATGACATGATGACTAGTATGTTACCCTGCATATAAGACCGCGAAGGCTACAAGATCTGCTCACAATATTCGTAATGAAGTTGCTGAATACTGCATACAGCAAGGGTCTGTAAGCTGGCAAGAAAATTATGCTTAAAATGGACTTACAGTATCTGTTGTAGCACGAGGTGTATTTCTATCCAGTAGAAATATCATAGCTTTGTATGCAAACCAAGTACTATGGTATACTTCATCACCTGAAATTGAAGTTGAAATTAACAAACGTCGACCCAAAGTAGTATATTTCGTGAATATCGTAATCTATGCTAGAAAAATAATTGTAAAAAAATAAATAAAACCAAATTGTATCTGTTACCTTACCTTACTTGTGGGCCTATGTACTTAAAACTTAATAAATAATTACGTACCTTTTCCTGTACTAGTTGATTGTTTAGTTTTTGTTTTCCCTCCTCAATGATGCCAGTAAACTTGTCATTTTATTTTTACATGTTTGTCTTTCGCTGTCGAGTAACGAAGCCAATCTATTCCAAGCGTCTTCTTTTGAGTTTGTTATAATGCTCTGGATGAGCTGTTCCTAACACTTCCTCTTCTCTGTATTTTTCTATAAAGTACAGAGTTTTTCTTGTGCCACTCCATGTTTTAAGAAATAAATACGAGGAACGACGTGTGATTACTCGCGACGCACGTGCGCTCAGGACGACTGCAAAAGAGCGTACTGACCGAACCGCGTAACACTCAAAGGATTCGCCAAAACCGACAGCCGGTGGAGTACTCAAAGCGAACAACGAGCGGCTCGTTGCTTGCTGGTTTCCCCAACACGACGTACTGACTGCACGAATGCTCGCGGTGTAACGTTACATTACGCTCCGTAACGTCGTACCACTTTGAATGGAAAATATTGGCATTTGAACAAATTGATTTTCATGCGGTCGGAGTTTGTATGTTTTGAACCGAACCAATCGTTTACTATGATGGAATTTAATATTTCGATCGAACTAAAAAAAAACAGTTTTTCCGTAAAAATTGAAATTGATAATTCCGCTTCAAATTTTTGTTTTCCACTCCAAAATTCCATTCCATAAAAAAAAAATATTTTTTGTTCTGTCACTCTTCACTTATGTATGTAAATTTGTATTAATTATTATCAAGTATTATTAACAAAACAAGAATATTAGCCAGGTAATGCTAATCCCGTTTTCACTGTGATGTAAATGTTTTGCGTACGAAGATACGACAATATATATATATATATATATAATAAAATAATCATAATAACAATAATAAGTCAATGGAATGTGAAATGAGCGAATATTAATTTGGTAATTCAGATTTTTTTTTCGAATTAAATAAACTACAGTTTTTTGATTTTTTTCTCTTTTGATCCAAGCTTTTTTTTACATCAATAGTCGCTTAATGTTTACAACGTTTTCTTCTCTCTCAGGTCTGTTTATACATCTAATTTATGTGTCAATTTTTATTGTTTCTTTTTTAATTTTTTTGATTTCATTTATGTTTATTTACTATTTGATTTGTTCACAAACTTGACAATAAGGCGGCCATCGCCTGGCCTATATTTGAAGGAATCGAACGACCCGTTCCTCGATACTACTAACTCCTATTCGTGAAGAAAAAAGAAAACTGATCCGACTTTTAATGATCCTCTTTTAAATGTTCGATCTGTTTTCTTATTTTTTGCATTTATTTATGTATATATATATGTATATATATATACGAGATGAGAATTGTCGTACTTTCTTAATTCGTTTACTATGTGCTGGTTGTAACTGAAGTGTAGATCAATAGCTTGCGACGTTTCGATAATAATTTTAAATGATTCCGCCAACATTTCATTATTTTCTTCATCGTGATTGCTTTTGCGTTCTTATTGGCAGGATTTTCTGGAACTTTGTAGGTATTAAAATTTTTTATTTGTTCGTTCGCATTATTAGAACACTCTGCAATATGTTCCTTGTTATAATATTTTTTTATGACCGTTCTTGTGAAGTTCCTTGTAAAAACTCGCCTTCATTATGTGATGTAGGTTCCTGAAAAGAAAATGGGCAAATAATAATTTTAAATATATTACATACAGATCCCCACCTCAGAGGAAGAATGGTTAGAGATTTCTCAAGAATTTGAAGATAAATGAAATTTATCTTTAGTTTAATAGATTAGAAACATGTTACGATATAAGCACCTGTTAACAGCGGCACGGAATATTATGATTACAAATACTTTTTTAGTATCATTCTATTTGCTCTTGTAGAAATAAATGACTAATTAAGGTATGTTGACATCGATTGTCAAGGGAGACTATCGGACGAAGAGATCTTTAAATACATTACATTGTACAAACAACTCTCAAAAGTTTATGAAAATTTGTCAGCCATCAATACTTCGAATACTATATGCCTTTAAAGTTCCATACGCAATTTTGGCACATAAAACGTTTGCACTAAATGAATACGCAATGAAAATATTCCTAGGAGAGCCATAAAAAGGGTCTCCAGAAGGAATTTGTAGAAGTAGAACGAAGTTGTAGATCCAGAAGAAATCGAAAGCCTTAGTTCTTGGTCAAGCATGTTCTGCATTGCAGATCTTACGTGTAATTTTGATGTCACAATGCAATTTTTTGATCTTAATTCTATATTTTTACCACACAGTTGTAGACTCAATGATTTCAAAATTTTCTATGTCTGTCGCTCGAGACAAATTGTGGGTTATGCTCCATGTAAATGATACTTAATGCTGCCAAAGCTGCAATGCCAATGATATTGTAAAAAAGCGCTAAAGGCCTCCGATTCGTTCTTCGTTTTACAGTATAGTCTGCTAACAGCTTATCCATGTTGTCCACTCTACTTTTGGTTTTATTATAACATAAAATTGTTTCTGGCTTGGCAGTTTCCTTATTACTTTAAATAACTGGTGACATGTGCATTGATGACAACATTATTACTGCTTTATTCTTTTTAGGTACGTAGGAGCACACAGTTGCTTGTATGCTAAAGGCGAAGTTAGAAGATTAAATAGCCCTCTCCCTCTGTACTTGGATATTGCAGGAAGAAACCGTTTATTTTTTTCTTACCGTTCTAATTAGTGTCATATTCCACGAATTTAAGGAATGAGCTAGTTGAAGAGACGTAAAAAAATATCCGTAGTTACATTCAGCCCTGAATTTTTATATTTAGCCACAAGATCTAATACAGTGCATTCTCCAACATTTGTTTGACGATTGTCATCACTTGACTTTCCTGTATATATTTATACATTTAGGGGCTAGGAATTATTTGCATCACAAGTCCACAATATTTTTATGCCTTAATTTTCAGGTTTCGATGGCATGTATTGAGTAAAGCGAGTCCGTCTACTATATCCATATAGCTGTTCATCAACGGTAATACGTTCACGAAGCTTGTAAATTTTATTCAAATTTGAAATGAACATAAATCAAATATCTCGTATAGCGGTTGATTTATCAGTTAACAAACGTTCAGGGCGCGTTACATCATTATCAAACCTTATGAAGCGCAACAATATTCTAAATCTATCATCGCAGTCCGAAATAAGTGACTGGATTACCACAGTTCAGTCAAAGGCTTTTTATTATATCTATGCACCCCACTAAAGATTAGAATGCCAATATGTACATGCATCCAATTCTTGTTCTGTGAACGATTTCAATATTTTTTGTTCATTATCAGAAGCAACAAACTTACCTTCGTCACTAGAAGATTGTGCTAATATCGTTCGTAATTCTGTTAAATTATATTCTGTTGAAGGCGCATTTGACATAATAGAGAATATTTTATAAGCCCTTCGACTAAAATTTGTTCAATACATAGTGGAAATCTTTGTTACTTTACATAACATAACGAGGAAGCGTGCTGGATATCGACTGAACGAAATAATTTTAAGTGAAAGATCATCTCTAGAATCTTTATTCACTGCCCAGACAAAGTTCATCAGTAAATCAGGACTCGGAGTCTGTGCAACCTGTGCCGATTACTTCGTTTCAGATGAAGGCAGCCTATCATGGTAACTGTCCAAGATCTAAGTCGATATTACTTAGTTACATAAAACAAGTACGTACCTAATTCATTTTACTTGCTCCTATATCGTACCGGCGTCCGGCACTGATGTCGTATCGGATAATCTGAAAACGCTCTTACTGGGTGCGGTCCAGTAAGAGTTTGTCCCACATTTGCACGGTATTTTGTACTTTGAGACAAAACTTTGACGCCGTTAAGTTTCTACGTAGACACAAATACGTCTCGGTTCTAATTTATTGCGCTCGCAAGTTCCAAACTGTAGATATAGTAGGGGTTGAAAAAGGGTAGTGGGATAATGTCAGATACACATGCGCATGGGTTTATAATTTATAGTTGTGTTTTTTGTGTTCCTGACAAATGTTTGCCTTTTAAGCCGGTAAAAAAACAATATATGAGCGTCTATATGTTATAGATATAGAGAAGTGATTGATTATTAAAAATATAAACTACGTAGCTGTCTTTTTATTTTGTTAAACTGATTTAAAACTTCGTATCCCTTTTCTAGCTATTCATATACTTCTCACTAATTATTGTCCCTAAGTATTCTATTTTTATATTCCTTGTTAGTTTTATCCCACAAGCATGGTCTTAGACTTCATCGGTTAAATTAATGGAAATAAGTCATATTTAAAAGATCATAACGCCATCCTTACAAAAAAAATTGAGCAACAAAATAAGACAAAACAGACAAAAAATGGCTGCTATAGCGCACTGCGCCTACTCAGTAGATTCGTCTAGACTCTAGACGACAAATTATCCCAATAGTTACTCTAGACTCTAGAGTAACTATTGGGATAATTGTTAACTAATAGCCAATGTGAATATTTACATTCACGTCAAATAATATAATTTCTAAAGATTGATTCTAAGCTTAATTCTTTTAGTAATGAGAACTGCAAAGACAACGTTAATAAAGCAGTTGTAACAGTCTATATATTTCAAACTAGCTTTATTAAAAAAATGTATTAATCTTAAATTATTCTTGCTAGTCATATTAATGTGCTAAGTACGCTATGCTGAACAAAATATGTGCGCCTAGCGACGAGCTGTTCGGTGAGGAGACCTGTGTCACTGCACTCAAGCACCTATCAATTTGCTGAAGAATACGTAACTGCCAAAGGATATGAAAGAGTACACAAAATATTAATAAAACATGGAATTTTTACGACAAAATTGTTTAATAAAATAATAAGACTAATAGCAATAGCAATATTAATAACTATTAGTATCACTATTATTATAATAATTGAGGTCCTCATTTACAGGTATACTGTATACGTTGTATACCAAATTTGTATTGAATGTCCAACCGATATTTCTGCCTTATCAGTTGTACCGTCATACTTTTTTTAACTCATTCAAGATTGTTACGTTACTTATGTATGTTTTAATTTTGAACTGATAGTCTAGTATACATAGAAGTCTTTGAAGTAAATAGATAAACATTAAAAAAAATAGTAAAAATTAATGACCACTAAAAAAGAGTTTTCTCAGTTTTTAGAGTTTCGTAGTTAAAGATATTTCTGGATCTATCTTGGTTTCGTGATGTAATTTTTTAGTTTAATGATAAAATATTTTTCAATTATAGCACGTATTGTTTCTTAGAATGTATACATTTTAGTTTTTGAGTATGAAATGCTTTTTCAGTGACGCCAAGTTCGGTTTTGATTGGTCCATATCACTTGCTTAAAGTCCTGGGATGTGGTAACGCATTGTTATACATTATCCTAATATATTAGGCTGCTGGGCAGTAGTAACTTAAGGTTAATGCAAATTTACGAACCTGTAGCGAATATTTGATTTTGGTTTTTGGTTTCTTTCATTTTTTGACGATATTAATATACGTATTTCTAATTTCAGCATTTTTTAATAATTAATATTCCACGGTAGTCTCTGTAAGAAATTTTGATTGTAATGTTTATACAATGTATATCACTTCGATTTTTTTCATTTAAATACTTATTTTGTCGTTGTATTTTTCTCATTTTTATAGATAACTAGTTTTTGCAATTACTTTTTTAAATTTAGTTTTTCTTGTAGTGTCAAATATTTCCGAATCAGATACGTTTCGCAAAAACGTAGGTGTTAAAGTACGTTGTTCTTCAAAGTTTTTCTCACGAGATACGGCATTTTTCTTAGGAGATTTTCATCCTTTATTAGTTATTTGTATGTTTTCTTCTCGAAAATGATCAGACTAAATGTAAGTAAAATTAGATGGCCACCACGTTGTTTCACTTTTTTTGGACAAATCTTATCCACTCTTATTTTTTATCAGGGCTTGAGCGAAGAAATATAGAAAAATATAATATAGTGTTATATATAGACACTAAATGTGTAAATATAAGATAAAATGCGGTAGGTTAATGCGCACCAAACAGAAAGCATTCCCACAGATGCGCTTGAAACGAACGACAAAATGAAAAAAAAAAAACATGAACATAGATAAATTTAATTGTGTGGCGCCATCTGTTGTATGTAGAGCAGCTGTTACGTAAAAGATAACTATGCACGTACATAAACAAACACACATATTCCGTTTTTACAAAAAAAAAGTAAATACAAAGTCGAAAAAAGTAAATATTTGTGGTAACTTACACCTTCGGATTTATGTATTTTGTATGAGTGATTTTTGCAATACCGAAGCGTGCAACTAGGCATTTTCGTCTATAGAATATTTAAATATTAATACATAAATGTGCACACGAAACATGAAACGCTTAATATGTCAACTATGTTGTCACATCTGTGGAAACTAATCTATGTTAATTGTACTACCCCATTCGTTCCGTTCATTTCTATGTGAAGAAGAAAAGATAACACTGCTACACACCAATGACATACATTGATTACGAAACAACGCCATTTTTGTTTAATATTAAAAATTATATTTAGTAATTAAAACCAAATATTGTTGAAAAGTACAAGTACCATACAAACGTCCAGAAGCTTCTTCCGAATTACAAAGAGAGGTGAAAACGGCTTAATTAGTTGTTGTTATCAAATAACATACGTGGCATTTGCACTGCAAATACGTACGTCACTCGCGCGCCTCATAATCGAACTAATCGTGGTTAAGTGACTTAACCTTTTAGCGACAATTTCTCTCCTTTTCATATCTACTACTTTGTACATTATTATCGTTGTTGCTAGTGCATTCATAACGTACTTGAAACTAGTATAGATGTACAAGACACAGATAAACAAGAGAGTAGATGTCTCAACAACCAAGTCTTACATTAGTTCGTTCTTGCAAGGCGTTCTTCCTTCCACCGCGATAACTAGAAATTGACTTCGCGTGCCGTCAATTTAATTCTCAATGTTAAGAACTTTAACGTCGTTGGATTCTTCAATTTGTTTATGAGTGTTTGTCATAAAAATTCAATTGTGAACGTAATTTCGTTATGTTTTCGTTTGGGGGTTGAATTTAAAATTTAAAAATCATCGGACAACACTATGTGATGTAAGTAAGACAAAAGCTAATAATAGAAAAAATCAAATAGCTAAAATTAAGCTAATAAATGGAAATATTTTTATGCTAGGAACCATGCAGTCAAGAATCATTAGATATGTCTGTATTTTTCAAACCATGTTGTCGGATTTTAATCAAATTTAAATAAAGAGCCAACGCTTCCATTGACATTGTCCAGGTTAACTTTGATTCGTCAATATATTTTCGACACGATTGATTTTGAAATGATTTTCTTTGACAACTTAGCAGCAATACCGCGGTTAAACTACAACCGCCAAGGTTGGATTTTTTATTGTCGAGCCCATGTATAGACGGCCATCTAAATGGTTGCTTCGACTGTCATTGTATTGTACATCAAACGTCAATCTTAGTGCGAGTTTTTAGGGGGGCTTCAGAACAACGGGCAACACTAACGGTTTGCATACTCCTCTTAACTGATCTGTCTATGTCTATTCATTTATATAAGCTGTGTAGTCCATGTCGTATTATAGTAAAGCTGTTTTTGGCGCCTGCTTTCTACATTCGTAGTCTGATCATTCTAAAAGTCTCCAACAAAAGTTTGTGGCAGACCGAGAGTCAGACGCTCTCGCAGCTACCCATACATTCCGATTCTCCGCTTGTCGTAGGTACAACGAACTGAATAAATAGTCCGCTTTGAAACGATATCGTCGGGAATTCAATTCGGTGTTTATCCAGGCGATGATATAAAAACGTACCCTTGAAAACCTCTGACTCGTTCGCCATCGCGAAAAATTGTATACATTATGAGTGAGGTAAAGTAAATATTACTTTTGTATCTTCACTCTATTTTATATGAAAATTTCGTTCGAATTTGTACATAATGTTGTTTCATTTAGCTCAAGTTAAAAACTCATTGGTTAATTCGTTCGCGATTAGGGTGGAACATACTTTCTAGTTGGAAGACGTTCTAAATAACAAGTACCAGGTTTTGTTCTACATATGTATTTTGATTTCTTTTCAGTTTTCTCCGAATTTTTTGACTTGCCATGGGTTGACAAGTTTCTGCTAATTTCTGTATGTTGGAAATGTAAATTAGCAAGTATCCGAGACGAGGCACTCAGTTGTCCGATGATGGCCATTTTATGGAAATCGTTCTCCGAATGTGAATTCATAATTTTGTAAATGTTGCCTATTTGCCAATCCTAAGTCATTTTGTTTATCTTCTTATAGCTTGTTTCTGATTTTATCAGAGATTGCACTGAGCAACTCCACTAAAATAGTACACTTACTTAATAAGAATTTGCAGTTGCTCGGAATTAATAATACTGTAAGATTTTTCTTATTCTGTTTGTTGTGACCACCGAGTACGAAATTCTTTATGGAATTAAATATTTCATCATTCATTTTTTTTGTTTGGTTTTGGCATTACTACATTTTGTATATACTAATAAAAATCAAAATAAGTTCACTGTTTTGCTACAATCTCCTTATCTGAAATTTGTTCAAATATCACTTTAGGGTTGAACTTCTGTATTTGAAAAGGCACGTCTTCACTTGTACTTACTGTTTGATCTATAAAGGATGAGCAGGCAATAATGATAATTACAGTTTCTAATGTAAACTGAAAGAAATATAACTAAAGAAGGAAGAATTGGAATGATCTCCTTGGGATTGGAACCTACACACTACGATGCGTAAGGCATAAAATTAACTCGGTCATAGCACACAAAAATTTTTCTAACAGAAAGAAAAGGATATGTCTTTACAGAATGGTGAAAATGTTTTTCCCACATCCTCATGAAAAATGTTTTCTCATGACGTTTTTATTTCTTCCGGTACCTTAGAGTTCTTTTTTATAACTCTACTACTTTCTGCATTATTTTGTTATCAGGTTCATCAATGTTTTTCCTTTCCTATATTTTAACACAATACGCACAAGTTTTCTTTTTATTTTATATTATTTTAAATTTTGGTAGAAACTTTTTTATGTCAAAAAAGGTGAGCGCGAAACAATAAATCATAATTGATTTGAGTATTTTAAGATAAAGCTTTACTGTCTAATTCAGAGGCGACGGTTTAACTTTAATATCGATTTTAGTCCTACGGCTGACCACAGACTAACGAAAACTCTATTCGAAAACGCGTACTAACATTAATACCGGTACTTGGGTGGAACTAGCGACCATTGTTTTATTAAACCACCTTGAACCAAGTTTAAGTGAGTTAGTACAGGATTTGTGTGACAGGTTAAAACAGTTGTATACGCGAAATCATTTCATATTTGTAGTTATGGAAGTAAATGAGTGTGATGATATTATATATAATATTACGAAATTTATGAAATACCAATTGAACAACCGAGGATTTATTGCAAAAAGATCGATCCGTTCGAAATTTTGACTTTGTACTTGTTTTGTGATTATTGATGTCTGTTTGTTTATCTTCAATAATTTTAATTTTGTACTGAATTAAGTTCAGTAGAAAAACATAACTTGTTCACTCTAGTTCTCTTCCTTTTTTCTTTTTGTCGCATTAGGTTTGCCGTTAATTAACGCTATTTGAAATTACAATAGGCAAAGTAGATCACTAATTAAAGCCGAAATTAAAACCTCGTATGACAATGACCTATAGAGGTTATGCAAACAATGATTATTTCCCATCTGCTGAAGTTTTCACAGCAAAATCAAACCTCAACTTCTCCATTTTTCTTAAAATTTTGCAGAAAATGTTGATTTATAATATTATCACACTCTGATGAGTGAAATAAAGACGAAATTGCGTTTTTCTGTAAAGACAAAAACCTTTATTGACAAAACATTTCGTATAAAATATTTCACAAGTATCACTCATCAAATAAAGTGACTCACTCACCTGTAAAGACAAAAAAACAACATTTAAAGCCTTTACTTCAGGTTTAGATATTTCTTTTAACTGGAAATCAACTCTGTACGATAAACTATTTAACATAAATAACATAGCCTAATTAGTCATGCTATTTGACACATGACACTCATTGACATCGACGTCTATGAAGCTCTGTGGATAAAGCGGCAAGTTTAAAATGGTTAAGAAAAGCGACACACTAGTGTAGTGGTTTTCTTTACATATACTTATAAAGTTAAAACTTATCTTGGTTTGCAACGTTGAAAGGTGTTAAAAGACCTTCATAAACTCTCTATAATTCTTATTGATATAAATCTGCTATATTGGAGTTGCTTATACATCATAAGGCTGTACTTCTACTTTACTAATTATTCACTTTAATAATGTCTGGAATTATGTAGGTACTTAAAAGAATTAAAAGAATCAACGGATCTTGGTTGTGCATGTATTCTATGCAAATGCCACCTGTTTTTCTTGAAGATCATTTCTTATTATTTTTTGAAACTCTTTTATCTTTTCATAATTTTTTCTTAGTTATTCAAATGCATTTAATTTGCTTTTAGTTTTAATATTAAATTTTTCATAGGTGCAGTACGTGTCAACCTGTGGCTGTCCAAATCGCAGTGAGAACTGATCATGGAATATCTTCTTATAAAATAAAGAATTGACGTTCGATTTACAATATTTTCCGTGAAATATATTGTCCATTTGCTCGATAAAAAGTTTTGCATCTAATTAATGGATCTCTTTTTGTGTATACTGTGATATTTTTTGTGGAAAATTCTGAATATTTCCCATAAGAGCAACTCTAATCGCTAAATCTTTAACATTTTTGCTGACATTTTTTCTTCTCATATCCTTAGGGGGTCATCCCCTATAACAATGAAAAAACATAACCTTCAAAGTTTATCAGATTCGATATCGTGAATGCTTAAAAAATCTTTCTTGCTTACTTGATAAGCTCTAGAACATGTTGAAATTTGGTATTTACAAATCGACCCACGGTAAAACTTAGTAGTGGGTTTACAACGACTCTATTGCTTTACTTTTTCCACTAAAAACATGGTATTGTAAATATGTGTTTTGTTCATTATTGGCCCCAAATTTAAAAATTTATCAAATGTTGCTTGCGTTTCTTTTCATTTTATTTTACAATACAAAAATAGTAAATCGATAAGCAAAAATTACACTGAAATGAAAAGCACGACGTTAGCTACATACAAGCATAAGAAAAGCAAAGTATACTAACTTTCAATTGTCACTTGGCTTCAAAGCGGGAATGCTCTTGCCTTTATAATTTACATAAGCTTCACCCTTCACTGGAACTTTTGTAATCCCTTCATTATTGTATTTTGATCGATTAATTACACTTTTTCTTCTCTTAACTGGTATTTCGCAATTTGGATCACTGCTTTCATTAATTTTTCGTTTTAAGTTCAAAAATTTAAGAAAGCTATTCCAGGTGAGATTAATACTAACCTTTCAATCTCAAAAATGACATTATCAATGTTATTTTTTTAATATACCTAGTTTTGCCACTTATTAAATTTATAAAACTAAAAATCGAAATAATGTACTGCAGAAACCCCATTAGTCATAGACGTGCGGGGTTTCTTCAGTTCATGCGATTGTTGACTGATTCTGTTCTTTTTATATCACAGTAACTTATGTGGGTTTTGGTTGACATATGAGGTTATCTTAGAAGAACGCAAAAACGTAAAAATACCATTTGGCAAATTAATATGATTTGTAGTGTTTCTGTATACCCCATTTTATTGTACTAAACAGCGGCATAACTACAGCATTGATATTTGTATATACATATTTTCTTGTAGAACAAGAAGCCTTTGTCGTTATATCTGGAATATTTAGTCTTATATGTCTTTAAGTATGTGAAGAAATAATGTAAAAAATTGAAAAAAACTTAATGGAAACCTCCAAGAAACTTTAATATGTGGATAATAAATTCTTATCGCATTATTTTCATTGCAGAAATATAAGCATTTAAATCGAGGATTTTTATGGTACAGTACAAAGACCGAAAAACTCACAATCAGGAATCCGGAAACCGGAAAAGGAAGGCTTTGGAGGTGCAGTCGATGAAGTCTCCGGAAATCTCAAACGACACAAACGATCGCCGATTTGTGTACAGAGAAAGAATTGGGCACTAATCCTTTCCCGACCCCCGCCGCCTTTTTTGCGTGAACGTTTTGACAACCGAATAATGGATTCCAATAATTATCTACTTGTTAACTGTGATAAACAATCAGTTCAGGACCGAAATTCTAAAATATTCCGTTTAATAGTGAAGAGTTTGTCCAGCGGAACCATGGAGGATGATTAGATCACATTTTGTAATTAAATTGACCGAATGTCATGGTGTTTTTACAGTTTTACTCTTGCCCGATAATGGATCGTGACAGATAGTAATAAGGTGTAATTATACAATAAACGTATTATTTCATAATGATACGTTTATTGTGAAATAAGGCTGCCTTCTTTGACAGCTTTTCTTTTTCATTTCACGAACGATTGGGAATCAAAAGTTATCATGAATGTTCATTATCAAAATGGTTTAGTTTCATAGTGCCGTTTAGTCGACTTTCGAATATTATAAAAGTTTGTTGAGTACGGTGCAGAGGCGCGGTCGATTTCTGTACGATTTCTGCGACGTTGTAGAGACAAAGCCTCACTGCATATTTGTTGAAATTATACCGCCATAGGCGTTTTCAGTGTCGTTTGTAAACTGCATTTGTAAATTGTAATAGTGTGCATGAGACTGAAAATATGATTTTCGATGCATAAGAGGAATTTTAAAAATGGATGGGACGTATGGATGAAGCTTTTCTTTATGAAATATCACGAAGAAGCTAAATTTAGCTAAAGGAGTCAGTTTCTTTTAATAATATCTCAGATATGGAAAGAATATTATAGAAAAGAATGGATTATTGCATAGATGGCTGATTACATATATGGCGTGGACGATATAGTAACCTGATACGGGTGCCGCTAGCTCAGTTCAGAGGCTCCAGTGTCTAACAATAAATGGACGAAAATTTTTTCTTAACATATTGTTTAAATCAGTGATTCCCAAAGGTGTCTGGGCAACGACCTATCTAATAGATGTTTACAAACTCGGGACCCACCTCTAGGAAATCTAACGGTTATCAATATGAATAAAGGACTTTACAAACAACAAACTTTTTATACTTAATTAAATAACTATGGGAAGTATGAAATTGTTTCTTGTTTCGCCATTACAGTTTTGACATCAACTTCAACTCGAGTTACTTTTAATCGCAGTGAATTTGATAAATCCAATTGATTTCGGTATTTAGTTTTAATGTTCCTCATATTAGATAATCCGGCCGCACATAGGTTTGAGGTAGTTAAAGGGAGGAGGACTTTCATAGCTTCATCAAACAGGCATGGATAGTTCCCAGCAATCGAGTGCCAGAATTTCGTTAATTGCTCACGATTGAAACTATTTTTTAGTGACGAATCCTTTAATAAATCAATTAGTTTTTCACTTGCTTTTGTTGACATACCAGTTGGTAGGTAGGCTTGAAATGGGTTACAAATCCAATTCAACAAGTCAAGATTTTTCATTCCTCACCAAAATAGTCGTCAAAGTTTTTTTTGACAATGATAAATGGGTAGAAATTGCAGATACTACGTTCATCGCACTTCGTTTTCAACAAAAAAAGTTTCATGTGTTCCAAAACAATCATACTTTCCATCCTGAATACAACTCTTCTAGTGAGTGTTTTTCAAGAACGCGCGAATTTTCTTGTGAACTGCAAAAATGTCTGATCCGTTGGAACTTTGCAAATACAAATTGAGTTAATTTAACTTCGAAAAAATATCCTCTGCATACGTGACACTTAAAGTGAATTCTTCGTCCAATAGATGTTAGCGATAGGCCTTGCAAGTCGGCAGATTCATTTAGTTGCAGAGCATAATATATACTACATATTACTCTCCGCATTTATTAATCTTCTGCCCATTGAGCCATTTCGTCAATTTTTCGCGTAACAGTATTATTCGATAGTGGTACGCGCTAGATTTCTTTTACTTTTTTTTCTCCAAACATCGCTCCAACAGCATTTTTAATCGTTGGTAATACTAAGTCTTCGCCAAAAGTATGAGGCTTATCTGTTCTAGCCATTGTTAAGCTAATGAGGTATGAGACATGTCGCCTGGCCCAGGCGTTAGCTCGGTCGGTGTTCTGTTCTACAGGCAGGGCCTACTCAATTTTCGCTCGCGACCCACCAGTGGGTCGCGACCCATAGTTTGGGAAACTCTGGTTTAAATATATATTTTTTTAATTAAATTTAAATATATATATATATATATAAATTTTTAAATCATAAAATTTTTAATAAGAAATAAAAAATATTTAGAAAAATATGCCATTGTTTAATTCGCTCAGGAAACTATTATTTTTATAAGCTATTTTATAAAAATAAATAAATTCATAATTTTCAAATTATTGTAAATAGTGTTAATAAATTTTTTTTTGTTTTATTCTGACTTTTTCCCTAAATTTTACTTTTTGCGAATGGAAAATTCTAAAATAAAACTATTAATTATGTTAGATTGACTGTAATTAGAATTTCGTATCTCTAAAACAAAAAAGAACCCTTATATGATCACTTCGCTGGAATGCGTGTGGGTATCAAATTGAAATTAACGTCAAATGATGTGTTTGGATCTTCAAAGCCGTTAATCTTCTGAGTGAACGTAATCAAAAAATGCAGCCAAAATACAGATATTTAGGGGCCATCAATAAATTACGTCACATAAATTACAAGGTTTTTGACCCCCCGTCCCCCGAACCCGTCCTTGTCACAGGTGGTCACACGTAAATGAAAACAGCAGTTTTTACATTTTTTTTGTTCAAAATACTTTAAATATTGGACAAAACAACATACCTAATTACGTTTGTACATAATCTTCGGGACGCGAGTTCTATTCTCACTTGTCTATTTAAAAATAATTTACAATATTCCAATTCGTCATAGACGGCTAAGCGCGTTTAATGGGTAATCATTTCGCGTATCTAGAATATTCTTGCTTTTTTTGCTTTTGGGATAGTCAAGTAAAGGAAAAACATTGAAAACAGAAAATACAGCTCATGAAAAAACTATTAACAGACAATAAAGCTAATATTGTAAATAAGTCATTGACAGATAAATATAAAATTATACTTCTACCACTCCACATAAAGCTAGGTAGGATGAAGCGATTTATGAAAGCATTAGAGAAAGGCGAAGAACGTATTACCTACATAGGTTGAAAATTTCCAAAGCAAGCCGGAATTGTTGATGGTCCTCAAATTTAAACATTGATGAAACATAAAAAACTTCTTAAAAGTTATAATTATTTCGGAAGTTGTAGAATGAAGTGATTTTGTATCAATAAAGCATTTCCTTGCCAATCATAAAGCACTAAATATAAACAAATGGTTCAAAACATGCTGAATAGCTTTAAAAACCTTGAATCAAAGTACATTTTCTATTTAGTCAACTTGATAAATTTCCGGATAACTGAAGAGATTACAAAGAAGAATGGGGAAAACGCTTGCACCAGGATTTCAGTGTAACGGAGGTGAGATATTAAGATCAGTGGGACAGTCATATGACACCAGGGAGGCTTTAGTTCGAACAACAGTTAAAAGGAAAACATGCAATGCAAATTTTGTTTTAAAGGTGATTTTCTGTTAAACGTCAGTTTAAAAAGAAACGGTAGAAGAGGCTCTTAGTATGTTCAAAACCTTCAATGCTAAATGCCATCCCAAGTATATGGAAAGAAACGTAAGAATGCGTGACGTTTAACAGATGACGAATGTACTCGAGAAAGGCGAGAAACAGTATAAGGTGTAGAGGGTAGATACAAGTAAGGCTCTGTAAAACGTTAAGACGTTGTTAAAGGAAAAGAAAATTAAATAAGTATGTAAAAGTTGCGATTCGTTTTTTTTTTGATTGCCACAGAAATAACACGTATACATATAAAATACTCCTACAAACACCAAGTTAAAGACATTAATTTACAACATATTCGCACACGCACAAATTCATGTACACAGGATCATATTAATTTATTTTAAATGTAACCTCAGCATAAGGCTGCGGAAGTATTTTATAAGAGAGAAGAATTATATACAAGATATGCGGGTAGAAGCTATTTAAACAATGCATCACATTCCGTTTTAACATATTGAAAACATTCAGAACGATTTTTAAACAGTCTGAATAAAAAAAATATATATATATATATATATATATATATAATATATATTAAAATAATATAATAGTATATAATAAAATAATAGAATAAAAAGTGTACCTGGAGGCATTGTTAAAAATTAGATAAAAACGTTCGCAAAAACTGAATATTTTTTCTGGCAATGTTATCGTATTGCGATTTATCGTCGACGTGGATGTTGGTATATGACAGTGATACAATATGCGAATAATAACTTAATATAACTCTTTTTTTTATCTTAAACATTTACGATATTATACACGACATATTTTGCATTATTGTAGTCCTTAGAGCTAGCTGCTCCACCTTCGTAGCCACTTCGTGGAATGATTTTTACGATAATTTCTCCTTAGCAAACTATGTAAGTTGAGAAAAAAATGTTACAAGGTTATCCGTTTTCTGTCAAAGGGATAAGCGTAGCCTTCAGTAAATAAACACTTTAGTGTACCTTTTTCAATATGAATCTCTTATAAGATTAAGTTTAAGCCGCTATCATAGAAACTATAATGGGGGTCTTACATAGAGAATTAATGGATAGTCTACAGATAATGATGTAACAGCAAATTATTTTTAGTTCGTAATAAATATTAAGAGTAGTTGTTGTATTAGTATATTCAGATATAATTTAGTAGATAACGAATAATTGGAAAATAATGAGAATAGAATTATATTAAACTTGTGTCAGATATTAGTTTGTAATACACACAGTACATAAAATAAACATAAACGTAGATAATAATGTGTACTGCTCTGCGCATATATGTCTAATCCAGCTGAAAGATTATCAATAATATGAATTTTATAAAACTCAGTTTTCCAGTTATAAACATTCGAAAAAGTCTTGCTTATCTATAATATAAAATTGCAATGTATTCGATAATTGCTTTAAATCAAATTAATTTATGTTATGTGAAAATCTATCTTTTCTGTTTTTGGATTTTATCTTCTATTAAATAACCAAAGTTCGGTGTGTGTATTAAATTGATGAATTACAAACTAGCTGTCATCAGCGTTTGCGTCTGCATTCATTTTTTTTTCAGTTTCTGGATGAAGTAAAGTGAGACATGCAAATACGGATTTTCATATCTCCAACTTGAGCGATGATGAATTGTCCATGCAAATTTTTATCCCCTATTTTACTCTTTTTTAGGGAGTTTATGTCCTCCTCCAGGATACTATTTATCTCCTTTTCAAATTTCAATAAGATCCTTTGAGACATTTAGTCGCGAAAAGTTACAGAAAAGTAACAGACCAATAACCAGAGTTACTTTCGTATTTATGACACTAGCATTGATTAGTCACTGTATACCGGTATACTGACAGCAATCAGTATACTGGGTGTTTACGCTATTTTCTTTCTTTAATATTGTAGTTTGGTTCCCTAGAAAATAAATAACTAAGGACGCGGGGCGGGCCGGACCGGACACACGCGGGAAGCGGCGGTTATTTGACGTATATCAACAATGTAGAGTACTAAGCGAGCGGTCGATACGTGAACGCGCAGAGGAAAACATATAAGACGCGGTCTGTTGCGGGCTAAATCCACAAATATTTTAGCGAAAATAAGTGACACGGTCACTAGATGGTCATCGGCCACGCGCGCCTGGACTTTTGGGAGAACCGGCACAAGCTGAGTCCTGTTCAGATATACTATTTACCTTTGTTGTCCAGGCGTGTTCACCGGGATTGCACATTTAAAATTTTCCGTTGCATTTTCGTATATGGTGGTATACGGCTTTGAAACATTTTCGATTACATCAAATTACATTGGGTAGAGTGGAATAGTTATTACGGAATAAAGACTGACAGAAACTAATGTATGCATTAGTGTGATATATGTGTAAGAAGGAACTGGACGTATGTCTGCAATTTGTATTGACATCCAGCATGCAAGATCTGCTGACTCTCGAATCTGTTCTTCCACCATGAATCCCTATCCAGCAAATTTAATATTAATTTGAGAGGTTGACATATATCGAACACGAAAGCAAGTGTTAATATTTCGTTTATCTTATACATAATAATATAAACACCCTAAAATCCAATTCAAACTTGAAAAGAAATAAAAAATTAACAAAGGGTTAATATTAGACATGAATTTCAGATGTACAGAAAACCCACCTGCACTAACATTATAATATCCATTTCTTTCATGTCACTACAGAATTGGACATATATGAATATATGATACGTCAGTTATTCCATTAATTGTCGTAACTACCTAGAATTAAATTCTGTTTACAGTATAGCACTAGCAAATAGATACAGCAAAAATGCACTGATAGACAAGTGAATAAAACAACAAAAAGTAATGTAAAGACCAATTATTTATCAGTACAAAAGACGAAAAGAATGTACAGCTAATATATGATATGATGATTTCGGATAAAATTTCAAAACATTAAAAATGAAATATAATATTTATGAAGTCTTTAAAACGGATAAGAATATAGAAACTGAGTCATAATAAAATTAAACGTTGATAATCTCAACAACAAAAATAAATGCGATGGTTTATGTGAGAAATACTAACGTTTAAATGTTTAGGGATGTTTACAAATTTTAAAACAAAATATAATATTTACAAAGCAGCGTTGGACTTTCTTATAATTTGGGCAATAGTTTGTCTATGGTTATTCTATGACGGTTGACAAATATGCATATTAAATTGAGCATCTGTGACTGCTGATGGAGGGGCTCCTGTCGCTCTTGGCGCACTTGCATTACGTAGACGCTTGTCAAACAGGGTGGTCCAAGACGCAACTGTTAGTACTTTCGATAATTTTAGAATCCTGATAGACGTGACCATCTGGATTTTCCTGACGATGTACTGATTTGGCACTTAATGTGCGTAGGAGATTGCATGCTAACTACTTAACGGACTGAAATAATTCTAATTTTGACAGCTACCTAGCGAACATATAGTCTAAATATCTAAAATAATATAGTACATTATTATTATAATTTATTTTCACGTTTTTCTATAAAAATAGATACCAATAGTGGACCTAAAGATGAACCCGTGGAATGGAATTCCTTTTGAATGTATGATTGATTATTATAATGAAAATAATTTTCAGTAATGCACAATTCAGTTGATGGTATGATGCCTTCCATCTATTTATTTGTTATTCTAATTTATCTTTTTAAATTATTAAGCATTCCCAAATAAAACATTTATGAATTAACTATCAGCATCAAATGCAGTCAAGTATGTCAGTGTTCGTACTTATAATACTACCAGATGGGCCTGTTCGCCTTCTTTGTGTACCTTTGGTTAACCGTATGGTATTGTAATCAGATTTGTTTACTATTACTGTATGCGTTCCTATTTTCAGCTACTATTGCCTTTTTTTTTATTATTTTTTTTTTAGGACAATAATATACAATCTACATTGTATTTATAATTCAAAAGTTATTATTCTTATTAAATTTTAATTTAGCTCAAATTTATGTTTTATGATGCGTTAGAATTTACTTTTATATAATGATATTTCAGTATCTATCGCTGGTATATCTCTAAGTGTTTCACCTTTCGAATTTTTAATCACATTATATTTTAGTTCTTCATTTAGAAGTGATTCTTCATTCTTCTTAGGACTTAGATAATTTCTTCATTCTTGGATAATAGGTTCAGAGCGGAAGTCCGACATATATATTGAAACGTTTATATGTTTTATGTTTACCTCATAACCTTAAAAAGCCAAGAGCAACGAAATATTTAGAATCGTATCAATCTGCTGCCATTTTTACTTCTTTTCATTCTCCCTTAAAATATATTGCAATGAACTCCAACGGATTTGAGCATAAAAATAAAAAACAAAGAAATATGTACTAAACGAAATCATATATTACTGTAACAATAATGATGCAGCATCACATGTAACAAAGTTTATGCTCATTACTATAACATAATACAAAAACAATATACATTTGTTTACCTAAGCTTTAAAAGTTTCATCTCTTAATTTATTTTTCTTATTTAAATTATTTATTCTATTTGAGTCTTTGACGCAAGCATTCTTGGATTTTTCTTTTTGTTTTGCGGCAATTGACTTTCTAGAACAAAATGCAGAAGAAATTATATTTTATTATAACTAAATACAATGTAACAAAGTATCTATGTTGTCAATGTAAATTATAATGCAATTTGTTATTTCATACTTTTAATTATAATTTATAAATTTGATAAAATACAGCTGAAATTATTATAACTTACCAATATTTCTAATACCTTTTTCTTGAGTTTTGTCATCTAAATATTGACTTTTAGCATCTCTTACTACAAAGGGTTGCGCATTAATTTACGTGTACTTCAGATCAATATAATTATTATTTAATCTCCTAATCTCATCAGCAGCTCTATTACGTGTCTTAATTTTACTGTGGTTATCGATATTTCATTGACAATTGTCGATCGTATAAAACTTTCGTATTACATAATTTCTGTCAAAATTGATTCTAGATGTATTTTTGTATATAAATGCGCTGTATGTGTATTTTTTACACATAAAACGCATTTATTTAGAAAGGACTTGTTATCAATAGAAATCAATGAAAAACTTTTATTTCTGTCTTATACCCAATCCCAAATCTAATTTTTCTCGAATGCCGTTATTTTGTTACTAGTTTTCAGGTATCATAGAACCATTAGGAAGCACTTTACTATATAACATACAGAGGTAAACCGTTACAATCAACGATTCCGAGATTGAAGTATAATTCAGTATATTTTCTTTTTCCGCCTTTGGTATGTTACATATTTTATTACTTGAAACTGTGGAGCTTGACGTCGTTGCAATTATCTTGATCGGAAATTGTAACAGCCTCTGGAAGCACCTTTGAATTATCAGTGGAAAATTTTGTTTGCATCAAGTTTAAGGCTTTTAAGCCAGCACTCAATTCTTCGTTATTAATAATTTTAATCGTAGGTCAATATTATGAAGAATATTGTCATGGGGTGTCAAAACTTCTAATAACAATAAACACGATCAAATGCGCATATCACATGAGATGACCGCTGTCGTCTGAAACCAGGTATCCACTTGGTTCCCCGAGGTTGCGAGCACTTCGCGCTTCGCAACCGGAACATATTCCGCTGTAGACATAACTGCAACATCCGCGAGTCCAGTCGGAAAGAAAAATAATGAAATGCTTGCATTAAAATCTCTGAGATAAGTGACCATTATAAAAGTTTACTCGGATGTTTTCAGTAGAATTCAAATATTTTTGGATTTAATGTCACAATAATCCAAAAATTACAAGATTTCGAAAGCTATAACAGCGCCAATAACTAACCTGCTGTATTAAAATAATTTTCAGTAGTTAAAACATATATAAACACTATCATCTAAAATATAAAAATAATACACTGAAATCTAAATACTTTTATTTTCTCTTAGTAGGTAACTTTAGTTTTAATTAGACTCAGGAAAGAAACTACTCGATTTAATATTAGAGAGCTAACTAAAAAGTAAAAGCAAAAGTAATAGAAGTAAATGGTAAAACAGTAATTTAATGGTAAAGTAATTTATATAAAATTAACGTGTTCAGATATCTAATTACGGGCGTAGGGCTGAATGGTCAAGGAGATTAGGTCATCGTGTTTTCTTTGGAGAATTTACGTAGTGTTGAATTAACTTGGAAATATCATCACTGAAAGGATGAAATTTCTTTTCAGTGTTATTGAATGATAAGTTTTAAATTTCGCTTATCGAAAAAAGAAATACCACCTTTATCACAGCTTTATCGTATTGTTTTTGCGTGTGAACACTTCGACGACGTCTAATTTACGCAGGCGTTTTGAGGCGGGACAGTGCATCTTCTCTTTTATAGATCAATAACTAAAGGTAAAAAAGAAATCATTGAATTAGAAGTAGTTAAACCTGTAATCAACACAATTTTCCACTCAGAGACATATATGGAGTGTAGGGTGAGGGTGCTGGGGTATGCAGTTTCGTGCATGCATGTGCGCACTTGCCTAGGTGAGAAGGGCTGTGTGAGTCTATTAAAGTTAAAGTTCTGGCTCTTAGAGCCTATTGTTATATTTCATTTAAGTATTAAAATAGACCTGTTAAAATATTACCTATTAATATTAAATCAAGATAGTGCTCATTGTAATTTTTCGTTTTCGATAAGAATAACATTGAATTAATTTAATATTAAAATTAATAAGTTAAATACATTTTTTCGAGATATTTATGCTATCAGAATAAAGAATTTAATAAAAATGTTATGTTTCATTAACCGTTAGGAAACCAAATCCATGTGAGTTGGTTTGGGACTAGTGGGACGAAGCGCCGCGACACGTTAAAGATTGTGAAGCCATCAAGGAATAGATCAACGCCATTGTCCCGCTTGCCTCCTGCGACGGCTATACTTCCGGCGTACCGGGCCGGAAGCCAGATGGGCTGAGTGGTGCCCGGGAGATATCTCGCAACGAGATCGAACGTCGCAAAGTTCATATAGGTGGTCGCGCCATTGGTGCTACATTATTGTGCGTTCCTTATCTACCCGTGGTACGTCCACCGGAAAAATCTGGAAATACAAATATGCATTGGTTACGAGTTTGAAGGAGGGCCCTAGAGGGTCCGAGGATATCTCAAATGGGGCAACCAGCAGAGAGCGGAATCAAAGCAGATGCTTTTGTTTTTGATAAGACCTGACAGGTTTTTATAAAATAAATCCCAGTTATTTTATATTGTTCATTTAATTTAGATAATTTTATTTGAGTTATTTGGAACAGTTTCTAAGGTTTTAATTGAGGATTTTATTTTGGATTTTGATCATATTATCTTAATGTTTTTGTTATTTCTTTATTGTCGGCGATCAACATTTGTTTTTATCAATATCAGAAATAATGTCTTAGTTCATAAGTAAATTATAAAATGTAATTGTCAGAAATAATTGTAATGTATAGATTGTATTAATTAAAAGCTGTCGTCCCGCCCTTTTCCTATTGCGTTGTACGCGCTCGTCGCGCTCGCGGCAAAATGGTGTTAAGAGCGGCCAAGTAAGCTTTGGCATGCACGCTAAATGCATCAAAGTCACATTAGTCGTGGCTGCCTCCATTTCCTCCATTTAGAATCGGCAGCAGAGTGTAAAACAGTGTTTCATTTTCACCTTCAAGTCAGGCAGAACGGCCGAGTGTCTTCCGGACGTAGCATCCTACAGTGCATCGTCGGTTGGATAGCCTTTTAGAGTTGCTATCGAAGGTCTGAACGAAAAGGCGATCTCAACAGTGGTCCTTCGAGCCGGATCTACGAACAAAGGAAGGAAAAGATAGAAGGTGAAACAAAGAAGAAACAGGGCGAGTGAGCTACGAAATCGAAGATCTCGATTCATTAGCAGCAGAAGCGCTGCGAGCTCACGCAAACCACCTAGCGGTGTTAAAGGGCTGTAGTTGAGCAACGCTGTTATCGACGGCAGTGCAGGCTAACGAGCAGTCTGCCGTAGTCCTTTCCAGGGCAGATAAGCTCGACTACGTCAGTAAGGTGTGTGCACGTGCGGGGCCGGACTGTAGGCACGCACCGCTGCCGGTTCTCCCACCGGTAGTAGGCACCCGTGACGCATCCTCCCTCTGGAGTGGTTCCTACCTCACACTCCCACCATCCATCCCTGGGTGAATCACCGCGGTAGTACTCACCTAGGTTGTTAGGGACCGATAGAGCATCCTCCCACGTCAAAGAAGAATGGAGCAATACGGCGCTGGGTCAGGGGAGACGCGCGTCACCACGCGGCAATGATGTGCGATGAGAGATACCCGAACGAAAACTGATTCCCCTGGCGCACCACATCTACAGAACAGACGTGGAGTGCAGGGACAGACGCGACATACTCGAACGGCGGCAGCACAGAAGCGCATCCCGCGAGCAGGTCACCCGCGTGACGTCACAAGCGACGATCAGTCGACGCGCGCGCACGACGATCCGTCGAACAAAGCGGACACTTCTAAAAATCGCACAATAAACGGTTACAATTAGAGCAACACGCCGGTTGCAGGGTGGAATTACACCGAAATACGCGCCGCGAAAGCACTCGCGAAACAGACCGCGCTGGAGTCAACTGTATGACGACGAGAATGTTTAGATACGTGCCACGAAACGGTCGAAATACCGACGGACCGCTCTCGTACCACGTTCGAATCTCAGACCGCCGACGAAACTGCGGGGGATAAGGGAACGCGGACAAACGAACACGTTCGCGCTCAAGCCGCAGAACGGAAAATCTAACTCGGGCATTGACCGACGCGTTATCGTTTCTTAGGAGCGATCAAAACCAGCGCCACCAAAATACCATGAATTACCGAACTTCTACGGTGAAATAAATGAATGGATCGCGTTTAGAACCGTATATAGGACACGCAATGTCATTTCACTGAGTCACAGAACGTGGCACGTCTGCGTAAAAGCCTTGAAGGGCGACGCGCGGAGAAGGCATAAAGTCATTGTTGTATTCCGGCGCGGCGCAGACGATATACTCGATTCATTACAAAGGTATTTCGGTCGGCCGGAAATATTGATATTAAACGAACTAGAAAATATTAAAAGATGCCCAACTCGCCTGGCGGAGGACGGATGAACGTCTTTGCAAGTAAAATAGTAAATTGTGTAGCCTCGATCAAGGCCTTAGAAAAACCACAATATTTGTACTCACCCGAGCTGAGTAAATAAAATCGTGGATAAACTTAATTTATACATGAAATACAAATGGTTCGAGTTCAACGCGCACTGTAACCAAAATGAACCCGACATGTTAAAGATATCGCGTTTCTTACAGGAAATGAACCCAATGCGGGTATATGAACTCTTGTGAAACGCGAAAGAAGATCGTTTTATAAAAGAAACGAATTCAAACGTAGGCCGACAAATGCGACCGCAATACGACACGATAGCGATGTCGATAACGACAACGAAAACAGGCATAGGGAACCGCGAGTGAAACCACCGCGATCATAACCAACGACGAGAAAGGCGAACCTTCGATAAAAATAGTAAAAATCATGTCCAATATGCAGAAAGAACATTATTTGAAAGATTGTGCAACTTTCACAGCGTTACCCATAGACGAAGATGGGAACGCGCGAAGAAAGCACGATGTTGTCTCTAACACTCACTACCGATCAGAATGCCGGGCGCGACCGTGCGGTAAAGATGGATGTAAAAGACGCATCACAAGTTACTGCATCAAGATCGCGCATCGACAGACAGGACCAACGGGCAGATCTCGTCGATCAACGTACTCCTAAAAAGAAGAGTGTTCCTTAAGATAATACCGGTCGAAATATCAGGACCGCTCGGTCGACTCGAAACTTATGCGCCTCGACGAGAGGTTCGACGACGACCCTCATCGAACAAGACGTCGCGTTAAAATAGCGCCACCGGGAAAACCGCAGAAACATTGCGAATCAGGGGTAGGGGCAAACGGTTAGATTATGACGAATCGTTTCGCCCAAAGTAAAGATTAAGGGAAAGTTTGAACGTAATATTGAATCAATGAACGCGCTAGTGATAGACAAACTGCAATTGGCTCCTCGACGATCGATCTTGACACCGTGCGTCAATACTCTCACTTACACGAACTCGAGGACGAATTGTCTTACGAAAAGGCACGTCCTACTATATTGATAGGCCAAGATAATTGGCATTTGATAGTTTCACGCGAAGTCGTCCAAAGAACCGAGATCAACCGGCCGCTTCGTACACTAAATTGGGATGGGTATTGCACGGCCGGGAGAACGGCATCGCCCGCCATTTTACGTGATCAATTATATCGCGCGCGAACCGTCGGCGGAAGATGAAATAAGTAAATTAATCAAGGAGAACTTTAGCATAGAATGTTTAGGAATCGAGGCAAAGAACCATCGAACGATCTAGAGCAAGGGCGTTAAAAGTATTGGACGATACTAGCCGAAGGCTACCGGACAGTCGTTTCGAAATCGGTCTGATATGGAAAACAGACAACGAAATAATGCCGACAACAAACGATATGCCGAAAACGATTATGTAATTTAGAAAAGAAATTTAAGAAAAATAAAATATTCTACAATGAATACAAATTACAGATAGCCAACTTACTCGAAAACGATACGCCGAACCCCGCCCCGAACGTCACCTCGAACATGGTATTTACCACACTTCGCCGTAGTTCACCCCAGAAGGGTACTTGTTGGGTTTACGCGGCGGCGGGAACCGCCATCGTAGTTTGAACGACGCGTTATTACCGGGCCGGATTTACTGCAATCGTTATTCGGTATACTCTGATTCCGCGAAGGCCGCGTGGCAATCGTAGCCGACATTAGGGAAATGTTTTACAGGTGAAAATTCGCGAGGAAGACAGAGATAGTTTGCGCTTCCTGGAGGAAAATGGAACAGAAGAGCCAGGAGTTCAGAATGAACTCGCTCATCTTCAGCGCTTCGTCCTCACCATCTCCACGCGATATACGTAAAAATAAAACGCACAGAGTTCGCCGATAAGTATCCGACGCCGCGCTAGCTATCGAAAATTTTACATGGACGATTATTTACAAACCTTTCCAGACATCAGAAACGGCGACGCAGACGATATTCGAAATTAATGAAATACACAAAGCTGCGTTTCCAGTTAGAGGTTGGGCCAGCAACAGCCCCGACGCACTCGTCGCGACCGAGGCCTGAGGCGAGAGCGGCGCTCTCTATAGGCGATCATACAGAACGTACGCTCGGTCTCATTTGGAGACGAAAAACGACACGTTGAGTTTTCGTTAAATTCGAAAACTGTCCCCGCGAAGTAATTCAAGGATATCGTCCGCCAACTAAACGCAAAGTCACTAGCGCCGTAATGTCCGTATTCGATCCTATAGGTTTCGCGGCACCTATCGCGGTGTTGGGAAAATGTTAATACAAAACATATGGCGAGATAGGAACGGTGGGACCACGAATTAAGCAAAGAACGCGATAAAGAATGGCGCGAATGGTTATCTCATTTGAAAAATTAGATAAACTCGATTCAGGTGTAACTCCGTATCACACCGAAGGAGCTTCACGTTTTCACTGACGCGAGGTGGCATATTCCGCGGCCGTGTATTGGTTAGAAAAATCAAAACCGCCGCATCGCATTAGTGGCGGCGAAATGGGTAGCCCCTCAAACCCGTATCGATACCACGTTTAGAACTACAGGCCGCCGTAATGGGCTGTAGACTGCTGCTTCGGTCAAGCGCGCAGAATGAACAGTCGAATCACGAACACGACGTACTGGACCGATTCGAAAACGGTCCTATCTTGGATAAATGCGGATCCTAGGTCATTCAAACCGTTCGTGGCACACCGACTAGCCGAGATCGAGGAGACGAGTAGTGCAAAGAACTGGCGGTGGGTTCCCGTCTAAGGATAACGTCATGACGACGACGCGAGACCCGCCTAACGAATTTTCATCGGAACACCGCTGGTTCAAAGGTCCGAAATTTTTGTTGAACGATCCTTCAGATTGGCCCTCGAACCGAATCAACACTATTGACCAATCTGAAATAATCGAGAAACAAGAAGCGGTAAACGTAATACGCGAAAAACTCCGATCGCACCCGTGCCCGACCTATCGATTTTCGAGTTACGATCGCTTATTGCGTGCTGCTGCCCGTTTACTAGAGCGTGGAAAGATTCAAATCCATAAGCGCTCGAACGTTAGATAAAGCCAAGAATAGGCAAATAGGAATTGACGTCGAAATATTTGTATGCAGGGAAAGTTACTCTTCAGAAGGCACAAAGAGACAATTTCGGCGACGAACTTCGATGTATCAAAAGGAGAACCGATGCCCAAAAGTCTAAACTAGAAACAGCATGTGCGTCGAGCTCGACCAAGATGATGTAATGCGCGCTACTGGGCGTTTAGACCGACATCAAAGTCTAGACGCAGAAAGTAAACGGCCTGTGATACTCGACTCGAAAATCGTATCACCGAGCTATTGATACAAAGGCGCACCAAAAATGTATGCATGGAAATCACGAAACAGTTATTAACGAGCTTCGACAAAAATACGTAATATTCGGCCTCAGAAACGCCGTTAAGGGCATCATATTCAAGTGTCAATGGTGCAGAGTATATAGGCAAAACCGACGACGCCGCAACAGGAGAACTGCCCGCAGAGCGGTTGAAGGCTCACGAACCTCCTTTCAACTGCTCGGCGATAGATTACTTCGGCCCGATGATCGTCACGGTGGGACGAAGGACGGAGAAACGATAGGGTGTGTTGATCACCTGCCTAACCACGCGTGCCGTTCATCTCGAGATAGCAGCCAGTCTCACGCCGTCGTCCGCCATACTCGCACTCCGTCGCTTCATGGCGCGACGGGCACGCCGACCGTGATGTACTCCGACACGCGACCAACTTCACAGGCCAACAAGGAATTAAAGGAAGCAGCATTGGAAGTGGAAAAGTATGCAGCGGCAAAACGAATAGTATGGAAATTCATTTCCACCCGGCGCGCCACATGGGCGGAGCATGGGAGCGCATGATCAGAACGATAAAAGCTCCTTGTATGCCTGTCCAAGAAGGCGCAAGCCAAGAGAGACGCTGCTTATTGTTGGAGGTGGAACACATCGTCAACGCGGCCGTTGACACCAGTTGAACCTGATCTAAATCGGGAAGCGTTAACACCGAATCACTTCTTGATCGGAAGATCTTGTGGTATATCGCCGATAGGTATATTTAAAACAACAGACGCTGACAGTCATACGTGGAGACGGCACAACGATTAGCCGACGAGTTCTGGCACCGATGGTCCATGGAATACCTGCCAAATTTATTGTTAAGGAGACATCCAGCTGGCCACCTAGAACCCAAGGTGGGGATCCAGTTTTGATCACAGATAAAACCATGCCGGGGACTCTGGCCTCGAGGACGAATCGTCAAGACGATACCAGGACGAGACAACAAGGTGCGCATAGTGGAAATTCAAACCAAATTGGGCATACTGAAGCGACCCACGTCCCGCCTGGTAGTATTAACGTGATCACCAGATCGCCGAACCACCAAATGAGGCGTAACTCGCGAAAGGGAGGATGTCGTCGAAGATCAACATTTATTTTTATCAATATCAGAAATAATGTCTTAGTTCATAAGTAAATTATAAAATGTAATTGTCAGAAATAATTGTAATGTATAGTTATTAATTAAAATTCTGTCGTGTCGCCCGCCCTTCGTGCTCCTTGGCAGCCGCGTCGGCTCGCGGTGAAATGGTGTTAAGAGCGGCCAAGTGGCTGATGGCATGCAGCTTCAAATGCATCAAAAGAATCACATTAGTCGTGGCTGCGCCTCCACCCACTCCATATAAGGATCGGCGGCAGAAGTGTAAAACAGTGTTTCATTTTTTACCTTCAAGTCGGCAGAACGATGATGTCTTCCAGGACGTAGCATCCTACCAGTGCATCGTCGGTTGGATAGCCTTTTAGAGTTGCTATCGAAGGTCTGAACGAAAGGCGATCTCCAACAATTATTAATTACGATTTACTATTTTGATTTAAATTAAAAATAAAATAAAATTATTATTATATTATTAGGCAAATTATATATTGAACATAAAAATACTGTTTTTACATAATTGAAGATTTTGGTATTTGAATTTTGTTGCAGTGGTTGTATCTGTTTTGTTATAATCTTGATTTTAACCACTTATACATTTATACACTTTGATCTTAATTTTAAATTCGATTTTTATTATTTGGAATTTTATATATTAGATGTTTATTTCTTTTAATTTTATCTTGACATTTATTAAAAATTATACATTTTACGCTTTATTTTAAATTTTAGTTTTGTGATTAATTTTTAATTTTAATTTCGACACATTGGACAAATAATTTATGAATATAAAAATCGTAGGCTATTGGTGGTCTGCTCCCTTATAGAACGGGTTTGATGCATAGTTGTCAAGGGACCTAAATCTAGACAGCCTGGGGTGCAGAGTGGGACTAGTCTCATCCTAAAAAATTGTATACTGCTAGAGCCCGACGAGCTGCGTCGATTGAGAACATTCTCGTAGAGGTCAGACTAAGGGACGCGAGAAAAACATGAAAAGGCCGCTGCCCCAACCGACGTTAATTTTCCCTTATTCCTAAAATCCGCTAATTTGGTCACGGACGAAGGCAAAGGACTGGGAGACCCTAAAGTTGCATAAATTGTTCAATCCCGCTTCTTTTCTTATTTTTGTTTGTTGTTCATATTGTTTTATAGTTTACATAATTAATTGACATAATTTTTGAATTTTTAAATTTTTACATTTAAAATTTTGGTTTCATTGATTGAGGGAGCAGGCTGCGATAGTGTTTCGTGTTTTTATTATTTTGTGATTCTAATATTTTATTTAAAGCTGACATTGTTTCACAACAGTATTTCTGTTGTGAAACAATATCAATAGTGTTATTTGAGAATCAGTATTGTAATATTCTAATAAGTTGCTATTTATATATAGAAAATTAGTTATTATTAATTAATCTCGATGAGGTTAGGAGACTGAAGTACATGTAAATTAACGTACATTTCTTTGTAGTAAGAGATGCTAAAAGTCAATATTTAGATGACAAAACTCAAGAAAAAGGTATTAGAAATATTGGTAAGTTATAATAATTTTCAGCTGTATTTTATAAAATTTATAAATTATAATTAAAAGTATGAAATAACAAATTGCATTATAATTTACATTGACAACATAGATACTTTGTTACATTGTATTTAGTCATAATAAAATATAATTTCTTCTGTGCATTTTTTCTAGAAAGTCAATTGCCGCAAAACAAAGAAAAAATCCAAGAATGCTTGCGTCGTTAAGACTCAAATAGAATAAATAATTTAAATAAGAAAAATAAATTAAGAGATGAAACTTTTAAAGCTTAGGTAAACAAATGTATATTGTTTTTGTATTATGTTTTAGTAATGAGCATAAACTTTGTTACGTACAACCGATGCTGCATCATTATTGTGACAGTAACATATGATTTCGTTTAGCACATATTTCTTGTTTTATTATTTTTATGCTCAAATCCGTTGGAGTTCATTGCAATATATTTCAGTGGAGAATGAAAAGAAGTTAAAAATGGCAGCAGATTGATACGATTCTAAATATTTCGTTTCACTTGGCCTTTTAAGGTTATGAGGTAAACATAAAACATATAAACGTTTCAATATATATGTCGGACTTCCCGCTCTGAACCTATTATCCAAGAATGAAGAAATTATCTAAGTCCTAAGAAGAATGAAGAATCACTTCTAAATGAAGAACTAAAATATAATGTGATTAAAATTCGAAAGGTGAAACACTTAGAGATATACCAGCGATAGATACTGAAATATCATTATATAAAAGTAAATTTAACGCATACATAAAACATAAAATTTGAACTAAATTAAAATTTAATAAGAATAATAACTTTTGAATTATAAATACAATGTAGATTGTATATTATTGTCCTTAAAATAAAAAATAATAAAAATCTAGGCAATAGTAAAGCCGAAAATAGGAACGCATACAGTAATAGTAAACAAATCTGATTACAATACCATACGGTTAACCAAAGGTACACAAAGAAGGGAACAGGCCCATCTGGTAGTATTATAAGTACGAACACTGACATACTTGACTGCATTTGATGCTGATAATTAATTCATAAATGTTTTATTTGGAAATGTTTAATAATTTAAAAGATAAATTAGAATAACAAAAAATAGATGGAAGGCATCATACCATCAACTGAATTGTGCATTACTGAAAATTATTTTCATTATAATAATCAATCATACATTCAAAAGGAATTCCATTCCACGGGTTCATCTTTAAGTCCACTATTGGTATCTATTTTATAGAAAACGTGAAAATAAATTATAATAATAATATACTATATTATTTTAGATATTTAGACTATACGTTCGCTAGGTAGCTGTCAAAATTAGAATTATTTCAGTCCGTTAAGTAGTTAGCATGCAATTCCTACGCACATTAAGTGCCAAATCAGTACATCGTCAGGAAAATCCAGATGGTCACGTCTATCAGGATTCTAAAATTATCGAAAGTACTAACAGTTGCGTCTTGGACCACCTCGTTTGACAAGCGTCTACGCAATGCACAGTGCGTCAAAGAGCGACAGAAGCCCCTCCATCAGCAGTCACAGACAATCGCTAATATAGACATATTTGTCAACCGTCATAGAATAACCATAGACAAACTATTGCCCAAATTGCTATAAGAAAGCGTCCAACGCTGCTTTGTAAATATTATATTTTTTGTTTTAAAATTTGTAAACATCCCTAAACATTTAAACGTTAGTATTTCTCACACACATAAACCATCGCATTTATTTTTGTTGTTGAGATTATCAACGTTTAATTTTATTATGACTCAGTTTCTATATTCTTATCCGTTTTAAAGACTTCATAAATATTATATTTCATTTTTAATGTTTTTGAAATTTTATCCGAAATCGTATCATATATTAAAATAGCTGTACATTCTTTTCGTCTTTTTGTACTGGATAAATACCGGTCTTTACATTACTTTTTTGTTTTTTATTCACTTGTCTATCAGTGCATTTCTTGCTGTATCTATTTGCTAGTGCTATACTGTAAACAGAATTTAATTCTAGGTAGTTACGACAATTAATGGAATAACTGACGTATCATATATTCATATGCTGTCAATTTCTGTAGCCATAGGTGACATGAAAGAAATGGATATTATAATGTTAGTGCAGGTGGGTTTTCTGTACATCTGAAATTCATGTCTAATATTAACCCTTTGTTAATTTTTTATTTCTTTTTCAAGTTTGAATTGGATTTTAGGGTGTTTACATTATTATGTAAGAGATAAACGAAATATTAACACTTGCTTACGTGCTCGATATATGTCAATCCTCTCAAATTAATATTAAATTTGCTGGATAGGGATTCATGGTGGAAGAACAGATTCGAGAGTCAGCAGATCTTTGCATGCTGGATGTCAATACAAATTGCAGACATACGTCCAGTTCCTTCTTACACATATATCACATTAATGCATACATTAGTTTCCTGTCAGTCTTTTATTCCGTAATAACTATTCCACTCTACCCAATGTAATTTGATGTAATCGGAAAATGTTTCAAAGCCGTATACTACCATATACGAAAATGCAACGGAAAATTTTAAAATGTGCAATCCCGGTGAACACGCCCGGACAACAAAGGTAAATAGTATATCTGAACAGGACTCAGCTTGTGCCGGTTTTCTTCCCAAAGTCCAGGCGCGCGTGGCCGATGACCATCTAGTGACCGCGTTCACTTATTTTCGCTCAAAATATTTGTGGGATTTAGCCCGCAACAGACCGCGTCTTATATGTTTTCCTCTGCGCGTTCACGTATCGACCGCTCGCTTAGTACTCTACATTGTTGATATACGTCAAATAACCGCCGCTTTCCCGCGTGTGTCCGGTCCGGCCGCCCGCGTCCTTAGTTATTTATTTTCTAGGAACCAAACTACAATATTAAAGAAAATAGCGTAAACACCCAGTATACTGATTGCTGTCAGTACACCGCATAGTAATATAAACACTAATATCCAATTCAAACTTGAAAAGAAATAAAAATTAACAAAGGGTTAATATTAGACATGAATTTCAGATGTACAGAAAACCCACCTGCACTAACATTATAATATCCATTTCTTTCATGTCACCTATGGCTACAGAAATGGACAGCATATGAATATATGATACGTCAGTTATTCCATTAATTGTCGTAACTACCTAGAATTAAATTCTGTTTACAGTATAGCACTAGCAAATAGATACAGCAAGAAATGCACTGATAGACAAGTGAATAAAAAACCAAAAAGTAATGTAAAGACCGGTATTTATCCAGTACAAAAAGACGAAAAGAATGTACAGCTATTTTAATATATGATACGATTTCGGATAAAATTTCAAAACATTAAAAATAAAATATAGTATTTATAAAGTCTTTAAAACGGATAAGAATATAGAAACTGAGCCATAATAAAATTAAACGTTGACAATGTCAACAACAAAAATAAATGCGATGGTTTATATGTGTGTGAGAAATACTAACGTTTAAATGTTTAGGGATGTTTACAAATTTTAAAACAAAAATATAATATTTACAAAGCAGCGTTGGACGCTTTCTTATAGCAATTTGGGCAATAGTTTGTCTATGGTTATTCTATGACGGTTGACAAATATGTCTATATTAGCGATTGTCTGTGACTGCTGATGGAGGGGCTTCTGTCGCTCTTTGACGCACTGTGCATTGCGTAGACGCTTGTCAAACGAGGTGGTCCAAGACGCAACTGTTAGTACTTTCGATAATTTTAGAATCCTGATAGACGTGACCATCTGGATTTTCCTGACGATGTACTGATTTGGCACTTAATGTGCGTAGGAATTGCATGCTAACTACTTAACGGACTGAAATAATTCTAATTTTGACAGCTACCTAGCGAACATATAGTCTAAATATCTAAAATAATATAGTATATTATTATTATAATTTATTTTCACGTTTTTCTATAAAAATAGATACCAATAGTGGACTTAAAGATGAACCCGTGGAATGGAATTCCTTTTGAATGTATGATTGATTATTATAATGAAAATAATTTTCAGTAATGCACAATTCAGTTGATGGTATGATGCCTTCCATCTATTTTTTTTGTTATTCTAATTTATCTTTTTAAATTATTAAACATTTCCAAATAAAACATTTGTGAATTAACTATCAGCATCAAATGCAGTCAAGTATGTCAGTGTTCGTACTTATAATACTACCAGATGGGCCTGTTCGCCTTCTTTGTGTACCTTTGGTTAACCGTATGGTATTGTAATCAGATTTGTTTACTATTACTGTATGCGTTCCTATTTTCGGCTTTACTATTGCCTAGATTTTTTTTTATTATTTTTTTATTTTAAGGACAATAATATACAATCTTCATTTTATTTATAATTCAAAAGTTATTATTCTTATTAAATTTTAATTTAGTTCAAATTTTATGTTTTATGTATGCGTTAAATTTACTTTTATATAATGATATTTCAGTATCTATCGCTGGTATATCTCTAAGTGTTTCACCTTTCGAATTTTTAATCACATTATATTTTAGTTCTTCATTTAGAAGTGATTCTTCATTCTTCTTAGGACTTAGATAATTTCTTCATTCTTGGATAATAGGTTCAGAGCGGAGAAGTCCGACATATATATTGAAACGTTTATATGTTTTATGTTTACCTCATAACCTTAAAAAGGCCAAGTGAAACGAAATATTTAGAATCGTATCAATCTGCTGCCATTTTTAACTTCTTTTCATTCTCCACTTAAATATATTGCAATGAACTCCAACGGATTTGAGCATAAAAATAATAAAACAAGAAATATGTGCTAAACGAAATCATATGTTACTGTCACAATAATGATGCAGCATCGGTTGTACGTAACAAAGTTTATGCTCATTACTAAAACATAATACAAAAACAATATACATTTGTTTACCTAAGCTTTAAAAGTTTCATCTCTTAATTTATTTTTCTTATTTAAATTATATATTCTATTTGAGTCTTCACGACGCAAGCATTCTTGGATTTTTCTTTTGTTTTGCGGCAATTGACTTTCTAGAACAAAAATGCACAGAAGAAATTATATTTTATTATGACTAAATACAATGTAACAAAGTATCTATGTTGTCAATGTAAATTATAATGCAATTTGTTATTTCATACTTTTTAATTATAATTTATAAATTTGATAAAATACAGCTGAAAATTATTATAACTTACCAATATTTCTAATACCTTTTTTCTTGAGTTTTGTCATCTAAATATTGACTTTTAGCATCTCTTACTACAAAGAATTGTACGTTAATTTACGTGTACTTCAGATCAATATAATTATTATTTAATCTCCTAATCTCATCAGCAGCTCTATTACGTGTCTTAATTTTACTGTGGTTATCGATATTTCATTGACAATTGTCGATCGTATAAAAACTTTCGTATTACATAATTTCTGTCGAAATTGATTCTAGATGTATTTTTGTATATAAATGCGCTGTATGTGTATATTGTTTACACATAAAACGCATTTATTAATAGAAAGGACTTGTTATCAATAGAAAGGAAATCAATGAAAAACTTTCCATTTCTGTCTTACCAACCCATATAATCCAAAAATCTAATTTTCTTTCGAATGCCGTTATTTTGTTACTAGCGTTTTCAGGTATCATAGAACCATTAGGAAGCACTTTACTATATAACATACAGAGAGGTAAACCGTTACAATCAACGATTCCGAGATTGAAGTATAATTCAGTATATTTTCTTTTTTTCGCCTTTAGTATGTTGTTACATATTTTATTACTTGAAACTGTAGAGCTTGACGTCGTTGCAATACTGTCTTGATCGGAAATTGTAACAGCCTCTGGAAGCACCTTTGAATTATCAGTGGAAAATTTTGTTGCATCAAGTTTAAGGCTTTTAAGCCAGCACTCAATTCTTCGTTATTAATAATTTAATCGTAGGTACAATATTATGAAGAATATTGTCATGGGGTGTCAAAACTTCTAATAACAATAAACACGATCCAAATGCGCGCATGTCACATACGAGATGACCGCTGTCGTCTGAAGCCGGGTATCCACTTAGGTTCCCCGAGGTTGCGAGCACTTCGCGCTTCGCAAACCGGAACATATTCCGCTGTAGACACTTAACTGCAACATCCGCGATCCAGTCGGAAAAGAAAAAAATAATGAAATGCTTGCATTAAAATCTCAAGAGATAAGTGACCATTATAAAAAGTTTACTCGGATGTTTTCAGTGGAATTCAAATATTTTTTTTTGGATTTAATGTCACCAATAATCCAAAAAAAATTACAAGATTTCGAAAAGCTATAACAGCGCCGAATAAACTAACACTGTACTGTATTAAAATAATTCTCAGTAGTTAAAACATATATAAACACTATCATCTAAAATATTAAAAATAATACACTGAAATCTAAATACTTTTTATTTTCTCTTAGTAGGTAACTTTAGTTTTAATTAGACTCAGGAAAGAAACTACTCATTATTTAATATTAAGAAAACTAACCCTAAAAAGTAAAGCAAAAGTAATAAGTAAATGGTAAAGCAGTAATTTAATGGTAAAGTAATTTATAAAAATTAACGTGTTCAGATATCTAATTACGGGCGTAGCGCTAGTGGTCAAGGAGATTAGGTCATCGTATTTTCTTTGGAGAATTTACGTGGTGTTGAATTAACTTGGGAAATATCATCACAAAGAAAGGATGAAACATTTCTTTTCAGTGTTATTGAATGATAAGTTTTAAATTTCGCTTATCGAAAATAAGAAATACCACCTTTATCACAGCTTTATCGTATTGTTTTGCGTTTTGTAATAGAACACTTCGACGACGTCTAATTTACGCGGCCGTTTTGAGCGCGGGACAGTGCATCTTCTCTTTTATACATCAATAACTAAAGGTAAAAAATGAAAATCATTGAATTAGAAGTAATTAAACCTGTAATCAACACAATTTTCCACTCGCAGAGACATATATATGTGAAGTGTGGGGTGAGGGTGCTGGGGTATGCAGTTTCGTGCATGTGCGCAAGTGCACTGGAGTGTGAAGGGCTGTGTGAGTCTATTAAGTTAAAAGTCTGGCTCTTAGCAGGCCTATTGTTATATTTCATTTAAGTATTAAAATAGACCTGTTAAAATATTACCTATTAATATTAACATCAAGATAGTGCTCATTGTAATTTTTCGTTTTCGATAAGAATAACATTGAATTAATTTAATATTAAAATTAATAAGATTAAATACATTTTTTCGAATATTTATGCTATCGCAGAATAAGAATTTAATAAAAAATGTTATGTTTCAGTAAATAACGACCTAGAATAGCTGGAATTAAAAAAAGAACTTTGCTATAAGGAGAATTCAATTTTGAAAAATATTGTAAAATAAATTTATTAGCAGTACTGAAAAGGTGACTAAAATTTCAAATTTATCTTTTAGATCTCTATTTTCCTGCAAAAGATTCTCCAATAAAAGCGCTCGCTTTCACCATCAGCATCTACTACATCATTAGAAATCAAATCGTTTTCTGTTCCTTCTTCCCATACATTTTCTTGTTCAGACAATCTCATTGATAAGTAGATATTGTGCGACATTACACACGCCTTAATGATTTTACCACAAATATCTGGGTCTCAATGCAAAACTATGTACTGCAGTAAACAACGCCACTTTCCTTTTAAAATACCAGCACATCTTTCTATGCGATTTCGCACCAAAATATGTTTCTGAGTGTAATAACTTTCAGGAGTGTTGTCGTTAGCATGCAAAATAGGAGTCATAAGCCATAAGATTTTTCATTAGGATACGTTTTTGGTCCAAGAATTGCCAGATGAATACCATCTATGCATCCGATTACACCAAAAAATTATATTTTCTATAAAAGCTGTAACAGTGTTGAAGCAGTTTAGATATTCTTTCCCATCAATCGTCAGACAGAGGAGGCGTATTTCCTCAACCGGCCTTATCTGCTCACCGTTTATGGGCACCGTTGGGTCATTGTGTTTGAGCATTCTGGTGACCATCTGCGAGTTAGTTTTCGAAAGGTGAAACCTCAGTTTATTTTGACTCCCAGCAGTGCATGTGAGCTAACGCATTGTTGCTTAGGTGATCGGTTGGTTGGACCGGCAACGACGTGGTAGGTCCAGGTTCCCGGAGTCCGGAAGCGACGCGCGATACGTCGATCCGTGCGGCCGCCGAAGAGGTCGAACGTTGTGTTCCGCTCACCTCTGCGACCTTCGCTTCCTACGCTAGGGGCGAAAAACCGGAGTCGAGCTGAGCGGTGACCTCTTCCCGGGGTAATATCTTCCAAAAACGATCGACGACCCCCGGGATTTTAGGCGTCGCTGGAAGCGGCCTACTAAGAAGAATCGACATGCCGAATTTGGGGATTTTCTCGTGGCCCATTTTCGAGACAAATTAGGAAAACCAGAAACCATGTCATGAGGTCCCGGTTTCCGAACTAGTAGGACGGCGCGCGACACGTTGAATTGTGCGGCCATCAAAGACGAATCCAACGCCGTGTCCCGCTTGCCTCTGCGACGTATACTTCCGGCGTACGGGCCGAAAACCCCTAATTGAGGTGAGTGGTACCCGGGAGAATATCTCACCAACGAGATCGGTGACACAAAGTTCATATAGGTAATTCTGTGCGTGCCCATTGGTGCTACGTGTGTGCTGATTCCCTTATCTCTCCCGTGGCCCGTCCTGGAAAAAAATCGGAAAACCAATAACCACGTGGTTACGAGGTTCCCGAAGGAGGGGGCCTAGAGGGTCGGGGATATCTCAAATAGGGCGGCCAACGGGGGCGAATCCGGCGGTACTTTTATTTTTTTAATCAGACTACAAACACATTTTTTATAATACATCTAGTTATTTTATATTGTTCATTTAATTTTAAACCTAATTTTATATGAAATTTATTTAATTGATTTCATTGGATTTTAATTGATTTCATTTTGGATTTTGATCATATTATCTTAATATTTTGTTATTCATTATTAATTACGATTTACTATTTTAAATTTAAATTAAAAAATAAAATAAAATTATTATTATATTATTAGGCAAATTTATATATTGAACATATTAAAAATGACTGCTTTTTACATAATTGAAGATTTTGGTACTTGGAATTTTGTTGCAGTGGATTGTATCTGTTTTGTTATAATCTTGATTTTAACCACTTATACATTTTATACACTTTGATCTTAATTTTAAATTCGATTTTTATTATTTGGAATTTTATATATTGAATTTGTTTATTTCTTTTAATTTTATCTTGACATTTATTAAAAAAATTATACATTTTACACTTTATTTTAAATTTTAGTTTTGTGATTAATTTTAATTTTAATTTCGACACATTGGACAAATAATTTATGAATATAAAAATCGTAGGCTATTGGTGGTCTGCTCCCTTATAGAACGGGGTTTGATGCATAGTTGTCAAGGGACCTAAATCTAGACGGCCTGGGGTGCAGAGTGGGGACTAGTCTCATCCTAAAAAAATGTATACACTGCTAGAGCCCGACGAGCTGCGTCGATTGAGAACATTCTCGTAGAGGTCAGACTAAGGGACGCGAGAAAAAACATGAAAAGGCCGCTGCCCCAACCGACGGCTTAATTTTCCCTTATTCCTAAAATCCGCTAATTTGGTCACGGACGAAGGCCTAAAGGACTGGGAGACCCCTAAAGTTGCATAAATTGTTCAATCCCGCTTCTTTTTCTTATTTTTTGTTTGTTGTTCATATTGTTTTTATAGTTTACATAATTAATTGACATAATTTTTGAATTTTTAAATTTTTACATTTAAAATTTTGGTTTCATTGATTGAGGGAGCAGGCTGCGATAGTGTTTCGTGTTTTATTATTATTTTGTGATTCTAATATTTTATTTAAAGCTGACATTGTTTCACAACAGTATTTCTGTTGTGAAACAATGTCAATTGAGGTGTTATTTGAGAATCAGTATTGTAATATTCTAATAAGTTGCTATTTATATATAGAAAATTAGTTATTATTATTAATTAATCTCGATGAGGTTAGGAGACTGAAGTACATGTAAATTAACGTACATTTCTTTGTAGTAAGAGATGCTAAAAGTCAATATTTAGATGACAAAACTCAAGAAAAAAGGTATTAGAAATATTGGTAAGTTATAATAATTTTCAGCTGTATTTTATAAAATTTATAAATTATAATTAAAAAGTATGAAATAACAAATTGCATTATAATTTACATTGACAACATAGATACTTTGTTACATTGTATTTAGTCATAATAAAATATAATTTCTTCTGTGCATTTTTGTTCTAGAAAGTCAATTGCCGCAAAACAAAAGAAAAATCCAAGAATGCTTGCGTCGTTAAGACTCAAATAGAATAAATAATTTAAATAAGAAAAATAAATTAAGAGATGAAACTTTTAAAGCTTAGGTAAACAAATGTATATTGTTTTTGTATTATGTTTTAGTAATGAGCATAAACTTTGTTACGTACAACCGATGCTGCATCATTATTGTGACAGTAACATATGATTTCGTTTAGCACATATTTCTTGTTTTATTATTTTTATGCTCAAATCCGTTGGAGTTCATTGCAATATATTTCAGTGGAGAATGAAAAGAAGTTAAAAATGGCAGCAGATTGATACGATTCTAAATATTTCGTTTCACTTGGCCTTTTTAAGGTTATGAGGTAAACATAAAACATATAAACGTTTCAATATATATGTCGGACTTCCCCGCTCTGAACCTATTATCCAAGAATGAAGAAATTATCTAAGTCCTAAGAAGAATGAAGAATCACTTCTAAATGAAGAACTAAAATATAATGTGATTAAAAATTCGAAAGGTGAAACACTTAGAGATATACCAGCGATAGATACTGAAATATCATTATATAAAAGTAAATTTAACGCATACATAAAACATAAAATTTGAACTAAATTAAAATTTAATAAGAATAATAACTTTTGAATTATAAATACAATGTAGATTGTATATTATTGTCCTTAAAATAAAAAATAATAAAAAAAAATCTAGGCAATAGTAAAGCCGAAAATAGGAACGCATACAGTAATAGTAAACAAATCTGATTACAATACCATACGGTTAACCAAAGGTACACAAAGAAGGCGAACAGGCCCATCTGGTAGTATTATAAGTACGAACACTGACATACTTGACTGCATTTGATGCTGATAATTAATTCATAAATGTTTTATTTGGGAATGTTTAATAATTTAAAAGATAAATTAGAATAACAAAAATAGATGGAAGGCATCATACCATCAACTGAATTGTGCATTACTGAAAATTATTTTCATTATAATAATCAATCATACATTCAAAAGGAATTCCATTCCACGGGTTCATCTTTAAGTCCACTATTGGTATCTATTTTTATAGAAAAACGTGAAAATAAATTATAATAATAATATACTATATTATTTTAGATATTTAGACTATACGTTCGCTAGGTAGCTGTCAAAATTAGAATTATTTCAGTCCGTTAAGTAGTTAGCATGCAATTCCTACGCACATTAAGTGCCAAATCAGTACATCGTCAGGAAAATCCAGATGGTCACGTCTATCAGGATTCTAAAATTATCGAAAGTACTAACAGTTGCGTCTTGGACCACCTCGTTTGACAAGCGTCTACGCAATGCACAGTGCGTCAAAGAGCGACAGAAGCCCTCCATCAGCAGTCACAGACAATCGCTAATATAGACATATTTGTCAACCGTCATAGAATAACCATAGACAAACTATTGCCCAAATTGCTATAAGAAAGCGTCCAACGCTGCTTTGTAAATATTATATTTTGTTTTAAAATTTGTAAACATCCCTAAACATTTAAACGTTAGTATTTCTCACACATAAACCATCGCATTTATTTTTGTTGTTGAGATTATCAACGTTTAATTTTATTATGACTCAGTTTCTATATTCTTATCCGTTTTAAAGACTTCATAAATATTATATTTCATTTTTAATGTTTTTGAAATTTTATCCGAAATCGTATCATATATTAAAATAGCTGTACATTCTTTTCGTCTTTTTGTACTGGATAAATACCGGTCTTTACATTACTTTTTTGGTTTTTATTCACTTGTCTATCAGTGCATTTCTTGCTGTATCTATTTGCTAGTGCTATACTGTAAACAGAATTTAATTCTAGGTAGTTACGACAATTAATGGAATAACTGACGTATCATATATTCATATGCTGTCAATTTCTGTAGCCATAGGTGACATGAAAGAAATGGATATTATAATGTTAGTGCAGGTGGGTTTTCTGTACATCTGAAATTCATGTCTAATATTAACCCTTTGTTAATTTTTTATTTCTTTTTCAAGTTTGAATTGGATTTTAGGGTGTTTACATTATTATGTAAGAGATAAACGAAATATTAACACTTGCTTACGTGCTCGATATATGTCAATCCTCTCAAATTAATATTAAATTTGCTGGATAGGGATTCATGGTGGAAGAACAGATTCGAGAGTCAGCAGATCTTTGCATGCTGGATGTCAATACAAATTGCAGACATACGTCCAGTTCCTTCTTACACATATATCACATTAATGCATACATTAGTTTCCTGTCAGTCTTTTATTCCGTAATAACTATTCCACTCTACCCAATGTAATTTGATGTAATCGGAAAATGTTTCAAAGCCGTATACTACCATATACGAAAATGCAACGGAAAATTTTAAAATGTGCAATCCCGGTGAACACGCCCGGACAACAAAGGTAAATAGTATATCTGAACAGGACTCAGCTTGTGCCGGTTTTCTTCCCAAAGTCCAGGCGCGCGTGGCCGATGACCATCTAGTGACCGCGTTCACTTATTTTCGCTCAAAATATTTGTGGGATTTAGCCCGCAACAGACCGCGTCTTATATGTTTTCCTCTGCGCGTTCACGTATCGACCGCTCGCTTAGTACTCTACATTGTTGATATACGTCAAATAACCGCCGCTTTCCCGCGTGTGTCCGGTCCGGCCCGCCCCGCGTCCTTAGTTATTTATTTTCTAGGGAACCAAACTACAATATTAAAGAAAGAAAATAGCGTAAACACCCAGTATACTGATTGCTGTCAGTACACCGCATAGTAATATAAACACCCTAATATCCAATTCAAACTTGAAAAAGAAATAAAAAATTAACAAAGGGTTAATATTAGACATGAATTTCAGATGTACAGAAAACCCACCTGCACTAACATTATAATATCCATTTCTTTCATGTCACCTATGGCTACAGAAATGGACAGCATATGAATATATGATACGTCAGTTATTCCATTAATTGTCGTAACTACCTAGAATTAAATTCTGTTTACAGTATAGCACTAGCAAATAGATACAGCAAGAAATGCACTGATAGACAAGTGAATAAAAAACCAAAAAGTAATGTAAAGACCGGTATTTATCCAGTACAAAAAGACGAAAAGAATGTACAGCTATTTTAATATATGATACGATTTCGGATAAAATTTCAAAACATTAAAAATAAAATATAGTATTTATAAAGTCTTTAAAACGGATAAGAATATAGAAACTGAGCCATAATAAAATTAAACGTTGACAATGTCAACAACAAAAATAAATGCGATGGTTTATATGTGTGTGAGAAATACTAACGTTTAAATGTTTAGGGATGTTTACAAATTTTAAAACAAAATATAATATTTACAAAGCAGCGTTGGACGCTTTCTTATAGCAATTTGGGCAATAGTTTGTCTATGGTTATTCTATGACGGTTGACAAATATGTCTATATTAGCGATTGTCTGTGACTGCTGATGGAGGGGCTTCTGTCGCTCTTTGACGCACTGTGCATTGCGTAGACGCTTGTCAAACGAGGTGGTCCAAGACGCAACTGTTAGTACTTTCGATAATTTTAGAATCCTGATAGACGTGACCATCTGGATTTTCCTGACGATGTACTGATTTGGCACTTAATGTGCGTAGGAATTGCATGCTAACTACTTAACGGACTGAAATAATTCTAATTTTGACAGCTACCTAGCGAACATATAGTCTAAATATCTAAAATAATATAGTATATTATTATTATAATTTATTTTCACGTTTTTCTATAAAAATAGATACCAATAGTGGACTTAAAGATGAACCCGTGGAATGGAATTCCTTTTGAATGTATGATTGATTATTATAATGAAAATAATTTTCAGTAATGCACAATTCAGTTGATGGTATGATGCCTTCCATCTATTTTTTTTGTTATTCTAATTTATCTTTTTAAATTATTAAACATTTCCAAATAAAACATTTGTGAATTAACTATCAGCATCAAATGCAGTCAAGTATGTCAGTGTTCGTACTTATAATACTACCAGATGGGCCTGTTCGCCTTCTTTGTGTACCTTTGGTTAACCGTATGGTATTGTAATCAGATTTGTTTACTATTACTGTATGCGTTCCTATTTTCGGCTTTACTATTGCCTAGATTTTTTTTTATTATATTTTTTATTTTAAGGACAATAATATACAATCTTCATTTTATTTATAATTCAAAAGTTATTATTCTTATTAAATTTTAATTTAGTTCAAATTTTATGTTTTATGTATGCGTTAAATTTACTTTTATATAATGATATTTCAGTATCTATCGCTGGTATATCTCTAAGTGTTTCACCTTTCGAATTTTTAATCACATTATATTTTAGTTCTTCATTTAGAAGTGATTCTTCATTCTTCTTAGGACTTAGATAATTTCTTCATTCTTGGATAATAGGTTCAGAGCGGAGAAGTCCGACATATATATTGAAACGTTTATATGTTTTATGTTTACCTCATAACCTTATAAAGGCCAAGTGAAACGAAATATTTAGAATCGTATCAATCTGCTGCCATTTTTAACTTCTTTTCATTCTCCACTTAAATATATTGCAATGAACTCCAACGGATTTGAGCATAAAAATAATAAAACAAGAAATATGTGCTAAACGAAATCATATGTTACTGTCACAATAATGATGCAGCATCGGTTGTACGTAACAAAGTTTATGCTCATTACTAAAACATAATACAAAAACAATATACATTTGTTTACCTAAGCTTTAAAAGTTTCATCTCTTAATTTATTTTTCTTATTTAAATTATATATTCTATTTGAGTCTTCACGACGCAAGCATTCTTGGATTTTTCTTTTGTTTTGCGGCAATTGACTTTCTAGAACAAAAATGCACAGAAGAAATTATATTTTATTATGACTAAATACAATGTAACAAAGTATCTATGTTGTCAATGTAAATTATAATGCAATTTGTTATTTCATACTTTTTAATTATAATTTATAAATTTGATAAAATACAGCTGAAAATTATTATAACTTACCAATATTTCTAATACCTTTTTTCTTGAGTTTTGTCATCTAAATATTGACTTTTAGCATCTCTTACTACAAAGAATTGTACGTTAATTTACGTGTACTTCAGATCAATATAATTATTATTTAATCTCCTAATCTCATCAGCAGCTCTATTACGTGTCTTAATTTTACTGTGGTTATCGATATTTCATTGACAATTGTCGATCGTATAAAAACTTTCGTATTACATAATTTCTGTCGAAATTGATTCTAGATGTATTTTTGTATATAAATGCGCTGTATGTGTATATTGTTTACACATAAAACGCATTTATTAATAGAAAGGACTTGTTATCAATAGAAAGGAAATCAATGAAAAACTTTCCATTTCTGTCTTACCAACCCATATAATCCAAAAATCTAATTTTCTTTCGAATGCCGTTATTTTGTTACTAGCGTTTTCAGGTATCATAGAACCATTAGGAAGCACTTTACTATATAACATACAGAGGTAAACCGTTACAATCAACGATTCCGAGATTGAAGTATAATTCAGTATATTTTCTTTTTTTCGCCTTTAGTATGTTGTTACATATTTTATTACTTGAAACTGTAGAGCTTGACGTCGTTGCAATACTGTCTTGATCGGAAATTGTAACAGCCTCTGGAAGCACCTTTGAATTATCAGTGGAAAATTTTGTTGCATCAAGTTTAAGGCTTTTAAGCCAGCACTCAATTCTTCGTTATTAATAATTTAATCGTAGGTACAATATTATGAAGAATATTGTCATGGGGTGTCAAAACTTCTAATAACAATAAACACGATCCAAATGCGCGCATGTCACATACGAGATGACCGCTGTCGTCTGAAGCCGGGTATCCACTTAGGTTCCCCGAGGTTGCGAGCACTTCGCGCTTCGCAAACCGGAACATATTCCGCTGTAGACACTTAACTGCAACATCCGCGATCCAGTCGGAAAAGAAAAAAATAATGAAATGCTTGCATTAAAATCTCAAGAGATAAGTGACCATTATAAAAAGTTTACTCGGATGTTTTCAGTGGAATTCAAATATTTTTTTTTGGATTTAATGTCACCAATAATCCAAAAAAAATTACAAGATTTCGAAAAGCTATAACAGCGCCGAATAAACTAACACTGTACTGTATTAAAATAATTCTCAGTAGTTAAAACATATATAAACACTATCATCTAAAATATTAAAAATAATACACTGAAATCTAAATACTTTTTTATTTTTCTCTTAGTAGGTAACTTTAGTTTTAATTAGACTCAGGAAAGAAACTACTCATTATTTAATATTAAGAAAACTAACCCTAAAAAGTAAAGCAAAAGTAATAAGTAAATGGTAAAGCAGTAATTTAATGGTAAAGTAATTTATAAAATTAACGTGTTCAGATATCTAATTACGGGCGTAGCGCTAGTGGTCAAGGAGATTAGGTCATCGTATTTTCTTTGGAGAATTTACGTGGTGTTGAATTAACTTGGGAAATATCATCACAAAGAAAGGATGAAACATTTCTTTTCAGTGTTATTGAATGATAAGTTTTAAATTTCGCTTATCGAAAATAAGAAATACCACCTTTTATCACAGCTTTATCGTATTGTTTTTGCGTTTTGTAATAGAACACTTCGACGACGTCTAATTTACGCGGCCGTTTTTGAGCGCGGGACAGTGCATCTTCTCTTTTTTTATACATCAATAACTAAAGGTAAAAAAATGAAAATCATTGAATTAGAAGTAATTAAACCTGTAATCAACACAATTTTCCACTCGCAGAGACATATATATGTGAAGTGTGGGGTGAGGGTGCTGGGGTATGCAGTTTCGTGCATGTGCGCAAGTGCGCACTGGAGTGTGAAGGGCTGTGTGAGTCTATTAAGTTAAAAGTCTGGCTCTTAGCAGGCCTATTGTTATATTTCATTTAAGTATTAAAATAGACCTGTTAAAATATTACCTATTAATATTAACATCAAGATAGTGCTCATTGTAATTTTTCGTTTTCGATAAGAATAACATTGAATTAATTTAATATTAAAATTAATAAGATTAAATACATTTTTTTCGAATATTTATGCTATCGCAGAATAAGAATTTAATAAAAAAATGTTATGTTTCAGTAAATAACGACCTAGAATAGCTGGAATTAAAAAAAAAAAGAACTTTGCTATAAGGAGAATTCAATTTTGAAAAATATTGTAAAATAAATTTATTAGCAGTACTGAAAAGGTGACTAAAATTTCAAATTTATCTTTTTAGATCTCTATTTTCCTGCAAAAGATTCTCCAATAAAAGCGCTCGCTTTCATCATCAGCATCTACTACATCATTAGAAATCAAATCGTTTTCTGTTCCTTCTTCCCATACATTTTCTTGTTCAGACAATCTCATTGATAAGTAGATATTGTGCGACATTACACACGCCTTAATGATTTTACCACAAATATCTGGGTCTCAATGCAAAACTATGTACTGCAGTAAACAACGCCACTTTCCTTTTAAAATACCAGCACATCTTTCTATGCGATTTCGCACCAAAATATGTTTCTGAGTGTAATAACTTTCAGGAGTGTTGTCGTTAGCATGCAAAATAGGAGTCATAAGCCATAAGATTTTTCATTAGGATACGTTTTTGGTCCAAGAATTGCCAGATGAATACCATCTATGCATCCGATTACACCAAAAATTATATTTTCTATAAAAGCTGTAACAGTGTTGAAGCAGTTTAGATATTCTTTCCCATCAATCGTCAGACAGAGGAGGCGTATTTCCTCAACCGGCCTTATCTGCTCACCGTTTATGGGCACCGTTGGGTCATTGTGTTTGAGCATTCTGGTGACCATCTGCGAGTTAGTTTTCGAAAGGTGAAACCTCAGTTTATTTTTGACTCCCAGCAGTGCATGTGAGCTAACGCATTGTTGCTTAGGTGATCGGTTGGTTGGACCGGCAACGACGTGGTAGGTCCAGGTTCCCGGAGTCCGGAAGCGACGCGCGATACGTCGATCTGTGCGGCCGCCGAAGAGGAGTCGAACGTTGTGTTCCGCTCACCTCTGCGACCTTCGCTTCCTACGCTAGGGGCGAAAAACCGGAGTCGAGCTGAGCGGTGACCTCTTCCCGGGGTAATATCTTCCAAAAACGATCGACGACCCCCGGGATTTTAGGCGTCGCTGGAAGCGGCCTACTAAGAAGAATCGACATGCCGAATTTGGGGATTTTCTCGTGGCCCATTTTCGAGACAAATTAGGAAAACCAGAAACCATGTCATGAGGTCCCGGTTTCCGAACTAGTACGGCGCGCGACACGTTGAATTGTGCGGCCATCAAAGACGAATCCAACGCCGTGTCCCGCTTGCCTCTGCGACGTATACTTCCGGCGTACGGGCCGAAAACCCTAATTGAGGTGAGTGGTACCGGGGAGAATATCTCACCAACGAGATCGGTGACACAAAGTTCATATAGGTAATTCTGTGCGTGCCCATTGGTGCTACGTGTGTGCTGATTCCCTTATCTCTCCGTGGCCCGTCCTGGAAAAAATCGGAAAACCAATAACCACGTGGTTACGAGGTTCCCGAAGGAGGGGCCTAGAGGGTCGGGGATATCTCAAATAGGGCGGCCAACGGGGCGAATCCGGCGGTACTTTTATTTTTAATCAGACTACAAACACATTTTTTATAATAAATCTAGTTATTTTATATTGTTCATTTAATTTTAAACCTAATTTTATTTGAAATTTATTTAATTGATTTCATTGGATTTTAATTGATTTTATTTTGGATTTTGATCATATTATCTTAATATTTTGTTATTCATTATTAATTACGATTTACTATTTTAAATTTAAATTAAAAAATAAAATAAAATTATTATTATATTATTAGGCAAATTTATATATTGAACATATTAAAAATTACTGTTTTTTACATAATTGAAGATTTTGGTATTTGGAATTTTGTTGCAGTGGATTGTATCTGTTTTGTTATAATCTTGATTTTAACCACTTATACATTTTATACACTTTGATCTTAATTTTAAATTCGATTTTTATTATTTGGAATTTTATATATTGAATTTGTTTATTTCTTTTAATTTTATCTTGACATTTATTAAAAAAATTATACATTTTACACTTTATTTTAAATTTTAGTTTTGTGATTAATTTTAATTTTAATTTCGACACATTGGACAAATAATTTATGAATATAAAAATCGTAGGCTATTGGTGGTCTGCTCCCTTATAGAACGGGGTTTGATGCATAGTTGTCAAGGGACCTAAATCTAGACGGCCTGGGGTGCAGAGTGGGGACTAGTCTCATCCTAAAAAAATTGTATACACTGCTAGAGCCCGACGAGCTGCGTCGATTGAGAACATTCTCGTAGAGGTCAGACTAAGGGACGCGAGAAAAAACATGAAAAGGCCGCTGCCCCAACCGACGGCTTAATTTTCCCTTATTCCTAAAATCCGCTAATTTGGTCACGGACGAAGGCCTAAAGGACTGGGAGACCCCTAAAGTTGCATAAATTGTTCAATCCCGCTTCTTTTTCTTATTTTTTGTTTGTTGTTCATATTGTTTTTTATAGTTTACATAATTAATTGACATAATTTTTGAATTTTTAAATTTTTACATTTAAAATTTTGGTTTCATTGATTGAGGGAGCAGGCTGCGATAGTGTTTCGTGTTTTATTATTATTTTGTGATTCTAATATTTTATTTAAAGCTGACATTGTTTCACAACAGTATTTCTGTTGTGAAACAATGTCAATTGAGGTGTTATTTGAGAATCAGTATTGTAATATTCTAATAAGTTGCTATTTATATATAGAAAATTAGTTATTATTATTAATTAATCTCGATGAGGTTAGGAGACTGAAGTACATGTAAATTAACGTACATTTCTTTGTAGTAAGAGATGCTAAAAGTCAATATTTAGATGACAAAACTCAAGAAAAAAGGTATTAGAAATATTGGTAAGTTATAATAATTTTCAGCTGTATTTTATAAAATTTATAAATTATAATTAAAAAGTATGAAATAACAAATTGCATTATAATTTACATTGACAACATAGATACTTTGTTACATTGTATTTAGTCATAATAAAATATAATTTCTTCTGTGCATTTTTGTTCTAGAAAGTCAATTGCCGCAAAACAAAAGAAAAATCCAAGAATGCTTGCGTCGTTAAGACTCAAATAGAATAAATAATTTAAATAAGAAAAATAAATTAAGAGATGAAACTTTTAAAGCTTAGGTAAACAAATGTATATTGTTTTGTATTATGTTTTAGTAATGAGCATAAACTTTGTTACGTACAACCGATGCTGCATCATTATTGTGACAGTAACATATGATTTCGTTTAGCACATATTTCTTGTTTTATTATTTTTATGCTCAAATCCGTTGGAGTTCATTGCAATATATTTCAGTGGAGAATGAAAAGAAGTTAAAAATGGCAGCAGATTGATACGATTCTAAATATTTCGTTTCACTTGGCCTTTTTAAGGTTATGAGGTAAACATAAAACATATAAACGTTTCAATATATATGTCGGACTTCCCCGCTCTGAACCTATTATCCAAGAATGAAGAAATTATCTAAGTCCTAAGAAGAATGAAGAATCACTTCTAAATGAAGAACTAAAATATAATGTGATTAAAAATTCGAAAGGTGAAACACTTAGAGATATACCAGCGATAGATACTGAAATATCATTATATAAAAGTAAATTTAACGCATACATAAAACATAAAATTTGAACTAAATTAAAATTTAATAAGAATAATAACTTTTGAATTATAAATACAATGTAGATTGTATATTATTGTCCTTAAAATAAAAAATAATAAAAAAAAAATCTAGGCAATAGTAAAGCCGAAAATAGGAACGCATACAGTAATAGTAAACAAATCTGATTACAATACCATACGGTTAACCAAAGGTACACAAAGAAGGGGAACAGGCCCATCTGGTAGTATTATAAGTACGAACACTGACATACTTGACTGCATTTGATGCTGATAATTAATTCATAAATGTTTTATTTGGGAATGTTTAATAATTTAAAAAGATAAATTAGAATAACAAAAAAATAGATGGAAGGCATCATACCATCAACTGAATTGTGCATTACTGAAAATTATTTTCATTATAATAATCAATCATACATTCAAAAGGAATTCCATTCCACGGGTTCATCTTTAAGTCCACTATTGGTATCTATTTTTATAGAAAAACGTGAAAATAAATTATAATAATAATATACTATATTATTTTAGATATTTAGACTATACGTTCGCTAGGTAGCTGTCAAAATTAGAATTATTTCAGTCCGTTAAGTAGTTAGCATGCAATTCCTACGCACATTAAGTGCCAAATCAGTACATCGTCAGGAAAATCCAGATGGTCACGTCTATCAGGATTCTAAAATTATCGAAAGTACTAACAGTTGCGTCTTGGACCACCTCGTTTGACAAGCGTCTACGCAATGCACAGTGCGTCAAAGAGCGACAGAAGCCCCTCCATCAGCAGTCACAGACAATCGCTAATATAGACATATTTGTCAACCGTCATAGAATAACCATAGACAAACTATTGCCCAAATTGCTATAAGAAAGCGTCCAACGCTGCTTTGTAAATATTATATTTTTGTTTTAAAATTTGTAAACATCCCTAAACATTTAAACGTTAGTATTTCTCACACACATAAACCATCGCATTTATTTTTGTTGTTGAGATTATCAACGTTTAATTTTATTATGACTCAGTTTCTATATTCTTATCCGTTTTAAAGACTTCATAAATATTATATTTCATTTTTAATGTTTTTGAAATTTTATCCGAAATCGTATCATATATTAAAATAGCTGTACATTCTTTTCGTCTTTTTGTACTGGATAAATACCGGTCTTTACATTACTTTTTTGGTTTTTATTCACTTGTCTATCAGTGCATTTCTTGCTGTATCTATTTGCTAGTGCTATACTGTAAACAGAATTTAATTCTAGGTAGTTACGACAATTAATGGAATAACTGACGTATCATATATTCATATGCTGTCAATTTCTGTAGCCATAGGTGACATGAAAGAAATGGATATTATAATGTTAGTGCAGGTGGGTTTTCTGTACATCTGAAATTCATGTCTAATATTAACCCTTTGTTAATTTTTTATTTCTTTTTCAAGTTTGAATTGGATTTTAGGGTGTTTACATTATTATGTAAGAGATAAACGAAATATTAACACTTGCTTACGTGCTCGATATATGTCAATCCTCTCAAATTAATATTAAATTTGCTGGATAGGGATTCATGGTGGAAGAACAGATTCGAGAGTCAGCAGATCTTTGCATGCTGGATGTCAATACAAATTGCAGACATACGTCCAGTTCCTTCTTACACATATATCACATTAATGCATACATTAGTTTCCTGTCAGTCTTTTATTCCGTAATAACTATTCCACTCTACCCAATGTAATTTGATGTAATCGGAAAATGTTTCAAAGCCGTATACTACCATATACGAAAATGCAACGGAAAATTTTAAAATGTGCAATCCCGGTGAACACGCCCGGACAACAAAGGTAAATAGTATATCTGAACAGGACTCAGCTTGTGCCGGTTTTCTTCCCAAAAGTCCAGGCGCGCGTGGCCGATGACCATCTAGTGACCGCGTTCACTTATTTTCGCTCAAAATATTTGTGGGATTTAGCCCGCAACAGACCGCGTCTTATATGTTTTCCTCTGCGCGTTCACGTATCGACCGCTCGCTTAGTACTCTACATTGTTGATATACGTCAAATAACCGCCGCTTTCCCGCGTGTGTCCGGTCCGGCCCGCCCCGCGCGTCCTTAGTTATTTATTTTCTAGGGAACCAAACTACAATATTAAAGAAAGAAAATAGCGTAAACACCCAGTATACTGATTGCTGTCAGTACACCGCATAGTAATATAAACACCCTAATATCCAATTCAAACTTGAAAAAGAAATAAAAAATTAACAAAGGGTTAATATTAGACATGAATTTCAGATGTACAGAAAACCCACCTGCACTAACATTATAATATCCATTTCTTTCATGTCACCTATGGCTACAGAAATGGACAGCATATGAATATATGATACGTCAGTTATTCCATTAATTGTCGTAACTACCTAGAATTAAATTCTGTTTACAGTATAGCACTAGCAAATAGATACAGCAAGAAATGCACTGATAGACAAGTGAATAAAAAACAAAAAAGTAATGTAAAGACCGGTATTTATCCAGTACAAAAAAGACGAAAAGAATGTACAGCTATTTTAATATATGATACGATTTCGGATAAAATTTCAAAAACATTAAAAATAAAATATAGTATTTATAAAGTCTTTAAAACGGATAAGAATATAGAAACTGAGCCATAATAAAATTAAACGTTGACAATGTCAACAACAAAAATAAATGCGATGGTTTATATGTGTGTGAGAAATACTAACGTTTAAATGTTTAGGGATGTTTACAAATTTTAAAACAAAAATATAATATTTACAAAGCAGCGTTGGACGCTTTCTTATAGCAATTTGGGCAATAGTTTGTCTATGGTTATTCTATGACGGTTGACAAATATGTCTATATTAGCGATTGTCTGTGACTGCTGATGGAGGGGCTTCTGTCGCTCTTTGACGCACTGTGCATTGCGTAGACGCTTGTCAAACGAGGTGGTCCAAGACGCAACTGTTAGTACTTTCGATAATTTTAGAATCCTGATAGACGTGACCATCTGGATTTTCCTGACGATGTACTGATTTGGCACTTAATGTGCGTAGGAATTGCATGCTAACTACTTAACGGACTGAAATAATTCTAATTTTGACAGCTACCTAGCGAACATATAGTCTAAATATCTAAAATAATATAGTATATTATTATTATAATTTATTTTCACGTTTTTCTATAAAAATAGATACCAATAGTGGACTTAAAGATGAACCCGTGGAATGGAATTCCTTTTGAATGTATGATTGATTATTATAATGAAAATAATTTTCAGTAATGCACAATTCAGTTGATGGTATGATGCCTTCCATCTATTTTTTTGTTATTCTAATTTATCTTTTTAAATTATTAAACATTTCCAAATAAAACATTTGTGAATTAACTATCAGCATCAAATGCAGTCAAGTATGTCAGTGTTCGTACTTATAATACTACCAGATGGGCCTGTTCGCCTTCTTTGTGTACCTTTGGTTAACCGTATGGTATTGTAATCAGATTTGTTTACTATTACTGTATGCGTTCCTATTTTCGGCTTTACTATTGCCTAGATTTTTTATTATTTTTATTTTAAGGACAATAATATACAATCTTCATTTTATTTATAATTCAAAAGTTATTATTCTTATTAAATTTTAATTTAGTTCAAATTTTATGTTTTATGTATGCGTTAAATTTACTTTTATATAATGATATTTCAGTATCTATCGCTGGTATATCTCTAAGTGTTTCACCTTTCGAATTTTTAATCACATTATATTTTAGTTCTTCATTTAGAAGTGATTCTTCATTCTTCTTAGGACTTAGATAATTTCTTCATTCTTGGATAATAGGTTCAGAGCGGAGAAGTCCGACATATATATTGAAACGTTTATATGTTTTATGTTTACCTCATAACCTTAAAAGGCCAAGTGAAACGAAATATTTAGAATCGTATCAATCTGCTGCCATTTTAACTTCTTTTCATTCTCCACTTAAATATATTGCAATGAACTCCAACGGATTTGAGCATAAAAATAATAAAACAAGAAATATGTGCTAAACGAAATCATATGTTACTGTCACAATAATGATGCAGCATCGGTTGTACGTAACAAAGTTTATGCTCATTACTAAAACATAATACAAAAACAATATACATTTGTTTACCTAAGCTTTAAAAGTTTCATCTCTTAATTTATTTTTCTTATTTAAATTATATATTCTATTTGAGTCTTCACGACGCAAGCATTCTTGGATTTTTCTTTTGTTTTGCGGCAATTGACTTTCTAGAACAAAATGCACAGAAGAAATTATATTTTATTATGACTAAATACAATGTAACAAAGTATCTATGTTGTCAATGTAAATTATAATGCAATTTGTTATTTCATACTTTTTAATTATAATTTATAAATTTGATAAAATACAGCTGAAAATTATTATAACTTACCAATATTTCTAATACCTTTTTTCTTGAGTTTTGTCATCTAAATATTGACTTTTAGCATCTCTTACTACAAAGAATTGTACGTTAATTTACGTGTACTTCAGATCAATATAATTATTATTTAATCTCCTAATCTCATCAGCAGCTCTATTACGTGTCTTAATTTTACTGTGGTTATCGATATTTCATTGACAATTGTCGATCGTATAAAAACTTTCGTATTACATAATTTCTGTCGAAATTGATTCTAGATGTATTTTTGTATATAAATGCGCTGTATGTGTATATTGTTTACACATAAAACGCATTTATTAATAGAAAGGACTTGTTATCAATAGAAAGGAAATCAATGAAAAACTTTCCATTTCTGTCTTACCAACCCATATAATCCAAAAATCTAATTTTCTTTCGAATGCCGTTATTTTGTTACTAGCGTTTTCAGGTATCATAGAACCATTAGGAAGCACTTTACTATATAACATACAGAGGTAAACCGTTACAATCAACGATTCCGAGATTGAAGTATAATTCAGTATATTTTCTTTTTTTCGCCTTTAGTATGTTGTTACATATTTTATTACTTGAAACTGTAGAGCTTGACGTCGTTGCAATACTGTCTTGATCGGAAATTGTAACAGCCTCTGGAAGCACCTTTGAATTATCAGTGGAAAATTTTGTTGCATCAAGTTTAAGGCTTTTAAGCCAGCACTCAATTCTTCGTTATTAATAATTTAATCGTAGGTACAATATTATGAAGAATATTGTCATGGGGTGTCAAAACTTCTAATAACAATAAACACGATCCAAATGCGCGCATGTCACATACGAGATGACCGCTGTCGTCTGAAGCCGGGTATCCACTTAGGTTCCCCGAGGTTGCGAGCACTTCGCGCTTCGCAAACCGGAACATATTCCGCTGTAGACACTTAACTGCAACATCCGCGATCCAGTCGGAAAAGAAAAAAAAATAATGAAATGCTTGCATTAAAATCTCAAGAGATAAGTGACCATTATAAAAAGTTTACTCGGATGTTTTCAGTGGAATTCAAATATTTTTTTTTGGATTTAATGTCACCAATAATCCAAAAAAAATTACAAGATTTCGAAAAGCTATAACAGCGCCGAATAAACTAACACTGTACTGTATTAAAATAATTCTCAGTAGTTAAAACATATATAAACACTATCATCTAAAATATTAAAAATAATACACTGAAATCTAAATACTTTTTTTATTTTTCTCTTAGTAGGTAACTTTAGTTTTAATTAGACTCAGGAAAGAAACTACTCATTATTTAATATTAAGAAAACTAACCCCTAAAAAGTAAAGCAAAAGTAATAAGTAAATGGTAAAGCAGTAATTTAATGGTAAAGTAATTTATAAAAATTAACGTGTTCAGATATCTAATTACGGGCGTAGCGCTAGTGGTCAAGGAGATTAGGTCATCGTATTTTTCTTTGGAGAATTTACGTGGTGTTGAATTAACTTGGGAAATATCATCACAAAGAAAGGATGAAACATTTCTTTTCAGTGTTATTGAATGATAAGTTTTAAATTTCGCTTATCGAAAATAAGAAATACCACCTTTTTATCACAGCTTTATCGTATTGTTTTTGCGTTTTGTAATAGAACACTTCGACGACGTCTAATTTACGCGGCCGTTTTTGAGCGCGGGACAGTGCATCTTCTCTTTTTTTATACATCAATAACTAAAGGTAAAAAAATGAAAATCATTGAATTAGAAGTAATTAAACCTGTAATCAACACAATTTTCCACTCGCAGAGACATATATATGTGAAGTGTGGGGTGAGGGTGCTGGGGTATGCAGTTTCGTGCATGTGCGCAAGTGCGCACTGGAGTGTGAAGGGCTGTGTGAGTCTATTAAGTTAAAAGTCTGGCTCTTAGCAGGCCTATTGTTATATTTCATTTAAGTATTAAAATAGACCTGTTAAAATATTACCTATTAATATTAACATCAAGATAGTGCTCATTGTAATTTTTCGTTTTCGATAAGAATAACATTGAATTAATTTAATATTAAAATTAATAAGATTAAATACATTTTTTTCGAATATTTATGCTATCGCAGAATAAGAATTTAATAAAAAAATGTTATGTTTCAGTAAATAACGACCTAGAATAGCTGGAATTAAAAAAAAAAAGAACTTTGCTATAAGGAGAATTCAATTTTGAAAAATATTGTAAAATAAATTTATTAGCAGTACTGAAAAGGTGACTAAAATTTCAAATTTATCTTTTTTAGATCTCTATTTTCCTGCAAAAGATTCTCCAATAAAAAGCGCTCGCTTTCACCATCAGCATCTACTACATCATTAGAAATCAAATCGTTTTCTGTTCCTTCTTCCCATACATTTTCTTGTTCAGACAATCTCATTGATAAGTAGATATTGTGCGACATTACACACGCCTTAATGATTTTACCACAAATATCTGGGTCTCAATGCAAAACTATGTACTGCAGTAAACAACGCCACTTTCCTTTTAAAATACCAGCACATCTTTCTATGCGATTTCGCACCAAAATATGTTTCTGAGTGTAATAACTTTCAGGAGTGTTGTCGTTAGCATGCAAAATAGGAGTCATAAGCCATAAGATTTTCATTAGGATACGTTTTTGGTCCAAGAATTGCCAGATGAATACCATCTATGCATCCGATTACACCAAAAATTATATTTTCTATAAAAGCTGTAACAGTGTTGAAGCAGTTTAGATATTCTTTCCCATCAATCGTCAGACAGAGGAGGCGTATTTCCTCAACCGGCCTTATCTGCTCACCGTTTATGGGCACCGTTGGTCATTGTGTTTGAGCATTCTGGTGACCATCTGCGAGTTAGTTTTCGAAAGGTGAAACCTCAGTTTATTTTGACTCCCAGCAGTGCATGTGAGCTAACGCATTGTTGCTTAGGTGATCGGTTGGTTGGACCGGCAACGACGTGGTAGGTCCAGGTTCCCGGAGTCCGGAAGCGACGCGCGATACGTCGATCTGTGCGGCCGCCGAAGAGGAGTCGAACGTTGTGTTCCGCTCACCTCTGCGACCTTCGCTTCCTACGCTAGGGGCGAAAAACCGGAGTCGAGCTGAGCGGTGACCTCTTCCCGGGGTAATATCTTCCAAAAACGATCGACGACCCCCGGGATTTTAGGCGTCGCTGGAAGCGGCCTACTAAGAAGAATCGACATGCCGAATTTGGGGATTTTCTCGTGGCCCATTTTCGAGACAAATTAGGAAAACCAGAAACCATGTCATGAGGTCCCGGTTTCCGAACTAGTAGGACGGCGCGCGACACGTTGAATTGTGCGGCCATCAAAGACGAATCCAACGCCGTGTCCCGCTTGCCTCTGCGACGTATACTTCCGGCGTACGGGCCGAAAACCCCTAATTGAGGTGAGTGGTACCCGGGAGAATATCTCACCAACGAGATCGGTGACACAAAGTTCATATAGGTAATTCTGTGCGTGCCCATTGGTGCTACGTGTGTGCTGATTCCCTTATCTCTCCCGTGGCCCGTCCTGGAAAAAAATCGGAAAACCAATAACCACGTGGTTACGAGGTTCCCGAAGGAGGGGGCCTAGAGGGTCGGGGATATCTCAAATAGGGCGGCCAACGGGGGCGAATCCGGCGGTACTTTTATTTTTTTAATCAGACTACAAACACATTTTTTATAATACATCTAGTTATTTTATATTGTTCATTTAATTTTAAACCTAATTTTATATGAAATTTATTTAATTGATTTCATTGGATTTTAATTGATTTCATTTTGGATTTTGATCATATTATCTTAATATTTTGTTATTCATTATTAATTACGATTTACTATTTTAAATTTAAATTAAAAAAATAAAATAAAATTATTATTATATTATTAGGCAAATTTATATATTGAACATATTAAAAATGACTGCTTTTTACATAATTGAAGATTTTGGTACTTGGAATTTTGTTGCAGTGGATTGTATCTGTTTTGTTATAATCTTGATTTTAACCACTTATACATTTTATACACTTTGATCTTAATTTTAAATTCGATTTTTATTATTTGGAATTTTATATATTGAATTTGTTTATTTCTTTTAATTTTATCTTGACATTTATTTAAAAAAAATATACATTTTACACTTTATTTTAAATTTTAGTTTTGTGATTAATTTTAATTTTAATTTCGACACATTGGACAAATAATTTATGAATATAAAAATCGTAGGCTATTGGTGGTCTGCTCCCTTATAGAACGGGGTTTGATGCATAGTTGTCAAGGGACCTAAATCTAGATGGCCTGGGGTGCAGAGTGGGGACTAGTCTCATCCTAAAAAATTGTATACACTGCTAGAGCCCGACGAGCTGCGTCGATTGAGAACATTCTCGTAGAGGTCAGACTAAGGGACGCGAGAAAAAACATGAAAAGGCCGCTGCCCCAACCGACGGCTTAATTTTCCCCTTATTCCTAAAATCCGCTAATTTGGTCACGGACGAAGGCCTAAAGGACTGGGAGAGCTCTAAAGTTGCATAAATTGTTCAATCCCGCTTCTTTTTCTTGAAGGAGGGGTCCTTCGGGAACCTCGTAACCACGTGGTTATTGGTTTTTCCGATTTTTTTCTTCCAGGACGGGCCACGGGAGAGATAAGGGAATCAGCACACACGTAGCACCAATGGGCACGCACAGAATTACCTATATGAACTTTGTGTCACCGATCCGTTGGTGAGATATTCTCCTGGTACCACTCACCTCAATTAGGGTTTTCGGCCCGTACGCCGGAAGTATACGTCGCAGAGGCAAGGGGACACGGCGTTGATCGTCTTTGATGGCCGCACAATTCAACGTGTCGCGCCGTCCTACTATTTCGGAAACCGGGACCTCATGACATGGTTTCTGGTTTCCTAATTTGTCTCGAAATGGGCCACGAGAAAATCCCCAAATTCGGCATGTCGATTCTTCATAGTAGGCCGCTTCCAGCGACGCCTAAAACCCGGGGTCGTCTATCGTTTTGGAAGATATTACCCCGGAGGTCACCGCTCAGCTCGACTCCGGTTTTCGCCCTAGCGTAGGAAGCGAAGGTCGCAGAGGTGAGCGGAACACAACGTTCGACTCTCTTCGGCGGCCGCACAGATCGACGTATCGCGCGTCGCTTCCGGACTCGGAACCTGGACCTACCACGTCGTTACCGGTCCAACCAACCAATCACCTAACCAACAATGCGTTAGCTCACATGCACTGCTGGGAGTCAAAAATAAACTGAGGTTTCACCTTTCGAAAACTAACTCGCAGATGCTCACCAGAATGCTCAAACACAATGACCTAACGGTGCCCATAAACGGTAAGCAGATAAGGCCGGTTGAGCAAATACGCCTCCTCTGTCTGACGATTGATGGGAAAGAATATCTAAACTGCTTTAACACTGTTACAGCTTTTATAGAAAATATAAATTTTTTGGTGTAATCGGATGCATAGATGGTATTCATCTGGCAATTCTTGGACTTAAATTCGGACTATTAAGTGTGCTTAAATGTAGTGGTATGTAATAAAGGTATTTTATATAGTCATAACATTTTGCTTTAATAGTTCGTTATTAAACTCTATTTCTCAGTTGCAAATTTTTTTTTGGGACGCCATAGAATGGAAATGGTTTAATTAATACGCGAACAATTTCAGAGGTTTCCCGAATTTATTTGGTAAGCTTGCGCTAATTTACTAAATGCGTTGATGTATGTTAAGTAATATTTGTTCCCTATGGAGAATAGATCTGTGAACTCTTATTCAAATGGTTTAAATTGTGTTCGTGTGATTTGTAAGTAAAGCTTTATTGGTCTTCGATCATATTTCATAACTTTACATGTTTTGCAGGTGTTAATTGCTGCAGAAATTGATTCCTTTATTTTTGACCAATAATATTGACATTCTAGATGGATTAATGTTTCTTTTATGTCTCTATGACAAGTTTTTCTATCGTGATGTTTTATTATTACTTTGCGTTATTCGTGTGTGAAAATTCGCATGAAGATTAACTTGTGCGTTTGGAAGTACTTACAAATGCGAACAGTTCTTTTCAATGATGAAAGTTAATAAATCAAAACATCGTACAAGGCTGACTGACGATAATTTGGAAAATTCTTTACGTCTTTGTATCAGTGGAATTAATCCAAGCATCGATGGATTAGGTTCCCAAATTCAAGCTCAAGTATTCGGTGTCGTTATTTAACTTTCGTTGTTCGTAGTAATTCCAAATTTCACGATTTAATTATAATGTTGTACCTATTTTTTTTTTTATTTCTTTTTCTTATTTTATTAAACTGTATTATAATAACATTGTCGTCGTATTATTTCAAGTCTGATATCTATCGCTAAAAATTATGAACACTACTATAAAATTCACTGCATTTGAACGCGGCCCGCGAACGTATTTGCACACTAAAGTTTGGCCCACAACATGTCAAAGGTTGGCCATACTTACTTTATGCCATGGCCAGTAATAAATTATTGAAAATAAGAAGCGACAAGTCAAGTAAAGGCATACATTGATTATGTTTAACTAAAATTTATGTTTTGTGTTTAATTGCAACTAAAATGAAATATTGTCATGGGTAAAATGCGTACATGGTAAGAAATGCTTTAATTAGTTTATTTTCTTATATCCTTTCAATTATCGATACTTTTGGTGTGTTACTGACAAAAGCGTGTTATTTAGATCTTTGAAACTGTAACTTATTTTTACTGTTAACGCATAAAATAACTATGACATATTATATAGCTAAATATTTAGTTGGTTCATTTAACTTTCTTTTTTAAATAAATTTACTCTGAGGCTTGTAATGTTATTAAATTACATTCGCCATATTAAGTATAAATGAGGTACACATGATATTTTTCATAGGCAGGCGTTTTAATTTGACAGTGCTATGTAAATGTCGTCTTTAATGGGTAAATTCCAAATGAACTCGTAGTCGGTAATTATCCAACTATATTGGACTCTTCAGAACAAATTAAACGACACCAAATTCTATGGGTTTGCTAGCAGCGACTGAAGAAAGTACTATCCAAGCTAACCTGTTATAAGGTTAGCTTGATGGTACCAGATAAGCTCGATGGTATCAAATTATTGTATTGTCATTCGGATTACCTGTAACTGTTTAGAATCAATTCGGAGGTCGGAGGGACCATGGGATGTGATGAGATTGTGTCATTTAATTCAAATTATAGATCCGAAGACGTAAGTTATTAAAAAAGGCAAGTTAAAGCTTATTAGCAGTTAATTATATTTCGTTTCTATAAATGTAGAGCAAATTGACTTAATTAGTACCTACCTTGTTAACATGACGGTTCAAAGAGGACGCATGCCTGAATATTTTTTACGGAATCGATGAAAAAATGGCGGAAATATTATCAGCTGTGACTCATTGAACCCATGTGTTTTTTCTGGTGTCTCTAAAAAAGTGATATGCTAATATTCGTTTATGTCACGAGTTAGAAACTTTGTTTTCATGAATGCAGTCGAAGCAAAAATTGTCAAAGAGAAAATTTTATTATCGCACATAGCATACTAAACTGTGAAGATTTTGAAGCTTTCGAGTTGGGAAAGTCCATGAGCGGAAGATCAGAGTTGAAAGAGTGGGTATATAAGACGAGGCGACGCGTGCCGCGGGAATTTCAGGCAAACTTTGAACGTCATGTCCCGATGAACTTTAAAGTCAGGTTGTTGATACTATAATTACATGTTTCGAAAACAAACAAATACAATGTTTTGTACATCATGTTTCACCCATGCTAATGATTGTAATGTGTTACTTATTAATATGTACATGTGACTTTGTGTTATTAACGAAAATCGTTCAAGTGTAAAACGTTTGTTTGTGTTTTTCTAATCTTTCACTATTATTATCAACATTGCAGATCATCTTGTACAAATTATTTCAATCCTACTTTTTTATGTATTATATAAGAGATGAAAAAAAAGACGTGCTTGAATCGTGAACAGAATTTAATTCAAACTAAACGTATTGTAAAAAATCGTTCGCTAATTATAATCTCTCTAAGAAAAATAGATTATTAACATTCGAGATCATCTTGTACAAATTATTCCAATCCTATTTTTTATGTATTACATAACAAATGAATAAAAGGACCTGTTTGATCCGTGAACAGAATTTAATTCAAACTAAACGTATTGTAAAAAATCGTTCGCTAATTATAATCTCTCTAAGAAAAATAGATTATTAACATTCGAGATCATCTTGTACAAATTATTCCAATCCTATTTTTTATGTATTACATAACAAATGAATAAAAGGACCTGTTTGATCCGTGAACAGAATTTAATTCAAACTAAACTTATTGTAAAAAATCATTCACTAATTATAATCTCTCTAATAGATTATTAACATTCGAGATCGTATTGTTCTTCACTTCGAGATCTTATAAATTCTTGTTCCAATGCAAACATTGTAACACAAAAAAAAAAAAAAAATTGTGCTCCAATTTACGATCTTCATGCAGTATACGACAAATGTTTACGGATAAAATTGTTTTAAAGTTCTTCAAATACTTGAAATTTTGTTAATATTTATTTTTGGGTAAAATTTCAATTTCGAACAAACACACTATTTTATTTTTGAATTGGATTAAAATTTGTTTTTTTTTTATATAAAAATTATTGGAAAGAAATTAATATTGTATTTTATATTGTATACCGTGTGTACTCCATAAAAAGGCAACACGCAGGCATTATACACACGTACCGCATACACTTCTGGAGATACACTCGACCGGCCCCCATTCCGGTCTATAAGTATGCAGAGTTCTTAGCGCCTTGGAGAGTAGCCGTGGAATTTGATACGTGAGTGAAATTCTTCTGAAAGGACGGAAGATCGTACAACTTATTTCGTATAAGTTGCTGGAAATAATAATATAGCCTCCCACCGCCTCCCATGTAAGATCGTACTGTGTTCATTCCACGACGTTTTCTGTATGCAAGAAATTTTGATATGTCCTTTAATATACATGGCGTTCCGGTTATAAAATATAAAGTTGTTATTTAATGCTTAATTCATTAGCTATTATTTTTTTTTCTATAGCTACAATTTTTTTAGAAATTTTTACTGAGGTTTCACAACTGGTTCAGTGATTTGACACCAGATATACATATATGTATGTGACGAATTTTGTTCAATAAATCCATCCAGAAATTCGTTTTCATGGCTTGCCGACATCTTGTTGGCGTCATATACAACAAAGCTAATCATCGGTATTTATTCTGCAATAAAACATTTTTTGGCTCGTACGTTGATAATTATTGTACACATAATATTATAACAACTCAAGCAGATTATGTAAAACTAAATTTAACACAAGGAAATAAATAATTATTAGGCCCGTGTTACCTTTCAGGTGTAGCGTACGAATCAATGCCACATTCGTGTGCTCGGTAGGTATGCAATGACAATCCTAGACTCCGTCAAGCGTTAGTAGATGTCACTGTTGACAATTTTTTTTTAAAATAGCCTGTGAAATAATTATCGATATGTAACAACATTTGCGTCTATATTGAAACCATTTTTGCGACAGATATGTCTTTTAATTTAAACCTGACAAAACACTAAAAAAAATTAAATATTGTGATGGCAGCGGTCATTGGCTTTAAATGAAATTCGTGAAATACTTTCTTGTCGAAATAGAGTGCGGCTTAGGACAAACTGGGAGGTACGTATATCCCGTCAATGAAGAAGGATGTCGATAAAGGGTGTTGGCGGCGCGAAATGCCGTTCGCGGCCTGTGGCTATTACAGCGTAAATTTAAAATAAGATAAATACAACTTAAACTATTAAAATTAAATCGTAATTAATTTCTTTCATATTTTTTTAGGTTTAAAGTTAGAGCATACTTGAATATTTTGTATGACTTATAAATAAAACGGTCTATAGGAAAGTAACATATTTATTGCTTTATAAAATATTTTCATTCGTATTTTATATACTTTTTTCATCTGTGATTGTCGTGGCGTAACCGGCTAGTCGTTCCGAATAGATTTTCCTTACAAAAAAGTGAAGTACCTTCAGCTCCCTCGAGGGCACTTCAAATCGTTGTGAAGTGCGCTGAGGAGAATATGTCGTAGTAAAAGTTATACGTGCGGGAGTACGATCTGAATTTGCTATTTTTCTATAGACATTTTGTGATGTAAATATGCATATTGTTGTAGAAAACTTGTGAAAAAAATAAAAAAAATTAGACATTGCACACTGGGGCCTATGTATAGAAGGATATGATGAAAGCTAAAAAAGACACGTAATTTTATTCGAACTATACGCGTGGACGCAGCTAAGAACTGCGTGCCTTTGTTGTCGTTAGCGCGAAGCCTTAGTCGGAACGTATACGTCTTACAGACAGTACGTGATCGATGCGCTCTGTTCTTTCGGTTTTGCGGGCGTGTACGTCTATTTATTGTTATTATTTTGGAGTTAGCGATTGTTGCAATTATGTAAGAGTTACCTTTAGATGGGTACTTGTCTTTGATTACAGTGAAACCACATGCGCTCTTCTCTCATTTTGCACTTTAAAAACTGAAATGCTAACCTCAACTTTTAAGTTCTGTCCCAGCCACTACCAGCTTAACTTTACGTATTGTACTCGTAGTATAATCCCATCCTTTTACTTTAATGATGTAAAATAAAAACGGATAAGTTTGTGCATTTTTTTTTATTTGTGGTTTTCTTAACCATTTTAAGGTATTCATATACCGTGACAACATACGGCGACTACTCGGTAATGCCTACCAGTACATGTGTAGGGGGTTGTTCTACCACATCCTCATCGCTTCTCTGTTGACCTATATACCTATACTATCCTCTCAATGATATTGATAAAATCAATATATTATTTAATCTTTAAATTATTAACTGCTATGTCGAGCCACCACATTTAGTAATTAATTTCTTCTTTTGTTTCAGGATCGCGCAAGAATAAATTATTTTTATCAAGATAACGTCTTTATGAAATAATGAAAACTTCAAATAAGAATAGTTTATACAAACGTTAATTTTTTTTTAAATCATTTATAACTAATTGTCCTAACAATATGATTTACAATTTAAATAACCAAATACCTCGGTTTGCATCTGAATTTTAAATCAGATGGACAGGACTAAATAATAAGAAGAGCGGTTTTTGAAATATAATCGAGAATGCTTGCTTAGTTCCATAGGATTCACTAGATATAGTACTAATACTAAGAAGAAAAAGGAAACATCTGAAAAAGTTTTGGAAGAATCCAGTGATAGATAAAAACTTCAAAAGATTAAGCGTATGGGAACTAAACATTCTCCTAGAGAGTTATCTTATGCTGCACAGATGAGTCTCCGCTATTTCGGCTCAGTGGATGCAGCAAAAGTTAAAGATATATCAATGACTTCTCCAACGTGTGCAACAAAATACCGTATAGTATTCAAATCATTTCCCACACAAATGAGGAAACTATCAAATTCCGAATTTTTCTCATTATTTATAGATGCAAACCTTACAAGAGAACAATATAATAAAGTAAAAAGAAAAGATTTAGCACGGTTTTCACCGTATAAGGTTATTCAACAAGCTGAAAAAAGTTGTTATCCAGAACCAACAGCTAATACTGTCGATGAAACATCTACAAAAGTAAAACAGAAAGCTCTCCTTGACCACACAGCATAACGCATAATAAGGTTGCAAGAAGAAGTTATCAAAATTCGAGAAGGATTGCGTAAGTTTCGTTTAACATCGAAACGGGGCTTTGATGGATGTACCAAATTTCTGAACTTTAATCTACAATATGCAAATCAGAGGGCGAAAATATAAACCTAGAAATATATCATGAATTGTTATTATCATGGTAGACGACAAAATTTGCAATTGATTACAGAAACTAGCTCGAGTGAACGATATTACGTTTGCGGCTTTAGTAAATATTTTAATAATCGTACTAAAGTCACAGATGCAAAAGTTGATACAGATCAATTTCTCTTTGCCCTTTCGATTTTACTTGCAGGCATTATTTGAATGTCTTTACATATTTCGTATAAATTAACAACTAAAATTGGCAAGCTAGAGGAGATAACAAGGAAATAGTTAATCAAAGAAAGAAATCGATCAAAAAAAAAATCAAAGAAAAGAAATGGGGCTAATAATTGATAAGATTAGACAAGGGTTTGGAAGTAGTAGTGACGGGAATACAGTGAGAAGGATTTCCTGTATCACATAAAACCTCAGAAATAACAGGGATATATTTAGAACTGATTAAGAATGTCAAAACTATTTTAGAAACATTGGCAAGCGGACATTTAATTAATACCTCGAAATTCAAAAATATACAATGAATACTGTTAAGAAATATGTAGAATTGTATGATTGGCATCTATTGCCACCAACCATTTCAAGATTTTAAAACATCGAGCAGACATTGTATCAAACTTTTTATTGCCCATTGGACAATTAAGTTAAGAGGCCCAAGAAGCCAATAATAAAATTTTTTAAAAATGTCATGAAAAATTGCGATTTAAATATTTTTTATAACATTGAAGATATATATATATATTTAGCGGCCTTATCTTGCCAATTTTAACAAAAAGTAACATAAACACTTTTATGTGACAGTAGCTAAAAGTAATGTAAAATTTAACTAAAGCTCCGTACACGTAGTTTTATTACCTGGAAATATGCTGGACCATTGAAGATTTTATTAAGGTGACATAACTGCATATTGTACGAACTTATGATGGTTTTAGAAAAAAAAATTAATGTTGTTAAGAAAGATTATAATTTGTTTTTAAATTTTATACGCAATGTTTAACTTATATAAAAACAAATTAAAAATGATACCAATAGTCTTAAACAACAAACAGCCACTATTAAAATATAATTAAAACATTAAAATAAGTCATAGCAAGATTTATTTTTGATTTGTTTCGCAATGCTTAATCTAAATGTAACAATAATTTGCAAAATATAAAAGTATGCACAATAAAACACAGCACGAGACATTTTTAATTTAGACGGACTAAAGTAACCCTTTCTTTATTCAATCAACACTAAAAAAATACATTTTTTTTTCACGACTTAAATTTCAAATACTAAGAAAAATACACTTGATCAAAATCATAACTTGAATTGTAATTCTTTGGATCGTTGAGTTGAGTCAAATTCATTACTTTAACAATATAATAAGATCGAAGTTCATCAAAATCTACTTTTTTTGAAGTTACAAATTTTACTTGTGTTTTTTTTTTATGGTTCTTAAAGTTATTATTGAGTGAAGAGCTGTGGTTTTTTCAGATTCGGCACTCGTTGCAAATGTTATGTAATATTCCGTACTTTTCTGTGGTAATATCTAACTAGTACACTATCATTTACACAGTAACAATTAAAATATTCCCCAACAAAATATTTTTCAACATGCGTGTTTTCGGACAAATACCAATATTTTCTTGATTCATGTCATTTAAAGTTTGTTCGTGTCGACACTTTATAGTTATTTAAACTGAAATAAGTACAATTTTCAAGCATATTGCGTATTTCAGACAATATTGTTATTTTTTGCATTCTAAAACTTCTTTACAATTATTTTTTGGTTTTGAACTTTCATTTATTTGCTCTGTATTTTCCGTTATTCCTTTCTGTAAATCTGTTTTATTAGTGTATTTTATTTTTGAGTTGATAATACCGCTATGTTCATCAAGTGTAAGATTTTCCTTATTTTCTTCAAGGCTAGAATATAGATTTCCCAAAATTTCAGATATGTAAGTATCGTCACTGTCATCGTATTCAACGTTAATATCAGTATCGTTGTCTGAAGATTAGCTTGTAGATATACCGTTTCGTATAAATTATATTTTTTTTGCTACTTTCTGTAATTTTTTTGTGTGTCATTATTTCTTTGTAAAAGTCATGGTTTTTAATTAAATTCACTTCATTTATTAGAAAACTGGCTTTTTGGTTTAAAACAAATACATATTCCACTATTATTGTAACAGAAACAAGTAAGCTTTTTTGCCATTTGTTATTATTTGATGCACTTTAAAAGTTTCAGGTATAAACTTCATTTTTTTTAAGAATGTTTTTTCTAAAAAGCTAATACTATGAATAGACACGTAAAAATAAGTTATTGTTATTTCCAATGATTTTAAGATATGAAACACTCTCTCTGCGTCATGTATATCAAAACCTTGAGCTATTTTCGGGTCAAGAGTGCGTCTGTTAGTTCCACCATTCCCATCAGCACCTCCTTTGCAATGATGGCTTCAAAATACGACCATGTAGTATAGCTAAATGCATAGTTTTTATTGAAAAAGTAGAAATTTTTCTTTTGTTGGTATTGTGTCGTCGATCCGCCCGAAAAAAAATGAATTATGCTAATGTTTGAATATATTTGTTTTACATAACTTAAAATGGGATCCCAATGGGCCTATATAGCTTTTGGACTATGATTGCAAGGTAGCAACAATGAGTAAAAAGATATCTGTTTCTCACTTTTTTCATACATTACATCAGTATATATGATACAGATTATTATTTTGGATGCGCCAAAATGTGTGGACTGAATTTCATGATTATATTTACAAAGTTTTATAAAAAATCTACATGGATTAATGCCTCATTATCTTTTAGATTACTTAAACAAAGTTTACGAAACTAATTCGTGAAATTGAATCGATTATTAAAAACAATATTTTATAAAGTTACAGTGTTTTGATTTTAAATATTTGGAAAGTTGTTGATTGAAATATTTAAGACAGAAAAAATTAGTGTTAATTAATGTTGAAGCACAAAAATTTTATTATACTCATTTTTATTTATTTTATGTGACAACAAATCTCTTTATGTCTCTTTCATCCCTCGTCGCCGCTACACATTATGTTTTCGCCCCTAGTGAGGGCGAGAGGGGTGTGTTAGAGATTTTCCGCTTTATTTCCTTACATTTGACGGAAGATACACATATTTATCGGGTTTAAAGGATTTCACTGAACGGTAAGAACCTTTTAGGTATCCTTTGTTGTGCTCTGAAACGTACAACATGTTTGCCGAATTCTGTAAATATGTTATTTATGTGAGTGTTTTCTTTCTTGATGGGCGGGATAAGAGAGGAACGAAGATTTTCCTTTCGGTGGAGGGGAGAAAGGCAAGCTCGCTATTTTTAAATTTTCACCATCAGTAGTTGGTGTAGTAGTAGTAGCTAGTTTAATACAATTGTATTTAACTAGCTATCGCCTGCGGCTCCATCCGCACGAACAAGGAATGATTTCCGTCATCTTTTACGTCGACCGACCACGCTGTCTGCCACGGTTTCGATACCGATCCGTCCTATGGATACAATGCCTCTCTCGATTTGCATCCCGATACCGGCGAGAGTCAAGATAAATGAATACTCTTACAACGGAGATATACGTGTGCTGCCGCTAAATTATTTTACTATGAAAAGATCCCGATCCTGCTTTCAATCTAGATTCTAGTGCGATTTTAGTTCCGGACCGATACTGATCTTGATCTTCCTTTGGTTGCATCAATAATCAATCGGTACGATATGTTCATACAAGCGAAACTGTGGATATAAACTAGTGTGTACCAACATCTAGCTAGGTAATGTACTTCCACATTAAAAAAAAAAACATTAATTTGAGCAGTCGTTCTCAAGTTAAAGCATAAAAGCGGACGCAAAAGGATGCAAAAAGCAAACTATTGTTCCATAATATTTAGTTCCAATTATTGTACATATAAAAAGTCCATTGACTGACTTACTGGTGGATAGTGCATAGCCTAAACCACTGGAAAAAATAATTTTGCGTTAATTTAAGATTGCTACACAAACAGACATGCATATCTTGATGAGACGTACCTCCTTACTGAGTCCAGTTAAAAAAAATAAACTACTTTTAATATATCATATAGATAAAATGCAGAAAATTTAGATTTGTATTTTGTTTAGTGGCGATACTTATCACGAATTGTCAATTTGTAAAGCTGTAATAGTGATATACATAGAAACTCAAACATTGAATTTTTTTACAAGTCTTTACAGTGTACATAAGCCAATACGTCCGACATACGTGTATTTTTAAGTACTTCAGCAAACTGCATTTATTATACGAAATTATAACCACGCGAGCACAACCGTGGCTAGCCTTTCTCATGTAAACAGGTTTCAGCTCAAATGTTTCTTTGGAACGGCGTTCGCTAGAATAATGAGTTTTTTTACGTCGCGACTTTTCTTCCTTTTGCACTTAAAGGGTCGACCTTCGGGCCTCTGACGTGACTTTGCCATTCTACGAACTCGGATGAAAAATCGACTTTCTTTTTTTTTTAAAATAAATGTAGCATTTCAATCAAAAGGAACCGATTTAATTACCGTCGCCGGTGAGATGTCTTTGATTTTTCGCGAATTAAATTGACTCAGATATTGAATTTTTACAAAAAAAAAAAATGTCAAAAGACTAATAGAATAACTGCATAACCCAATAAATTATTTTTTAATTTTTGTCATAGTACCATGTTTCAACTTCGTAAAAATTGTATTTCTCTTGTTAAATAACGTGTACAATGCCTTATTGCAGGTATTGCCTGTGACAACAGGATACTATGCAATAGACTTTTCTATGACGTAACGCGTTTTAGCAACTTTAAAATTGACCTCAAAAAATTGTGACAACTCTCTTAAAATTCAAATCTGGCGACTCTCTCGAAAATTCAGACAATTTTAAAAATTCTGATAACTCATATCTAATATTAGGTTTCTACACAATTGCTTTTATTTTAGTCAAGAAAAATAGATTATTACAATGGATTCATATGCAGATTAAATAAAATCTAATGTGCATAATAGCTAAGTACAAAAAATTAATAAGCGGTTCTGGCTTGACTTTAATAAATAAATGAAATAAAAATGAAAATAAAAACGTCTTTTAGCTTAGTAGTGTTACTTACAAAATACATCTAGTTCTAATTATATTATAATTATATATATGTATATGCACGCACGTAAACACGCTCGTACATATAAATGTTAGTTAAGTTTAGTTTTCTTAGTAATTAATTAATTAGTTGACATACTTATTTATTTATCTCTACACAAACCTCTCTACAGGTGAAGACCTCTTCTAAAAATATTCAAGGCTATCTGGATTGTGCTACCTGAAGCTAGTTGATTCCAGCTGTTTTTATGATTTCGTCTTTCTGTCTAGCGTAAGGTCTGCCCTTCTTTCTTTTGCCTTGTGGACCCTTTCCAATTGTCACTTTTTTTGGTTCGTCTCTAGTTTGAAGACGCGTTCAGCCCTCTTCAAATTCAATGATAAGGCCTGTGTTAGTCCGTCAGTAGTTTTGGTTATTTTCCTTATTTTTGTGTGTCAATTTTTTTGAATCTTATTGATATATTTAACATACTACGTTCTAGTCCTCGTTGATATGTTTCTTATTTTGTTCGTGTATTTCCAAATTTGGCAAGCATATGTTAGACAGGGAATAAACTGAAGTTAAATAGATTAGCTTTGATGCCTTTGGGTAACTTACTTTTGAACAAATCTTCTAAACTCCAATATTTATTCCACATTAAGCGTGTCTTGCGTTCAACCTCTTCCTTGTTGCTTTTTTAAATCAAAACTGTTTACCCAGGTATAAATACATTGTTTTGTGTATATAAATGGTTCATTATTAATGGATATTGGTCTTTTGGCATTGTTGGTCATGAGCATTGCTTCGTAGACGTTTATTTTTAAACCTACTATTCTGATGGTGTTGCTTAATGACTATCATAAATTGAAGTTCCGATCCCGTTTCTGATAAGAGCAGAAAATTGTCTGCGAACCGTAGATTGTTTAAGTACTTGTTCTTTATTTTTATTCCATAGCTTCTCCAGTCAAGTTGGCTAACTATAAATTCTAATGTAGCTTAGAAAAGCCTTAGTGTAAATGGATTTCCCTGTCTAACGCCTCTTGCAATATGAAGCCATGTGCTAGCTGTCTTTAGTTTTACTCTACTTTTGTTGTTTTCGTAGATCTTTTTGATTGTTTATATGTATTTTTATTTACTTTCTATTCTAATAGAATATCCCACATGCTATCTCTGAAACTGTAACGGCGATTTCTGCTATAGCCGCGTAATCCTGCACTACGTATTATCCTTCGCAGTATTCGGAAAACGGATTCCTTGCGGTGTGGTGGGCAAATGACCAAATAAAAATAAAAATTGCATATAATTTATTTTGTAACAATAGAAAACAATGTTTCATTTCACTCTTAATATAGTGAAACGAAACATTGTTTTTGATTTGATAAATATTGCTTTGTTGACAAGTTTAACTAAGCATAAATACCAGTACACTAAAGTCTTTAGTGTGCTATCTTTATTGCGAAACGTACATTAAAAGAGAGACGCATTTTTTAATTTTAGGTAAATTATTCTTATGATGGATAATCAGTGCACAAAATCAAGGACCTACAATCTGTTATCGCCGATAGAAATAACTTTGCCAGAATGTTTGCCCTAATTAGTTTTTAAAGTATGCCTACTTCTCGGAACACTTGGCCCTTCCAAATTATAGTAACTGTTGTTATATTCAACATCTTATTTGAACTGAATCTTTAGTTGAACATGTAATATATACGAAAAACAATAAAACATGTATTTATTACAGCAATTGTCATTGAGTTTCCAGGTCATTTGACTGTGCAGATTAGGCATTTCGTTCAGTCTATTTAAATTCGAGCAGCGAATATAAGCTACACGTCGTTTTATTGTATATAATAGTAATACTGTGCTTTTATAACTGTAAGTGCATTTTAGCTCATCATCTCCGTACAATAATACAGTATCCCTAAAAATAGGCTGTAGCAATGCCTAATTCACGGCTCGTTTGAATTTGCCACATCTTGTAATTTTTTAAATGTCTATATAATTTTCTTCACTTATTTAGGTTACTCATTCCGTTCACTAAAGTCTGTCATATAATATGAACCTAAACATTTAAGCGACGTATCCCTGTCAAAATTATTGCATTTGTATGGGTTTTATTTTTCTACCACTTATGTAGGATTCTTTAATTTAGGCAATAAAAATCACTTCGTGTAATTAATTTCACGAATATGTACATCTATCAATAACATTATGTGTAGTAGTTTTTACATTCTTTCGCTGTACAATTAAACATTTTGTAAATGAAAACTTATAATTTTGTAAATGTAACTTCACGCTCAAAGAAGTTAAGAATGTGCAGTACATAGTACCATTGAACAAACGGCGTATTCCCAAATTCAATATGTCCATACTCATGCATAAATCTGTACGTAATAACTCTTAAGTCGATCTGTTGAATTTTACATATAAATACACTGTGCACGCTTTTATCCAGCCGCGAGTCAAAGAAGAGCATGCAAAGTGTATTGGGTTTCCAGGAACCGCGGATATGACTCGTGACACGACATTCGGGTCACGCAGCTGTTGTCGACAAAGGGCACCTTATCTCAAATCAATTTCAGGCGGAGGTTCTCTTCTTGTACGACCCCGTTTTATGGAATTTGGCGCGAAAAAATAACATGTGAAAAGGAATGTGTCGCTGGCCACGAATTCAGCTTAATCGATTGATCGATGCATATAACTTGAACAATTTTCTGCAAGGAAACAAATGCATAGTTTTCTTTTGTGCCTAAAAGTTATCACTCCCACAGTCCAAAATCTTATATTAAAACCTTACAATTTTGCAATTTTTGTCACTTTTAAATGAGTATTAATCAATTTGGTGTGAGGTTTTTTCAGCACTATATTTACGCGATGTAAATTCGTTTTAATGTGATTCTGGGTGTAACCGACTTGTCCACTTTTCTTTTCTTAAGACCGGTCCACCGCTTGAGGTCATTATTATAATAAAAGGTCAATAAGTCGGTTATAATAACGTTTGTTATTCGAAGTATTATTTATTTATTATTCTGCTATTCATTAGTACAATATAACTGATGTCAAATTTTATAACCATTTCTTCCCATTAAGTTTATGTCAAGACATTTTTCTTTGGGGTGTTGTTTCGATAATCAACAAAACTGCTAATAATTTTGTCAATCCTACAAATTTTACATATTATCATATTACTATTATTTAGCAATACAAACGAAAAAAGGATAGTGTACATCTAAGTTTAAAATTATAAGTTTTCGTCTTAGAGAGGATTCTCTTGTAAATTATGACTCTATATGGACCTGGCGAGAATTATTCAAGAATCAAATCCCGTTTCCAATTTTGTATATATTTAAAACGCCCTAGGGGTATAAGCATAGTGATTTTGCCCTTGAAAGATATCGGCACGATACCGAGAGACAGAATAGTTCCTGAGGAAGGTTTAGGTTATAATTTGTTAAGGTTTTCTGTAAAGTTGTTGAAATATGACATATAAGTGTTGAAATATAAGTGTTGAAGGTCTCGGAAAAGAAAATCAAGCTGTCTGGGAGCTTTCATCGAAATGCTGCCTAATCCGTTGGAGAAATAACAAAACAATATATGGTGGGGATTGTTTCTCTTTTATAGGTCTACAAAAAAAGTCCACGATGGCATATGTCTATCTTATAAGGATAGCTTACTATACCCATTCTAACTTTTAAAAAACGACCACATGTAATGTGGTATTTTCCGAAGCTATTTAGACGGATACAGTATTAATCCTTGTCAAATTAAATACGTTAGTCACTTTAAGCATTTCATAGACATTATAACAGCCCTTTACACCAAACAGTTTAAATTAATATCCTAGGAGTACGCGCGAGAAAATAAATTCAAGCGGTCTCGCACCAACGCCAACGTGACGCCACGACGACGGACGGGACTCGCTTGATGCAGGCACCCCGCCCGCGCCCCGCGCGCTTCTCACGCTGTCGCCCGCTGTCAGTTGGCACGCAATTCCCATAAATAAACAGACTTTCGAAGCGAATGATGAAAGTTACTCGGAGCTAGGTGATGACTGTGGACGTACCTAATTGTGTATTTATCGTATTTTGGAGTGTCGTTGGAAGGTGTTTGTTTAACGTACTGAACCATTTCAAAGTTAAATTTTAAAGTTGCATTTATGTTTTGTGTTTGATAAATTACTTACTATTTTAAAATATTTGTTGGAAATACGTTTTTAGTTATTCGGTCGAGTTTTGTTGGAAGGTGTTTTATTTTATGGTAGTGAATCATTTTAAAGTTAAATTTTGAGGTGGAAGTTTTGTTTTGTGTTTGGTAAATTGTTCTTGGTGTCAAGACAGGTACTAGGTTTTAAACTAAAAAATGATAGTCGTGAACAAACTTTTGTTAGAGTAAATTTTATCGAAGTATTATTAATCTTTGTTATTTGATGTCATTTCGTTTTACGAAGTAGTGAACAATTTTAAAGTTAATTTCAAGGCCGCATATTTGTTTCTCGTTGGTAGATAATATATCCCATTTGAAAATTCATTGTCGTAAATAGGTTATTACTTCGATTTTACGTAGTGAATGACTAAACATTAAGGTCATATGTTTATTGTGTTGTATTTAGATAAAATTAAAAATGATAGCGATGTACACACACTTTTGTTTCATTGAATTTGTAAAATGTCATTATTACTGTTTTTTGTTTTGGTTTCTTCTCATGTAGTGAATCATTTTAAAGTTAATTTCAAGGTAGCATTTTTATATTGTTTTTTTTTTTTCGTAACTACTAAGTTTAAAATTGATTGGTGTACACATGTTTTTGGTAATTAGGTACATAGCATATTTTCGTTTGAGTGAATTTTATCGGAGAACATTTATCAATAGATATTATCTTTGAACTTGTTTAAGGTAAAATAGTAAATTAAATCCATAAGTTTGATTTACTTTTTTAAATAGTTACAAATTATTGCATCGGCTAAGATCAAATATAGGACGCATCGTCATCTGCTAAAAGAGTTCGTTTGAGTCGAAGTTACGAAAATGATGAAGAGAGGAATCTTCGCTTATTATTGAATCGTGACAGCATAGTTTCCCAAAGAGCACGAAATTCGTCGGTGGATCGTACAGTCCGTTTGTCATTAAACCGTAAAAGTCTTACTGCTCAAAGGAAAACAGGAACATCTGAAGATAGACAACTCCGCTTACGTAACGACCGTATTAGACACAGAAATTGAAGGAATAATAAACAAAGTAATAGAGGTAGAACTCAAAACACTAATAGTCGGTCTGATAAAGAATATTATGCAATGAATTACGATTCAACAATTGACTTCAGAAATGATCCGGCAATATCTATAGATTCTTCTTCTATTGTTTGTCAATTCTGCTTAGCTTTGTAATGAAAATATGAGTTCAAAAGTATGTGTTGTTCCAATGGTAACATTAAGTTAGACGATATAGTTGCGCCACCAGATCTTTTAAAATCACTCCTTGACGGAAGTCACCCTAAACATAGAGAATTTATACGTAATATTCATCAGTATAATAACGCTTTCCAGATGGCGTCTTTCAAAAGCCAACAAGTGGCTTCATGCCAACGTTTAAAGTACAAGGACAGGTTTACCACCTTGTACGTTATCTTCTTCCGCATCGACCTGATGACCATATATTTTTACAGATTTATTTTACAGCTGATCCACATATTCAAACAGCTACGCGATGTAATATAAGTAATATCAATTCAAAAGCATCATTTGATAGTTCTATAGTCAGATCTTTAAAAACTTGATGCATTTATATGACACATATGTACAATCATTTAAAACTGCAATGGAAAGTGTACCTTCTGATGTCACAGACTACAATATAGCGATTCATGGCAATAAATTGCCTACTAGTGAGCACCATGGATGATATAATGCGCCCCCTACAAGCGAAGTAGCAGTTGTGATTGCTGGACAACAATTCGACAAAAGGGACATCGTACTACGAAATCGCGACGAGAATCTCCACAAAATTTCTGAACTACATCGCTCATATGACAGCCTGCAATATTCCTTGATGCTTTGCCGAGGCGAAGATGGATATTCAATTGATATTCCACAAGTTAATTCTGTTACTAGAGGTCCAGTACAGAAGAAAGTTTCATACATGAACTTCATTATTCCTATCGTATAATGGAACGCTACAACCATCATTACGCATTACTTAGATACGGTATGTTACTTAATCAATATGTGATAGATCAATGTGCCAAAATTGAATCGGAACCTTTGGCATTTATACGTAACAATGATACGAAATTAAGCGCTGAAAATTATGTTCCTTTACAAGATGCTTTGCATAAAAATGAACATAGCAATGATATTGGACAACTGATAGTACTACCGTCATCTTTTATTGGAGGACTGAGGTATCTATACGACAATACACAAGACGCAATGTCATACGTTAGAAATTACGGGGAAACCTGATCTCATCACTACAACGACGTGTAATCCAAATTGGCCAGAAATAAAAGACAACCTACATCCTACTGCAACGCCCCAAGATCGGTATGATATTGTAAATTGAGTCTTTCATTTAAAAATCCAAAAGTTATTATTTTTGATAAATAAGGCGAATATATTTGGTCCTACACGTTGTCATATGTACAGTGTACACGGTGGAATGGCAAAATCGTGGCTTACCACACATACATTTGCTTCTATGGCTAACAAACAAAGTCAAGCCAAACCAAATTGACTTGTCATTGCAGCAAAAATACCCAGCAAAGACGTACCCAGTATTATATGAAATTGTAATAAGGCACATGATTAACGGACTATGTGGTGCTTTACATCGTAACTCGCCATATATAAATGAAGGAAAATGAGTCAAACTTTAACTGGTGATGACGGCTATCCAAAATACAGAGGATTATCGCCTGATGAAGGGGGGTTTAAGGCTACTATCCGTAATAATAAAATCGACAATAGGTGGGTAGTGCCTTACAATAAACTTGTATTGACAATATTTGACTCGCATATAAACGTAGAATTGTGTAGTTCTGTAAAATCAATAAAGTGTGTTATCAAATACTTTAATAAAGACAGCGATCAGGCTACGTTCAGCTTACAATCTACTAACGAAGTGGAACAATTTCAATCCGGTCGCTGTATTTGTAGTTAAGAGGCAATTTGGCGAATGTCTTTTAATATACATGAACGAGCACCAGCTATTACACATCTTGCTGTTAATTTAGAAAATTTTTGAAAATGGGCAACGGGTGTACTTTACTGAAAACAACATAAATGATGTTGTAAATCGTCCTCGAGACACGACATTTTTCAAATGATGTACAGAAGATGATTTTGCCTAAACTCTAACGTATGTCCCAGGCTATTACACGTGGAACCAAGTCACAAAAAAAATCAATCGACGGAAACAAGGGACGATAGTTGAAGATTATCCTAACGTAAGAAAAACAGATGCTCATGTTAGAGTTTACATAGTTCATCCTAATAACAGTGAGTGCTTTCACTTTAGAATGCTGTTTCACATAGTAAAAGGCCCTACTTCTTTTATAAGCCTACGTACCGTTCAAGGTGTAACTTGATGAGACATTTCAAGGAGCCTGAAAAGCAATACGATACTCATTGGGAAAGTACGCTTTCTGAAGCTGCTGTATGTAGTTCAGCTAAATTACTTAAAAACTTATTTGCCATTAAGATATCATTATGTCAAATCACTGACCCGCACCTTCTTTAACAAAACTATCGAGAAAGCATGGCCGAAAATATATTGCGTCGCAGACGTCGAGATCTGTCATCAGCTAATTTAGATTACGACCAAAATATCTTTGATGTTAGAATTAAATAAAGAAGTGGAATCTCTATTAGGCAAATCAATAAAAGAATTTGGATTCACCTTACCATTAAATTCAAATTTCAATGCAACAACCAATATAGAGTATTTTCAAGAAATAAACTATAATTATTTCCGACTTTTACAAAATATTCAACATGAGAGTCTGCTGTGGCATCGTCTGGCATAGCTGCCACACTTTTGGAAGGTGGGCGAACTGCCCATTCCATGTTCAAACTTTCACTGAAAATTTGTAATGACGACGTCTCTAGTGTTTGTATTATTTCAAAACATAGCAACACTGGTAAATTAATGAAATATTGCAGTTTCATTATTTAGGACGAGGTTTCTATGTCCTATAAGGTATTAGACAGGAAAATGCGAGATTTGTGCAACAGAAACTGCCCAATAGGTGGCTACACCGCTTTATTCCCTGGAGGTTTCCGTCAAATTTTGCCCAAAAGATCTCGTTTTTGGCCACATATAACGAAATGTGACCTTAAAACTAACATGAGAATTTTATCGTTCAACGAAGATAATAGGCAATTTTCTGAAGATTCACTCAAAATAGGTAATGCTGAATTTCAGGAATTTAAAATCTAGCATAAACGTGGACGTTGTACGCTTATTTGAAGTACGAAGAAGGTTCTGTACACTTGTCATGTTTGTGTTTTAAGTTGTTCCGTGTTAATCCCTTATGGATATGTATCTATCCTTCTGCTTCATGAAACTGTTCTCCTTGCGCCACTGTAATGTATGAAAGGCAAGAGAAATAATTACTTCTCTCTCTCTCTCCATGTACATAGAATTCACTTAGAGTAATGAGTTAAGATGTTCATTTTCGGAACGAATGCTCCAAACATATCAGCATTTACGAACTTCCAAATATATGTAATGAAATGACATTTCATTAATTCGAATTTGGTATTAGCTATGTGCGCGACGGTGGCGACGCGTAGCGTTTACAACATTTGCGGAAGCTGTCAAATAATAACAATGTAAACATTGTTAGTTTTCTTTGCAAATATAAATAAAACCAAAGATTAAAATAGTATTGTTGACATTATTTAAGTGCAATTTATTCAATAGTTTTACTGTAAAATAAATATAATAATAAAAACCGGGTTTGAAACTATTACACATAATATTAGTTTCCAACCACAAACTGAGATAAAAGGCAATAAATTAGTATTAGCCGAGCATGTAAGAAATGTGGAAGAACTGCGACATAACGGCCAGAGCTACTTAATACGAGCCCACGTAATTCGTCAGATATCTGTGACCCTAACACCATACAAAACCAGTTTAAACGTAAGTAATGTTTATGTGATGCCAGAATGCTATTACATGTAAGTCATTTCCAAATTACTAATTGTAAGCTTCTTATCCTTATTATTTTTTACAGATCAATGGTGCTCGTGTCGTCACTGGTGTAAAATGTGGCTGTGTCTGTAATCAGAGCGGCAGGTGCAAGCATGTTAGTACTTTAATATCCTATGATAACAACACCGCCAGCTTGTCAAAGACAAGTAATGAACAGCAGTACGCACTGTTGTTCATTACTTGTCTTTGACATTACTGTTGTGTACTTGACTTTGAAAAAAGAGTTGCTAATCTTTGTACTAGATTTGCAGCTATTTGGAAGCAAGTCTCTTGTAATCATTCTCGCATGGTCTCTAAGTACGGAGACTGGCTGAACGAAATTGAAGTCTGCGTTCTGCCAACCTGTGCAGCAGCAGGGACTCACGACACTCAACGGCCAGCAGAAGAGGCTTCGACGAGCACGCAACATCAGCACAGGAAGGACTTCGAGGATTGTAGCAAGAGGTCAAAGCGCCGCAGGCTTGCAGAGTTAAGTAAAGTAGACAGTTCCGCGATAAATTCTTTGTTGGATGATTCAAGTCGATCTAACGCCGCTTCTTTAAATTTCAACACTGATGAAGTCTTACCTCTCATAAATGAAACTAAACTGACTAAGCATCAGTATCTAGTAGTTAAAAACTTTATTAATGCGAAATCACCAAATGCATTACCGTCTTATTCAAAAGCGTTGGAAGCAAAGAAGCGGTGTTATCCATCGCAAGAGTTTATCACGGAATCGTCTGCTGAAGTCGAATTACAGTCATTGTTGGACCATTATCTGATTTAAGAAGATTACCACGGAAGAAGAAGTCTATTCTATCTAAATTGGTATTGAATTTGTTGACAATATAGGAAAAAATTTTCTTTATTTTATTAATTTTATTTTAGATGTAGCTCTTATTAGTGACTATTATCATGTAATTAATATTTATTTTGTCAAATGCTGTGTTTTAATTAAGTCATAATTAGGTTTTACTTTATTTGTAACATAAAATGTTGTATATTTAAGTTAATTAGTTCCAATTCTTGTATTGTATTTTAGTACGTATTTCGTCAAATGTAATAAATGCATTATTTATTGTAATAAATTAGTATTTTTTCATGAATTTGGTTTTTTTTACTTTATTATAAGATAAATAATTACAAAAAAGCATAATGATAATATTTAGTATTGATAACGACCGCCATTACCTACGCGAGACCCTATGACCGCCTCTCTTAGGGCGCGGAACCAACGTGCAGTGGGGCAAACCCAGTATTCGGCAATTTGTTCAAAATAAATATTCTAAAGGAAGATACTTCGAAGATATGTTCCTACCAGTTGCAAGAAAGAAATGTAGTCTAGCGCGCCCAGTAACTTACTGTGAATTAGCTCAAGAGTCGTCTTTGAAACAAGTTTTAGAAGCAGGAGAACAATCTAAACATGTGACTGATGTCAAGGAAGTGTTAGCAAAAGTTTTGAATGAAGTTGAGTCAAATTTGCAAATTTGGAGCAAGAAGATTGTGTTGAGTGCTTAAATACCTTTTTTATACTAAGAACAGAACATGAATCATATCACAATGATTGCACACTGGTAGACAATCTAAAATTATATTATGACAGTCATGTTGTTGTCTCGAATGAGGATATTATTAAAATTTGTTGTAAAACAATAAAGCAATCGGCATGCCCTGACTGGTATGCAATAAGACATGTCAGAATAAGTGCAAGTAAAATGTACACAGTATTAAAACCCGTAAAACTAAGAGTATTGAAAGTTTAGTTTGTGATATTTTAAATCCAAAGAAAGTTGATTGTGATGCAACCCGGGTACAGTTAATGAAGATAAAGCTATAAAGGTGTATGAGAAATTAAATTTTGTCAGGTTAAAAGAGTAGGGTAATCATTTGCAAAGATCAACCCTGGTTGTGGTGTGTTGATGGAGTTGTTGTACGAGAAGGATGTATAACAAAGATATTAGAAATTAAGTGCCCAATCTCATGCAAGAAAAATCTGTGGCAGATTTTGTTAATCATATTTGCAATGTACCCTACTTAGAGTTCATTAATAATAATTTAGAACTAAAAAGTCATGGTACTACACTCAGGTACAGACCCAAATGTATGTGACTGGTACAACAATGTGTGATCTTTTATCTATTCACCAGCCATAAATGGTAGCGTATCTGTACATGTTCACCGTGATTATTATTTTATTGAAGAAATAATATTAAAAAGTGAATTATTTTATTTTAAACACTATCTACCAGCATTGTATGCAGAACTTATCAGCAAAAAGAATAATAATTATTGCATAGATTTGCACAACGAACGTTCATTTACTGGAAAAAATATTTTAAACTTGTTTCATATTGAAAATGATAGTTAATTTTATATATAAAACTACTATACCTTGATTATCATACCACTGGTAGCAAAAAAAGTCATTAATTTTAATGTTAATTAGCCGAGAAATTAATGTGATTTTAGCCTAAACTATAAATAAGTAAAATATATAACTGAAAGTGTAAGTAAATTATATTGATTTAAAATTTACAAAACCTGTTTTTATTTACCAATTTTAACAATTGAATACTATTATTTGTAGAGAATATTGGAGGTTGTAAATTAACTAGAACACAGCACATGTGCACAATATCATCAATACAAGAGAATAAATTATGAGGAATTTTATCGAGAACCCGATAACACTCTTAATCTTTGCATAATCCTTTCTACGTGAATTCTTACTCGAGCAACTTCGTAGGTATTTTGTGTTTCTTCTTTAGAAAATTCGTGTTTCTTCGTTAAAAATGGTGGCATAACAATTTTAACTTCTCGGCCACTGTCATCTAAAACTTTTTTAATTTCAGGAAAACCTTTATCGTCCAAAACTACATCTCCAGTTTCTAAAAGATCAAGTAATCCAGATTCAACCGTCATTTGTGAGTCAGTTTTCCTTCCACCAGCAACTTTAGATTTGAAACATATAAATCCTCCGGGTGTAATTCCTATAATAACTTTTGCAGTGAATCCCTTTTTATAATGTGAGTAGCAAACCACACGGTCATCCACTGCAGGTGGTACTTCAATCCTAAATTCAGTACAGTCAATAATAACTCTTGTATCACTGTAACCTGGACTGAAACACTCCGGCGTTGTGGCTCGTACAGTAGCTTTATCAGGCCAAAATACTAAATTGGCAGTTGCAGAAGTTAAATCATATAATATTAATTGAAATATTCTTGAAACTGTGGTTCTATGAACACCAAATAATACACTCAATGCTGAAAATGTCAAGCCAGTTTTCATTTTCATTAAAAAAATGAGAAGGCGGTTTTTTATAGAAACTTTACATTTTTTACTTTCTACTCTCGTTACCAAGAACTCGAAGTTATTAAATGTCACACCCGCAAGATCTAAGAGTTGTTGATCTTCTTTTATTGATAATATACCAACAAATTCTTGACCATGTGTTGATGTTGATTGATCCTTATATGTTTTTTGGTCCGTGAAACACCTTTTGTCTTTATCCTTTGAAGTATTTGTTGCTATGACTCTCGAAATAGATGCAATATCTACTTGGATTTCAGCATCACTGTGATCATTATAGATGTATCGATTGCATGTAAATGTGGTTTCTTTTAATATCAACTCAGAAAACATATGGGCTTGGCATCCTTTATGGGTCACAAGCTGTTGGGGTTGAATAAATTCATTATCTTCTTCAATCATTTGGGGTGTTGTAGTATTTTTTGAGATTTGTGTGGTTCTTGAGGCTATGAAACGAGTATACCTTGCTAATACCTGGGATCGGTTAACTTTCTTTTTCCGATATATAGTAGGGAATATCGTAGGAACGTAGCTTGGACTTAATTGTTCCTCTGATTTTTTTCCTCCAATAAAATGTTCACTATAAATTTTGTCGCGAGGTTTTGGAGACCATTGTGTACCATCAACATTAAAATGATAAAAAAAACATGTTAGTGGTCACTTAAAATATTATAAACACAAACTGTTCCAGTAATATTGTAATTTAAGGTTATGTCATGAGCCGTGAATGACACTTACTTCTTTCTTTTCACAGCAGCAATCCATTTTTTTCGTTGTTCTATTTTGTAGGACGCTCTTGGGAAAATATAAAATTTACATTTGCTATTGAGGCCGTTATTTTTGCAGTTAACAACGCAACAACAGTCATGGCCCATTTCTTTGCTTTGATTTTGTACTGCAATCAACACTTTTGACAGCTGATCATCCGCATTTGTTTCCAATTTCTGCCGTGTTGTGCGCTGCGGTCGTTATCTGTCTGCCATTACTCGCTTTGCACATAGCCAATAGGGCGCATCGGAATGACGCGCGATTCAATGGCAGATGACGTTCAGATTATTTTGTGCAATTTATTGTTATAAAAAACTTGTAGAGACATAAATTTAAGGATATAATTGAGGCGGCTTTGTATTTTCAGGTGAGATTTAAGAGTAATTGTCATAGTCAAACGATAATTGTAGTAATATTGCAAAGGCGTGTTAAATAAAACCACTTTGTATTTTCAGGAAAAAATTTGTGGCTTACTTTGAAAATCATCAATAATATATCTTATATATATTTTCGTAAGACTTTGCATATCACAAGATTTTAGTTATTTAATTCAAGAAGGATATTATTCAACATTAATATTAAAAAAAAGTTTGTATTTTAACTTCCTCACTAAAACGTATATTATACGCGTGTGGAATAGTAGTTTCTATTTTAGTACCAATGTAATTAAATAGTCAATCGTATGTGAGTTACATTTTTATATTGCTGTTCTATAATTGACTAGCTTGTTAAATGCAATACTAAAGATAAAGAAAGTTTATGAAGATAAAATGGCCTGTGTCTAAATAATAAATTGAAATTTAACTGAAACCCTACACGTGAGGTGGCTAACGCTTTAGAAGAATGGTCTCATAGGGAGGAAAGACTTTGCCTCAAAAACCTTTCATACCATTCTATATAAGTGTCTTTCGTATAATGTGTACCAATACTAAGACAAAAGGTAACTATTTCCGTTCAAATTACTCATAAAAACTAAACAGGTAAGGAATTTATCAGGAATGAGTTTCGTCCCAAAACATTTCACCGAACCAATTAACCTCCACGTTGCGGCTTCATCGAAGTCTTTCACAAGGAAAAGCTAAATTACTTCAAAGCTCCTAAGATCGAGAAGAAACGATAAAATTCACGAGAGCGAGGCGAGTTCGGGAGCTTTAGGGTACTCGCACAGACGCGCAACAAAACTTTATCAATATTCAGCGTTCAGAAGGGCCGATGCCCTTCCGCCTGTACATATTTATATAGAGCCGTTGTGTTTTCTTATTCGCAATATCGACTGGTTTCCTGCTTCCGGAATATTAATGCCCTTTGTGTTCCCTTTGTTTGTGAATGCCAACCTTGACCGAAACGTGAATTTTTATTTTATACCTTCCTAATTGTTAATATATGTACTTAATCGTTATAATTTATTTTTATACTCGAATATTGGTAAACAGGGCCGGATTTATATTTCTCCCACCCTTGGGCAGAAAAAATGCCGCTCTATCACTGAAATTTCACTCAAATTCATATAGATTTGATACCTTATTTTTAAAAAATTAAACTATTTAATATGTTGTAAATAATTTATTGTATATATTATATACTTCAATGTAATATAAAAAAAAGTGCGTACGTACAAAGTACACATGTCAGAAGTGAAACTTCTTTGGCAAACAAATTTTTAAGTCTTGTTTATATTTATACAAAACAAAAACTTTACATTTCCCAGACTTAGAGGAAGGAAAAAAGGAAGATATGTTAGGAATTTAATGAATTTAATTGTTATTAAAATATTAAAGTGTCGAAAATTAATACAAATTATAAATTTAATTTTTTAAATTTATTTCTTGGATATTTACATTATTCGACGCGATTTCTATTGGTATTGTTGTGACTAAAGCATTATGATAAGTAAAATATGCAATATAAGTCCGTGTTTCAAGATTATCTAAATATTTTGTAAAAATAGCATCTATTGTCGTGTGTCTAAAAATAGCACTGTGCGTGATGCGACGTTCGCTCTATCTCACTTTCTCTCTCAATCGGTCTCAATCGCTCTCTCCCACTTTTTCGACAAAAACGCTGCATATCTTCGTGACGCTAATATTATTATTATTGCGTTTCATCCGAAAAAATGTTACCCTCATGCACCTAAAGAAGTTTCACTTCAAAAATATTTATTTCTGTTCTTAGAACTACAAATTTTGCACTAAGCTTGGCTCATAACTATATTACAATAATTTTCTTCACAGGCAAACGCGTCTGTCTTTTTGAGTTGCAAATTGGTCGATGAAATCTTACCAATCTAAACGTTGAAGTACGTCCGATTCGATACACAGAATAGCTAAGCTATTGAGTCTATTTGCACTCATTGTAGAACGTAAGTAGTTTTTAACTCTTTTCAAACAAGAAAACGATTGCGCTACAGTTTGTTACAGCTAAAGTGATAAATATTCGATATGCGATTTCTACATTCGGAAATTCAATATAAAGGTCGTTTGCACGCAAAAGTTTCAGAATATTGGAAGGAGAATTTTGTTCCATCTTTTTTTTAAGTGCAATGAGCATGGAAGTGCACAAATTCGTCATCTAATGAAGAATAAAATTTTTTAAAACGTTTAGCGTGTTTGCGAATCTCTCTATTATCTAAATTGTCAATTTCAATGATAACCGAGAACTTTTTCTGAATCTTTTCATATGCACTACATCTTTTCCGCAATTCAGAATCCAGATTGTCAAGAATGGCATTAAAATTCTTGACTCTAAAGTTGTCTTGGCCTGACAGTTGTACATCTCCATCCCGTGATTCATCGGCATGTGATTTTCTCTTTCTTTTTCTAGAAACTGTCTTTTTATATTCTTTTATCTCTGAAATATTTAAAGCATTTTTTTCATAGATTTCGAATTCATTTCGCGTATCAGCAACAACTTTGATAAAACCACGATAATCATCGATCACGTCAGCAATGCTACAATCAACTTTCTGCAATCTTTGACTTACAGTATGGAATCGTGAAAGTAAAAAATGCCAAAGTATCTGCATAAACGCTATTTCAAGTCGCTCCAGTTGAATTCGTATACCTTTAGCTTCTTGTTTTGTAATTGCATTTTCTTCAAAATCTTCTTCAATAGTAATCAAAGTCTCGATTACTTCGTCGAAATGTTTATTAAGTACATGAACAGCTTCATAACGAGCTCACCATCTGGTTACAGATAAAGATTGTAACGTAATTATTTTTCCAGTATGAGATTGTAAAACTTCCCAGCAGTACGTCGATGCAGTAAAGAAGTTATATAAAGTTTTTACTGTACTGAAAAAAGAAGCAGCTTCTGGCACGCATTCGACTGCATGAATTTCAACTAAATTTATAGAATGAGCAGTACAATTAGCATGTTCTGCAAGATCATTAATGTCATGAATTCTAGTCTGTAAATTTGAATAAATTACTGATATATATTGTTTGCGTTATCATATGACTGACTTTGATAGTCTGCGAGATCAAGATCAAAAAACTCAAGAATAGACAATACAGCGACTAGCAAATCTTCAGATTTATGTCCAGAATTTTCAACGAACATCAGAAAACGTTCAACGGGCGTTCCATCTTTTTGCACGTATATGATAACAAAAGAAAGTTGGTTGACGTGAGATAGATCAGGTGTGGAATCACAATAATCGCATAATATTTCGCTGATTTAACTTCTTGAACTATGATAGAAGGTAGTTTTTCTGACAAGAGCTATATAAATTCTTCGTAAATAGTTTTCGATAAGTAATTTGTACTACCAGATTCTTTATTTCCAAATTTTCGTATATGCTCTTCTAGGAATGGGTCAAAAAAAGCAAGAAATTCAATTAACATTAAAATGTTCACATTATTTGGTGAGCCAAACTTTTCATCATTTACTCTTAATGGAAGCACTGGAGAAGCTAAGGCTTTAGTAGCATCAACTACTTTTCTTAAGATATTTCCCCAATAGGAGATTTTTGTCTCTGTTTGAATAACTAAGTCATGGTCTATTCTATTCTTAGTATCCGATTTTTGCTTAAGGATTAACATACATTTTTTATGATGTTTAGAGTTTTCATGCTCACTAACACGAACGTCTGTGTGTTTCTAATCATTAAACCCATTTTTGCCATTAAATGAACAGTCTCCGTCAAAAAGAAGACAAGCTGCACGGAATACATATCCTTTACTAACTGAGTAAATGAGCCATGGACTTGGAACTTTCTCACCGTTGATAGGTTTTCTTACAAATAGTGATTCTAACAGCCATCGTGAAATTCCATCACTGAGAAATTCAAATTTTTATTTTGTTTACACCCATGAATAGCTACATATTCTCTGGTGAAATCGTTTATAATCCATTCTCCTGGATCGCTTACCACAATGTCTCCACGATGATTATCTTCTATATTTATTGTTGGAGTTGTAGCTTGTTCACTTTCATGATAGATATTCTGTGGCAGCGAAGAAGTCGTGTTACTATCAGTATTATTACTTGTCAACGGAGTTTGTTTTGAAGTTCAAGTAAAACATGCATCATCACCTTTCAAAATTTACTATTATTCTATTAACCTAATAATAACAATAAATGATAAATGTACATTATACATATCGACAAATGAAACATTTTTATACATTGAAAAATATGGAGCTTAAAAAGATTGTCGCGACAAACCTTCGTGATCTAAATTCGTACAATATCCATTACCAGATTTTGGTTTTTATGTAACATGTTCTTTCTTCGTTAAAAATCATCAAGCTCAGGAGTTTTACTCAAAATCTCTTGCTTCTTTTTATTTTTGTCCAAAGCGCGCTTTCGATTCTCAAATCCTGTAACGGCGATTTCAGCTATCGCCGCGTAAGCCCGCACCTCGGGTTGCCTCTCTTTACGAGTGCACGCCTCTGTGGTCAGCGGATTTCTTGCAGTGTGGCGGCGATTAATGATGGACAGTGTTTTCTTTCAGACTTCTTTATTCAGCCCAGCTTCACATATGACGGTTGGCTAGCAACTGTGTCGGATGCACCACTCCCACTGCATTTTATAGGTGGTGCATCCGTCGCACATGTGAATTGCATACATTTTAATTTGGGGAGGCGTGGCCATGCACATATGCATTGGCCGTTACGAGTCCTCTGCACCCTGCTGCGGGTGCAGGTGCAGGTCCGAGCCCATGGCTCGGACCCGGGCTTCATCTCAAGGGGGACACTGCCCCCTCGGGTCTTTTGTTTGTTGGTTGGCGACTTCCGTCGCTCGTTCAGTGTCCGTCAGTCAAACTATCTCATTATCGGGCGTTTCGGTTACCAGGTCCCGTGGGAGCTGGTATCCTCTTGTCGGTCGGTCAAGAAGTGGTGCCAGGTTGTGCAGTGATGGGTGGGGGCCTGCGTCTGCGCGGTTAAAGGCGCGTCTCGTCAACCTTCTGACGAACTCTTCGATGGTCTCGACTCCCAGGTCTCTGGCGATGACGTCGTTTCTGACGTACCACCCGGCCCCCGCAATCAAGCGGAGCGCTATATTTTGCTGGGCCTGGAAACGCTGGCGCTGCAGTCCCGAGCAAAGGGCATACCAGGCCGGTGCAGCGTAGGTCAGGCGGGAGCGTATGTAGCACTTGTAAATTGCTATTTTGTACTAATGGGCAGTCTGGAGGCGAGTATCGGCCGCAGTTTGGCGCGCGCAGCCCGACTCGTCTGGATGACGTGGTCTGTTTGTGGTGTCATTCGCAATGAGCGGTCGATATGCACGCCCAGATATCGCACTCGTGTGTTCCACTCTACCGCCTGACCTCTCAGGCGCAGTTGATCGGGCATGTTTCTTTGGCTCCCGGTTAATAGAGCGGCCGTCTTACTGACATTGACGGCCATCCTCCATTTATCCAGCCATTCGGGTAGCTGATCAAGTACGCGCTGGATCCTCTTCGCGGCTAGGTCGGCCCTTCGCGACGATGCAAAATACGCGCTGTCATCGGCGTACAGCGCCAGCATCACGTCGTCCTCCCAGTCCTCGAGATGACCATGCAGCGTGGGTATGTCATCTGTATATACCGCATACAGTTCGGGAGAGAGGCAGCCCTGTGGTACTCCTGCTTCTATCGGGCGTGGGGCGGATAGTACGTCGTCGACAGCGACGCAGAAACTACGGCGTTGCAAGAAGTTGGCGACAACTTTGTGAGAGCAGGTGGCAATGAGGTGTCTATTAGCTTGTATATGGGCCGTCGTGCCACACCCTGTCGAAAGCCTTTCCATGTCTAAGAATACTGCTACCGTATATCTATCGCAATTCCTTTCGGAAGCGAGGTAGTGCAGTACCCTTATGAGCTGCATTGTGGTGGAATGTCCTTCGCGAAACCCGTACTGCTCCTGGCGCGGAGTCAGAAAGAGGCGCAGTTTGGTGAGCAGGGCCCGTTCAAACGTCTTTGCCACATGTGATAACAGTGTGATAGGCCGAACGTTCTCTGGCTTGCGCGGGTCTTTTCCCGCCTTGGGTATCGTTATGATTTTCCCCTTTTCCACTCCGAAGTGACCAGTGCAGTATTCCGTTGAACACTCTGTTCATGGCCACTATTGCCCTTCTGGGGAGATGCCTTAGCGCGGCCGTGGACACGCCGTCCGGTCCCGGGGCTTTCTTTTTGAGGAGGCGTCTGACAATTTTGTGTAGTGCGGCTGGGGTGATGAACAGGTCTCCTGGGAGCGAGGGAGGGGCGGTGGCCATGAACTCCTCCACACGGTACCTCACCTGTGCATGATGTTCCTGCAGGTTCGGGGAGGTGGCGGGTGGATTCGGGGTAAATTGCTCAGCTAGATGTTTGGCTATTACCTCCGCTCTGGTTTTGGCGTCATAGCGCCGGATCTCCGAACGATCGGTGACTGGACATTTGGGAGCTGCGGCTCTGGTGAGTTGGCGGCAGAGATGATTGAGGTTTTTAGCGCTCTCACCGGCGCGGTCAATGGTCGCTTCCCAGTTTGCGCCACGGTAGTCTCTGACTGCTTCTCGAAAGGCCGTTCAGCTCTTTTTTCAGCTTCGGGCAGCGTGTGCGGGTCCATAGCTTATGCAGCCTGCGCTTGAGCCGCAGCTTCCTTGATGCTTGCTTGATGTTTAGGGGCAGGTCGCCGCGACGGGACGTCGAAGATGGCAAAAGAGTCGTGGCCCTGGCCTGTGCCTCTTTTATCTTTTTCACCAGTGAGTTGGCAGACGCCTCGACGTCGGCGGCGGTCTCGAAGGAGGAACCGAGGTGCAGTGTCTCTAAGGACGACTCGAATAGTTTCCAATCCACGCGTTGTCTCATAGATACCGGTGGCGAATTGGAGGTGTCGGACCCGACCGTCACGAGGATGGGCAGGTGTTGCGTGTCCATTCCGTACATGACTTCTACGTGCATCGACCTCCTGATTTTGTGGCCTGTCACTATGTCAAGCACGTCAGGTCGGTGTCGGATGTCCGTAGGCACGTGCGTGGGTGTATCAGGGCCCAGCACCTCATCCCTGGCGCTCGGCATCCTCCATGAGCAGTCTGCCGGCCCTGGAGATAGAGTGCGACCCTTGTTGTGCTTGGCGTTGAGGTCGCCTATGATGAGTGTAGAGTCTGCTCCTGGATGATAGCATGGATGTCCTGCACGCACATCTTGGTACCCGGGGGCCGGTAGGCCGCAAATAGCCGGATTTCTTGCTCCGACGAGCCTACTCTTACGCCTATCGAACGCATGGTTTCGAAGTCCGTGAGTTGCTCGGCTTCATGCATTATGTCGCGGCGGACCAGAACCGCTGTGCCTCTGTAAGCCGGCCCTCGCGCGGAAATCTCGTCGCGTCGGTAGGTAAAGAAGTTGGGGATTTTGAGTTCTTGCTCTGGTCGTAGTTTCGTTTCGCCCAGCAGTATGATGTGGGCGTCTTCGAGTTGAGCAAGATCTCGGAGCTCGCGAGTTTTCCCTATGATGCCTCCCGGGTTCCAGTATATGATTCTAAGGTTCAGAACATCCCCGCGAGTGTCAGGCCTTCCAGAATATCCTGCGTCGGATCCTGGCCAGTCTTGATTGAGCGGAGTATTGTGACGAGTATCTTTGTCATCTCGGACATGGCTGCAGACTGGCACCTCCTGGGCCAGGTCTGTATGGTGTGGGGGTAGTGGTCTCCCGATCGGCCTCCGCTGTGGGAAGTGGTGGGAGTTGCTGTCTCGGTTGCGTGGTTCGTGAGGGCGGTATGCACCGAAGTTGGTCTGCTCTTCTCACTCTCTCCTCTCGAGGGTGACCTGTCGTCCTCGGTTCTGTTGATTGCTGCTGCCGCTGTTGTTGCTGTTGTAGCATCTTTCTTTCTCTCCTCGCCCTCCTGCCTTTTCGGTTTCTGTATGCCGAGTCGGGCCTTGGGGGCAGAGTCGGTGGGCGGCTGTTCTATAGGGTCGGTGGCCTCTGCCCGTTGTGCCTGTTCCAGTTTCCCCTTGTGTCGGGCCTGGGATCGGTTTCGGCTTTACAGTAGGCGGGGCAGGTTTTCTCTCTGTCGGTATTGTTGACCACCATTGCATTGCGTTTCGAGGGTGTTGCGATGTGTCTTGCAGTGCCTTTTGGCTCTGGACGCCTCAGGTCTTTTCCTGAGGGGGACGGGGACTTTAATCCTCTTACGCGTGCTTCTCTGCGAAAACCGGACATCCTATCATTCGCCGTGTGCGGGCCATCACAGTTGGCGCAGGTTTTTCTTCCCGTGGTCTTTCGCAACTGGCTGCTGCGTGTCCACCACTGCATCTTACGCAGCGCATAGGGCGGTGGCAGTTGTGGGAAGAATGCCCGAAGAGTTGACATCGGTGGCATGGGGCCTCGTCCCTCCATGCCACCATCGTGACGCCTGGCATATTTAGAATTTCTTTTACCGCATAGAGTCTTGTGCGTTCCTCCTCGTTCAGGTGCTCCAGCTGCACGAAGAAAAGACAACCGAAGCGATCCTTGCGTGGAGGAATGCGACGCGCGTATGTCGCAGGGAAATCCTGTTGCTGTAGTGCCACCAGAATCTCCTGTATGTTGGTGTCTCCCGGTAGACCGCGGACGCACACCTTCGTAGGCTGCTCGTTGGTAGGCGTGTAACAGTACCATGTGATAGCTGGGTCTTTGGAGGACATCGACTGCAGGTATCTCTGGGTGACTCTAAATTCATCAGCGGTAGCCGGCAAGAAGCGTACTCCTGATTTGAAGGCGTGCGTTGGGCGGGTGTCCGAGAATTTTCTCAATTCAGAGAAGTGCTTCGTCCAGTTCGGAGAGATTCGACCACTATGGCGGGTATCCTTTGGCTCGCCGGGGAGCCTCTTGTGGGCGATCATCTTGCGATTTCGTGTTCGCTGTATTTTGTTCCGGAGGGAGGTTGCATGTGTTGAGGGGTGGGGAGGATCGTGATTTGGGGCCGACACCGCTGCTGCATACGATGTCGGTCCGTGGCTGGGTGTGGCAGGGCGGTGTTGGGAGGAATCTTCTTCACCTCCATGGCTGCATATGTAGGCGTAGGACGTGGAGTCTAATCCCTCTTCCACGCTGCCGTAGGATGGGTAGACGCGCCACGCCGCACTGGTGCGACTGCGGGTGCTAGGTATAATGAACCAGTTTCGAATCAGCGGCAAGTTTTGGGTTCAGGGATGGGCGACGGTGATAGCTGATCGCGTGTTCTCTTATCAGGCGTCATCACCGGACCCGCTGAGTTGCTTCGACGGCATTGGTGCATCAATCCGGGTTTCAACACCGCGGGTTCAGGTGTTTCGACCGTAGGTGGATCGCGTTCGCTTCCGGCAGCAATGTTTTCTTCGAAGTTGTAGCCTTGGCGGGTATCTTTTCATTTCGCTACGAGGTGGGAAGGGCTTACCTGGGTGCGGACCCGTTTGCTCTTGCTGGGATCCTCGAGGTTTCGAAGCACTACCTCCGGCAGCTCACTCGCGCGCGAAGTATATGCATTGGCGCCACTAGCGCCCGAGACACCGATTAGCGGCCGTGCCGTAATGACGGTCGCTTTCAAGGCCTATGATTGGTCCTCCCCACCAAGGCACAATTTCGTATGCAACTCACACGCACATTACATTTCACATGTTTAATTTATCAAAAATTCTTAAGCAAACAACAAACAAGTATTTTTCCTTAAAACTAGTCCCTACCCGGGTAATAAAAAAACTATACAAAAAACTCTTTAATAAAATACACACAAACATAAATATCAATTACAAAATAATTCTTATCAAGCCCGTATAAGACACAATACAATATTTTAATTATCATTAGTTGCGCGGCTGTCCGTAACAAATCCGCTCAATTTTTTGTGTCCATCAGCCATGTTTGACAATCGATCGTATATTTATGCTCAATATGAGTGAAATTTTTTGCAGGTTAGATTCATGTTAACGTTAAATGTAAAAATGATTACTGATAGAACCTAGGTATATTTGTAAAACAGATTGCAGGTGGCAGTATGCATAGTTGTAAGTTGATAAGATTCAAAAGCATAAAGTTTTCGATAAATTCAATTTAATAAGTATAATCAACAAATTATGCAATTTTCAAGAAATTTATTAATTAACTAAAATTATTTTTTTTAATGCAGGAAGAATTCAAAAAGGTTTTAATTTTTACAAAAAAACCTAAAATTTAAACTTTTTGATTCCAGATAAGAAAAAAATCAAACACAACCATTTCAAATCTTGGAGAAAATGAATTAATTAAATTATTTCGAAGATTAATTTTTACTTAAGGTGCAAAAATTATGATTTACAAAATTTTGATTTGACAAATAATGTATGAGTTGAATTTCTTGAATAATAAACAATTAATCAAGAGAATAAAAAAATCCTATCGGGAACTTGATAACGCTAAAAAAATTTCTCTCCTTTCTAAATTTTACCGCCCTAGAAAATTTTCCGCCCTGGGCACTAGCACCGACTGCCCTTATTGTAAATCCACCACTGTTGGTGAATATTTTCATTTGTTAGCTTTTTCATATTCCGAATATGATAAAATTAAAACTTTCCACGTACTATTCTGTATCTATGCTCACATTATAAATGCTAAAGTTAGTTTATTTGTTACGTCCTTATCGTAAACCAATCATATTTGATTTAAACGAAATTTAGTACAGAGATACCTTAAAAATTTAAACATTTTTTGGTTTTTCAATACAATATCAGCTTATTTTCACTTGCATTTAAAATAAATTTAAGTTTTTAGCATAATTATCTGCTTTTATCTCTATCAGCTAAGTTACTAACTAATTATAATCTTCTAGCTGTTCGGGAGTAGCTGTTTTTCCCACCGGCTGCATCAGGGTAAAATGAAGCATGTATGCGATGTTTAATTATGCTATACGTAGTTCCTGTCTGACATGATGACATGACAACTCCATTCTCAACTCCACTTAAAGAATCAATCTACACTTTAAAGTTTATGTTACTTTTTATTTAGCTAAGACATGTAAGCCAATAAGTCTCATTTGAAACTAATATGGCGATTTCCCTGAGTACTTCAATGTTTCTCAAATTACCTCCCAAACAGCATTTTAAACATTCTCGTTGGTATAACTTAATCTGCTATGACCGTATGAATATTCATTTGGTTGAATAATTTAAGAATAGATTTGATACTAAATTCTAAATAGTCCGTCTTGTGTAGCCGTTTGATACAAAATGTCGCGCGTACTATGCGTTTAAGTATGTACTAATAAGGGTCAAACAATGGCAACTTACATGTCACATCACTGCTACACTACGAGGGGCGGCTGATAAGTCCGCGGCCTAAGGCATTAAATGAAAGAAAAGTATGAGTATTTTATTTTTAATTTTCAATATAGTCTCCCTCAAGCGAAATACATTTTTGACATCTGGTGTATAACGCCTTCAAACCGCCCAAAAAATATTCCTTTTCTTTGCAGTCAAAATGGCTTTCTACAGCCATCTTCATTTGATTGTCATCAACAAATCTACGACCACGTAACTCCTTTTTTAAATTGGAAAAAAGGAAATATTTGCTGGGAGTTAGATCTGGGCTGTAGGGTTGGTGGTCAATTTCCGAGAAGCCCTTGTCCTTCAGGGCCTGCCTCTAAACTCGCGCCGTGTGGACAGATGCATTGTCGTATAAAAACAGCACTCCGCGCGATAACTTCCCAGGTCGCTTCTGTACGACTGCCTCTCGTGCCTGAGCTAATAAATTCGCGTAATATTGGCCATTCATAGTAGTCCCTTTGGCAAGTAATCAATTAGTAAAACACCTTCACTATCCCAAAAATAGTCGCCATAAGCTTCGATGCCGACTTTGAACCTTGAATTTCTTCGGCTTTTCCTTTTTCGTCCATTGCATGGACTCCTGTTTAGATTCCGGATCGTATTGACGAACCCAGGTTTCATCCACGGTTACAATTCGGTCGCAAATTTCGTCTATATTATCCCCGACTAACTTCAAAAAATCCTTACTTGTCTGAAGTCGCCGCTGCTTGTCAAACGGCGTTGGCATTTTTGGTACCCAACGCGCACTGATTTTTCTCATATTCATATGCTCGTGTATAATTTCTCCAACTCGTTCTTTACTAATCTGCAACTCTTCAGCTATCTGCCATAATTTTATTCTTCGGTTGGCCAGTACTAATTTTTCGATTTTTCGAACATTTCTTCCGTCACTACCGTCACAGGACGCCCTGGGCGAGGATCATCTTCACAGCTCTCTCGTCCTTGTTGAAATAAGCGAGCCCATTTTTTGACCATCGTACACGAACGCGCAGATTCCTGAAGAACTGACACCATGTCTTCAAAAATTTCTTTGGGCGTTTTTCCTTTCTTTACGAAGTACTTTATTACGGCGCGATATTCAATATTACTGAGATTTGACGATTCGGCTGACATGATGACGTTAGTGCTTCGACAGATAATTTGTTAATGACTTTAATAACGATAGGAAGCTATATTTATACTAACAAGAAATGTCGCAATTAGTGGTAATAGTTGTGAAATAATGAGTCATCGCTAAGTACCTTGGGCCGCGGACTTATCAGCCGCCCATCGATATTTAGATGGCGCTCCGTCCAATGAACGTAAAACCTGCGGACTGTGCCTCGTATGTTAACTTTAGTTACCCAAAAAAAAAACAACTTGTATATTGATGGTTGTGGCAGAGGCTGTCTTATAACATTGAGTAAAATATCTTTGAAGCTAGAGCAATTCACTTCCGTGAGTGTCACGTGCCTTGTCGTTTGTATCTTTCTGATATTTCGGTCAGGGTTTTACTGAGCAATGTATTTTTATCATATCTGTTATTTTTCAATTTACACCAATAAACATTGTGCCTCATTTCCATAATATTAATAATTACACTGAAGAACCACAAAATATTTTTTTCAAAATATATTGCGTTTGATAAAAAGTATCCCGCCAATGTCTAAATCTCTTAAACGGATTATTCGTGATCGAGTAGCAAATATCTAAACATGTTGATAAACTTTCACATTTTAATGTCACTAGGATTAAAATATAGTTAAAAGTACCGGCAATTATTTTATTTTATTTTCTTATAAATACAGTACACTATGAGTGTATACATTTGTTGCTTCCTTTACATTTTCTTCTAACGTGTCTCTTAGAGTACTCGATATATATGCTGGTTTATGATGTTTATTCCATAAACAGTTGAACGCAAAAAATTATAAAAAAAACGCCTGTACAACATCCAAATCAAAAGCATGTATAACCATGTATCGATTCTTTGTCGTGGGACACAATAACCCCTCGTTGCCAAGGGTGAAATACAAACATCGGGAGCTTTTACTCCTAAAGTTGCGTTTCGAGAGAGTTCTCATATCGTCGTATTCTTATGATATTGTTCGAGGGAATTCATTGACGAACACTCTCCTGTGAGTGTTCATTTCTGTTATTATCCTTTCGGGTGGCTCTTGATTGACGCTCGATGCGTGCTCCAGGTTATGTATATTGTTAAGAGCATGTATATATAAACGTTTGATATAAAATATATTTTGATGTGAAAACTTCTTTAAGCGCGTTGGACAAATTTTGAGATGAGAAAAAACCATTGAGTTCGCGACACTGTTATCGTTACCGTAACCGATACCACTGTATATAAGTAGCTACATATATTGTATATGTATGTACAAAAATACACATGCATGTTGGCATTTCTTGAGATGGGAAAAAACCATTGAATTCGCGGCACTGTTACCGTTACCGTAACCGATACCTCTGTATAGAAGTAACTACATATATATGTATCTTTATAACACATACATTTTGGCATTTTTTGAGATGGGAAAAAACCATTGTACTTGCGACGCTGTTACCGTTACGTAATGGACACGTCTATATATAAATATGTACATATATTGTATATGTATGTACAAAAATACACATGCATGTTGGCATTTCTTGAGATGGGAAAAAACCATTGAATTTGCGGCACTGTTACCGTTACCGTAACCGATACCTCTGTATAGAAGTAACTACATATATATGTATCTTTATAACACATACATTTTGGCATTTTTTGAGATGGGAAAAAACCATTGTACTTGCGACGCTGTTACCGTTACGTAATGGACACGTCTATATATAAATATGTACATATATTGTATATGTATGTACAAAAATACACATGCATGTTGGCATTTCTTGAGATGGGAAAACCATTGAATTTGCGGCACTGTTACCGTTACCGTAACCGATACCTCTGTATAGAAGTAACTACATATATATGTATCTTTATAACACATACATTTTGGCATTTTTTGAGATGGGAAAAAACCATTGTACTTGCGACGCTGTTACCGTTACGTAATGGACACGTCTATATATAAATATGTACATATATTGTATATGTATGTTCGTGCATAGATACACACGCATGTTGACATTTTTTGAGATGGGGAAAATTATTGAACTCGCGACACTGTTACCGTTAGGTAACCAGCACCTCCGTACATAAGTATCTACATATATTTGCCCCGTTTACATGACGCTTACACGAGAGTTGAGTTTGGGTTGAAATAAATTGATAATATATGGAGTGGCAAATATTACCTCGCAAGGGCGAGAGGGCGCATGAAAAATTATGGTATTCACCACCTTTTTTTGTGGAAATATTATTTGTTTAAGTGGACTGTATTTGCGGCTAAGTACACTGGCGAATTCAACATATGATTAAGATTAGATATATCGGAATAATCCTGGAGTACTATGCAGGAGATCGTCCCAAGGAATAAAATTGCACGTACCTGTAGACCGCAGAGTAGAGCAACGCTTTGGCTTCTTCCAGGTTATCATCAGCGACTCGGGATATTAATATGCGTATAGATTTATTTTAAACGTAGCATACGCGTGTGTGTCCGGCGCGGTTGACCGTTATCGCTCAAGTCGCAGTATCAAAGTTATGTGCGGAGGGTAGTATGGAAAGGAATGGGTACTGGAAATCTAAACTGTATGCAGAAAACAAACACAGTGACTTGTTGCATACAATATAACTATATATAATATGTATATAGGTACAACATAGATATATATTCATATAGGAACTTTTCGTATTGTATTTAGTCTGTTCGATAGGTTCAAAATCGTGAAAATTCTTAACAAAGCTCCTAAAAATATGTGCGACAGCTCAGTGGTTTCGGAATGACGCCTAGAAAAAAATGTTTTTAAAGAATTATCTGCACATAAAAATTGTAAAACTTATTAACAAATTAAGATGAAAAAGAATATTTTGTTTTTTGTATAAATTACCGTCCTATAAGCCTCCTCAGCGTTGTTGGCATGTTTCGAATGAAACTGAAAACAAGATTTGGGACGTACAAGCGGAATTTCGATAAGGCATGGGGTGTACATATCAAATTTTCTCTTTGCGAAACATTGCGTTTTCGTAGATTTAGAAAAAGATTATGATAGAGTGAAAAGAAATGATCAATGGAGAACCCTATCCATGCATGGTGTGAGTAGCGAATTAGTACAGGCACTGCAATCCTTATACGGGGGCTTTAGTGCTTGCGTCAGAATAAATGGGGCATACACTGACTGGTTTGTCATCCGTAGGGGTGTCAGATAGCGATGTACAGCTTCACTGCAGCTATTAAATATATTCATGGATAGCTGTCTGTAAGATTTGAAAGAGTATGATTATGGACTAAGGATGGATGAGCTGTCTATTAAATGTGCCCTGTACGCCGACGACCAAGTAATCCTTGTGCTGTCGGCGTATGGGCTGTAGGAAATGGTAAATAAAATGAATGATTCTGTTAAGAAAAGGAATATGAAAGTATATATTGGTAAGATTAAGGTGATGGTGTTTGAAAGGGGCGTATGCATGACTGAATGCGATATACTTATAAAAGGTGAGAAAGTCGAACCAGTGAAAGAGTTTGTATATTTGGGTAGTCTATTTGCATATGATGGTAAACATAATACAGATATCGAAAGAAGAGTGAATGGGGCCTTGCTCGCTATTATGAATAGTAAAAGCGACTCACGAGAAGCGCGCTTGGCTGTCCATAATGGGGTCTTGAACCCTATCTATATGTATGGTAGTGAAAGTTGGATGTGGCAGAAGAAACATGAAAGTGGTATCAATGCAGTGGCAATGCCACCGTTGCGTAGTGTGTGGTGTCTCATAAAGATAAATATAAAAACAGTGATGTTAGAGAGCGGTATGGCTTGAAGGAGGATGTAGTGACTAAAGTAGGAGGTATGTTGCGGTGGTTTGGCCATCAGGAAAGGACTGACAAAACAAATTTACAGAGCGAATGTGTGTGGTGGAAAGGTCGGCAAGAGACGCTCTAGAAAATCCTATGCGGACCACATTGGTGGCATATTAAAAAAGGGCCAAATTTTAAGCACCCGAAACCGACGAGCTTGCACGAAAAAATTGATGGATGTTAGTTAGGCAAGAGAGATATGCAAAGATCATACCATGTGTAAATCTGTAGTCTCTGCCTACCCTTCTGCGAAATAGGCGTGAGTTTATATTATTATAATCAATAGTTATATTTTAATATTCTTTAAAATCAAACAAAATTACATGACATTTTGGTTTCATAAATCGTTTAAGCAAATGATTGCTGATGTTGTGTACTCGATTTATTATGTAATGACCCATTATAAAGATTTGCAAACACGAAATAGCCAGACCATCCAATTGCTTTCATAATATTATCTATCTATTTTAAAATGTTGATGCATGCCTTGTTGATTGGGCAGAATGTGTGGGCTGATTTGATCCATAATACATTTAACTCCAAAAACGCCAATTAGCGTGTTTACAGGTAAAAATTTACCTTTTTTCCTCTCCTCTCTTCAGAAACACTCTCTTTAATGACAAACCGAGTAACGGCATCCTTGGTCATGACATGTAGAAATGGTTGATGTGGAAACTAAATTAAAACCAGTTTATAAAAAAATTGAGGTACGCAACAGAGCTCGAAAGTACTTCAAGTCGCATCATTGCCTTTTAATTTATAAGGTACTGATTCAAAACTATATCTGGAGTTCTTTTGTAACCTTTGTGCTTGAGTACCTCAATATCGTTAGGAAAAAAATAACTGGACCGAGAACGAGTTTGTACCCAGCGCCAGCTGCGAGAAAGCAATCTTCGCGTCGCTGATCTGAAAAACCCACTCTGTTCAAGGAAATAGGTAAACATTTTCGGCGAAAAGTGACAGCTGACATCCGACAGGTGACATCTGACAGATTAACAATTGATAGCTGTCAATTAAAGTTGCCAAGTGTGACCATTTAAATAAATAAAATATATGAAATAAATTATAAATTGTTACCATTAGAAGAAATGCGATATTTCGAGTATAACCAAATGAGATCCATTTGGTGTTGGTCTTGCGGAACAGACAGTGAGTTTGTTTTAGTCAAAACAAGACACATTTACTGTATCAAATACTGTTTTGTTTTTCTATTTTCTTCCCGAAACTAACGTGTTTCTCTTGGCCAATGTCTTCAATGTATGATGAAAAAAAAAGTTTATGTAATTGTATCAGGGTTGGGAACAAAATTTATGGCAATCGTAAAACAACACTCAAGATAATATCAATGCATTAATGGGAAATGCATATCTTCCGTTTTTTTATGACCTCGAATGATGTATTCATGTCCTAAACATTATTTATAGTTAGACCCGCCTACTACTAATTTGTCATGAACATTACTTACTTAAGTATATATTTTATTTCAAAATTAAATATACAATAGGATTAAGAAAGAAGTTAAACTTAAATATCGAATATCATGCCAAATTTTAGTTACATAAAAATAATAATATTGTCTGCAGTTTTAACAAATTTTATATGTACGTGCCCTGACAGCTCGAGGTAATCGTCAGTTTGGGCCTCACCTGGCAAAGTCGATGCATGGTTCCGAAAGTCCAGTTATTCGGCGCATGATCGTCTAGTGGCACTGTTTGTGTTTTTCACTCCCGCAATGTTATTTTTTATATATACACTGTATTTGCCCCGCTTCGGCTCGGTTTTTCTTTTCTCATCAAACAAGCAAATATGTCTTCCCCACATATCTCGCCTGCCCCGCGTCCGTCAGTCGTCTATGGTCTAGAAGACACAAATTACAATTTAAAGCAAAAGGAAATCGTATAATAAATTTTATTTAAATAGATGCCTTCTCCGCAGATTTCATTTTTATATTTCTTTCCTTAGCGTCTTTTTCTTTATGATCCTTTGTGTAACTTTCTGAATCACCTAAATCAGCGTCTTAGGAGCTACAAGAAAGCGATGTTTAGTGATCGCTTGGGAAGAAAACGTATTATTACGTAATTTGTTATAATACTTTAAAGCTAATTAATCCAATTAATTTCTAAAGCCCGGGCCTCGTAGCAATTATTAGGTAATTTCCCGAACGGGAACTTCTCCGTATCGTTAGTCGAAGTAAAGGCATGCGGAGTGCGCTGTTCTCGTTGGCTGACGTTAAGTAGCACGCGGTGAATTTATTATGATAATGGGTTATCGTAGGGCACATTTAACTGGCCGACCGGTGCCCTGTCTAGTGTTACGCTCCGTTACGTTTCTTGACAAATGACTCGGTAGGTTGTTCGAGCTGTTGTTGTAGCTGATGGTCTACTTTGACTAGCAGAATTTATTGTTCGGTCGACAGCGGCTCTTTATGTTGCTGCTGTCGAAATTTAAAAAAAAAAACAAATGGCTCAGTTCATGTAGGACAATTAGTGTAAAATAGAATTAATTTTTTTATTCACTAGATATTAATTACGGTTATTCCTGCTTGAGCATTACAAAAATTATTCATCTATGTCTATATGTTATATGCTACACAATAGCAGCAGGACTACGGTGGCAGACATTGTTTACATAAATTTATGATATTATTATCTGTCTGTAAAACATTATTAGATTCAATTAACAGATGAGGGTACATTTTTATAATGCCAGATCTTTGACTATATTGTATATAATGGTTTTGGATGAGAACACGAGTACTAACGACTAAGGTGTAGAAGTGCTTAAAAATACCCAATTGATTTATTTCGGTCTCGCTGAGCTTCAAAATAAGCTAAAGTATTTTTGAGAGACAGAGTAGAATTTAATAAGCGGCGAGAAATTATAGGGCTGGGCGTTACTCTGGTGTGCCATTTTAATGTGTCTCATTTAAGGTACCAGTAAAATACGAGTTTTAACTAGAAATTATTAATTTTTTAGACTTGTAATATTTCAGAATTTTACATCAGTAACCGATATGAGTATAATGCACTCCATTCTATGTGACGTCACGGAGCTTTCACCCGCGCGGGCGGACGTGGACGCGCCGCTGATGATCGATAGCTTTACTTCGACCGTGCGTCATGCCTTTAATTAAGGGGTAGAACTACATGATTTGACAATTATATGGTGAAGGGCCACTGGTAGAAATGAAAGGAACATCATAAATACTAAACTGTTTAGCCGATCTTCGTGAGATAAATTAGATAATGGATTTAAAGTAATGCATGATGCGACTAAAATGCATATGTAATGCTCAAAAAAGTTTGATTTTTATTTTGTCCGTTATGCAGAGAAGGTTCGAATGTTAAAATTATTAAATAACCGTACTTGAATGATACGTTTGACTATCTTCGTATAACACCGTCAATGTTTATTAACTAAAAAGCATTTTTTTTTAAGCAAATATACATATTTTTTTTAAGAAAATAATCACGTTTTACATATCCCTTAAATAGGAAATTAAGAATTGTAAATAACAAATTGTTACATATTATCTACAATTATCTAGCAGTATTTACTCTGCTGAATAGATATTTGATAGTTCATTGACAATGTACTTTGGTGATTTAGTTACCGCGTCAATGAAATTTCAACGAATCGCTTTAAATGGCTTCAAATTCTCTTTTGCATGGTACTACATTATAAACGTTCAGAATAAAGAAAAAATTCAAAATAAAGCAGCTTAAATAATCAAATATTTTAGGCTTATTCGAACAATAAAAATGTCAGTGTTATATAGTGTAATTTATTTTTATTCTCATTCAATATGTACGTATTATATATTAATTTAGCATGCTCTTTTGATATGAAATGTGTATACAGTTAAGCACACGTATGTTGATACAAATACTTAGAAAAGCGTTTGTTCGAAACGGCTGCAGTTTTTGCTTATTTATCATATTAATAAATATTATAACAGTTGGGTTTCACTGTACAAGACAGCCGTAATTAAAAAGCGGAGATATCGGGAACAGATGTATGGACAGTATAAGAATAGGTCGAGTCTTGATTCTCGGCACTTCTACATTTGATTTCTATTTAAAATTAAAACGAAACTTTGCTTCTCGGTCAACAAGTAACTTATGAATAGTTTTTGCTGAAGATCCTGCTTGTCGGTCGCCAATCGGCGCATAAGTGTACTCGATCTCTTACAGCATTCGGTGGCATAATGGGCTTTAAAATACACAAGCTTATTAATATTGATCGCGCTAAAAAAAAAAAACGAATCAGAAAATATTTTTAGTGAAAATAAAGTTATTTATATCAATCTATAAAAAGAAAAAAATAATAAAGGGAAACAAATAAACGAATGATTTTTTTTTCCTTTCATTGAACAAGGGAAAATGGAATCGGCTTATGTGAATTCGGCTAATGAACTCAATGATATGAACGGAAGAAAATTCCTGTTTGTCTCAAGTGGGAGACTGCCTTAACAGTAAGCTCGCCTTTTGTTCCGCCCCCATTTTCGGCGGAAGCTTTTTGCGCCGCACTCTGAGCGTAAGCTCCTTATATTTATAGACAAACTTTGATTGCATATTTATTGGGGGTTAAAAGTCTTTGTATGAAACAACATCGCTGGTATTAGTCTCATGTAGTTTCCGTTCAGAGTTAATATCGGTTATTAGAATAGACAGTATCCAAAAAAATTAAAAATGATAAAATGTAATTAGGTTGATAACATTGGCTATCTGAAATTGGATATACTTAAATTGAAATGCTGTTAACTTAAATATTATTTATATTATTATACCTTAAATATATGTTTAATATTTTATCACAGCTTGTATTATACCTTAAATATTTTTAGGCAGAAAGAGTAACGCCTAACTTTAATGGCGGTAAGCGTTGCAATCAAACTAGAAGGTACCTTGTTCGAATTGCGATCATGGGCGAATTGTATTTTGAGCTTAAGTCAGATTAAAACCACTCGGAATTTGCTGGGAGGAGTCGTTAAGCCGTTGTTCCTGGAAGTTTTCACCCCATCGGTGACAGTGATCGTGTCTATCCAGTGCTAGATTTTGCGCCACTGAATCCCTTTTTGAATAAAATAAACATCAGCAGTCTCGAACATACAATGCTCGAAGCTGATATACAAATCCCTCGAATTGAGATAAGGCTGTGGGAGGATGTACTGTGGAGTGAAGTGTTTGTAACGCGTCGATTAAAAGGAAAAAAAATTATGCCATGGGGTGTTGTTTAGTTAACGAGGTGAAACGAATTTCGTGGGGAACTGGAAACATTTGAGTGTGCTCCTGTCACATGCTGCTGTGTATTTGTAAATTACTTCGGTAACTCGTTTAAGAAGTTCGAGCTTTTCGTTATCTGTTTTTAAACTTAGATTGTTTCACACCAAGTGTTTCAAAGCACATCTTACTTTATCACCGTTCGTAATACACAAAAATATTTTAAAATATCTGTGAAAATGATTTTAGGATTTTATGCGTAAATATTACAAATATTCTGGATGAGTGACAAGATGTATAGCAAATTTCTAGATTAATCAGGAATTTCCAATATGGAAATCATTTTTCTCTTTATAAACATACATGAGTTGGTGATCTAAAATGAAACATGCGCGTTATTTTGTAATTAAGCCCTACAAAATTATTGCGCGTTGTAATAAGTTTTGTACTATGAATACCGCTAATACTGCACCTTTGAACTGGGATTAAACTTGGAGAGATAATTTATAATCTATTCTCAACGAACGAATATTAATTAAACAAATCCGTAATAAGCATCAGAGGCGTTTAAGAAAATAAGAATAACACAACCTAGAGTATGTGATAAATTATTTTGTATAACAATTTTTATTTTTTAAATAGAGCGAAGTACAGTAATTTTGGTGCAAATTGTAAAATAAATAATAAAAAGCGTACTATGAAACAATGATTTGAAACTTCAGTAAATTTTTTTTTATATCATATCACGCTTATTTCCCAGAAGGATAGGCAGAGACTGCATGTCTCCCTATGGTACGATCTATACATATCTCTTTTACTTCGTTGACATTCATAAATCGTTTCAGGCAGACGTGTCTGAATGCAATATATATACGAGTAGTAGGTGCGAGAGTTGGACAAATGAAAGAGTTCGTTTATATGTTCTTTCCTTATAAATGACGGTAAACATGTTAGTTGTATTAAAAAATGGTACACGCGGAAAATATTGAATGGGGCCTTACTTGCGATCATGAGTAATAAAAGTATGTTTCAACTAACACATTTAATGAGTAATAATTGAATTATGGCGATCACGCTTTTATATCGGAATGAAAGTCAGATTTTGGCAGAAGAAATATATAGTTTGAACCAATGGGGAAAAATTGCATTATGCGTGGAGTATCTTAGAAAAATTAAATAGTGATATAAGAGAAGAGGTAGTTTAAAAGATTGAGTGACTAGAGTTACAAAATGGGACATTGAGGTATAATAAAAAAAAAACGAAATGACGAAAGAAATTTATAAAGCCAATAAATGCGTATGGCGGAAGAGTTTTGTCAATGGGCCAGCTAGAAAGTTATATGCAAACCAAATTGACGGTATACCAAAAAACGGCCAATCTTTAAATACATAAAATAAATAAATTGTGAATTTCATATACGTGAACTTCACAATTTATTTATGAGAGAGAGTTAACAGAAAGCTTTTAGATTTATCATTCCCCCTTATTACCCACCACGTGGCTTTAACATTGTTCACTTTAAGTTATCACATCTAATCTATTTTATCGAGAAATATAAAAGTAGTCTTATCAGTTATTCTATAGTATATAATGTTGGTTGTCCCGTTTTCGTGTATATAATAACAATCGGCGTGAATGAGAAGACGGATTACTGACAGACTCATAAATATCTACGGACAAAAGTTGTCCTGTCTCTGTATTATTCAGTTCAATTTAAGCCATATTGCAATATACTCCAGAGAAACCTATTTATATTTTTTTTGTGTAATTGAATTGAATTGAAACTAGTTAGTACATTTTTTTTTTTTTTTAAATACGTGGAAATTTCAACTATAAGAAAGCTTTGAACACAAAAGCTCCTTAATAAATGACTCGAAAAGTAGAAACAGTAAGAAAAAATTTTTAGAAACCGAAGCTTTCAGTAACACGACCAACTTCTAGTTCTCTGTAAACTAAAAAAAAAAGATTTTGACTACCGAACTAAAGCACTGGAACTGGACAAGTGTGATGGAATATTTTTAAAACTTTTGAAGCCCCTGCGAGCTTTTCTGGAGCTACTCTTGTAAATCACGAACAGAATAACATCCGAGCTTTAACGGAGCTTTTCCTAAAGTTGCGCTTATTTAACTCAAAACGAGTGAGAGCAATATTCAAAAGGTCTATGTAAAACAAAAGACGGCCAAGTGCGATTCCATTTTCTGCATAGAAAGCACCTTACTTTTAAAATATAGAACAATTTAATTTGTGTAACTTTTGTTAATTACGCTGAATTATCAATATTTTTGTTATTCGTTGATTATCTAGAATTTATCGTAATATAGCATTTCATATAATATAATTTCATTCAATGTCTGCTTAACTTTAAAGAGGTGCATCAACATCTAATTACTTAAATACCGTTTTTCGAAAAGTTTTACCGGTATAGTTATATAAAAAATGATTAACTATACAAATTTCTCTAATTCAATACTGATGGATCACACCCTTTCGAAGAATCTTAGACACTCGATAAGTATCTAAAATGGATGCGTAAGTGGACAGCTCGTGGATAGGAGTTGTGAATTGTAACACTGCCTCTGGAATGGCTTACAGCCTACCTTTCGTTGCTCCCGACGTCCCTTTGCCCGGTGTACCGGCAACTCCTTCTGTCCTTAGGACGTTCAACTAGGTGGAACACTTATACCTACCAAAGTTCATAGATTAATATTCACAATTAACAATAATGTTTGCACGCACGCGAATCGCCGGCGAAGCAGGCACAATTTTATCGAATAAATAGTGCGAAATATTTCATATATATAAATATATATATGACCATTTCTCCAAATTTTTTAGGAATTGTAAAGGGATATTTTTTACACGGGTCGATTTTCGCCGTGCGGCTGGTCGCTTCACAAATTGCCTCACCAAGCCGCATCGCCAGCTCATTTATACAGGTGACTAAAATCGCATGCGACTTAGTAATTTCCTTCAAAAATTTTGTGCAGAGTAGGTGTTGGTCGTGCCGGAATTGAAATAGTTAGTTATTCAATTATTCAATTAATTTACTAGCTTGAAGAACAAAGAGAGAAGAAAAAACCAAAGAAAATAAGAAAACGTAAATTTTGAGTACGTGGATGGATTTCTCGATGTAAGGTCTTGGGCATTTTGAATACGTTACTGGTGGAATGAAGTTTAGAAGATCCTGATTGTTTTAGACAACGCTTAAGAATAACTACAGATCAGTTTGGTACTTTATTACGTAAGGTTACTCCGATTATACAAAAATGTGATTTCAATATGCGTGAAGTATTTTCTCCGAAAATTAAATTAGAAATAACCCTGAAGTTCTTGACTACCGGTGACAACTACTCAAGTCTTGCAGAGTCATTTAGAGTTCCAGAATGCACGATTAACCAATTTTTAAAGATGTTTTGGATGCTATATATAATGTTTTGCAGGATTACATTATGGTAAGTGAAACTCTTAATTAATTTGTAAACGGTGTGTTTATGAATTTTGCAAAATATTTGCATCTAAGCATGATCTAACAGCTTGAGATAGAATATCGTCGTTCATTTCGTATAGTTGTCCAGTATTTTCTTGTGTTAGTAAACAGCTGGAAAAATAGTCTTCTTCATATTCGAGGTGATTTTCAAAAGTGGAAGCTTCGGGAGTCGAAGTACTGCGTTGGTCTCGAAAAGTGGAAGTTTGGTTTCGAGATGTAGTAGGTTCAGCTTCAGGAGTTGAAGTATAGCGTGTATACTCTGACAGTGAGCTCGTAGGTCTGGCAATTGGAAGATATTGAGCATTTAAGATTTTCAGTCTTTCTTGTGACAAATAATTATTGATAAAAGTTTAACAAATAATAGCATTTGTTAATGGCAAACTACGTAATTGGCTTGCCACGTGTACTCTGAATGTATTAAATTCATCTTGACGTACATTTTGAGCCAACATTTCTAATCTATTGATTGCTTGCAAAACAGGTGGATCCATTCTTTGGGCACGCTCTGCCTTTTTTTTCTTTGGAGACAATTTTTTTTTGTACGTGCTCAAGTCGATTCTTGTTCCAATTCATCTAAATATGTTCGCTTTTTTTTTTATTGTCACCAAAAAGTAATAAATATAATTAACTTTATTTGTTTTAGGTGCCATCCACAAGAGATAAATCGATGAAAATACAAAAAGATTTTTTAGATCGCTGGCAATTTCCTTTTTACTGTCAGGCTATTGACGGCAAACACGTCTTAATACAAAATCCACCATACGGAGCTTCAGACTATTATAATTACAAAGGCACTTATAATGTGGTGCTGTTTGCTATAGTGGATGCACATTACCGTTTCATGTATATATATGTAGATTAGGGTGTCCCTTAAATTTAAAGTATATTTTATTTTTACGCATATCTTTTTAAAACTTTAGTAATAACCTAATAAAGCACAGGAAAATATATTATCTCGTTTTATAAACGATAACCTGTGCCGAGTTGCGATTGAACAAGTTGATTGGCGCGGCAACCTGTAACTACAGGTTTCACTTGTCATTGTATAGGTGATTTTCTGCTGTATTAGTGCAAGTGATATTGTTTACTTTATAATTAGTTATGTCGGTGGAATCACATAGTGATAAACAAAATATTTTCTTAATCGGGCTGCCCGCAAAATTACCATCTAATCGACAAGTTCTCGCTATTAGCGAACACTGTTAGTGAAGTTGCAAACCTTGTAATTAGGGAGTGTATTATATTTTGGGAAAAAGCCAGAATTCCTACTAAGGCATTTCCTGTGTGAAGAAGCTTGTAGATTTATATAATGTTTGGAGAGATCTGCAAAAAAATTGTAAAAAACACTTAGATGACATTCAAGGACCGTGAAAATGATTTTGAAATAAAGCTTGATAACTTGTTTGATATTGCATATGCTGATGCTTTTGAGAAAATGAAAAACGAGGAAAACAGTGTTTATTGCTATTGCGTCTACTTCTAGAACGAATATCTTTGAATGTACAGAAGATTCTGACGAAGAACAGATTCTGAATTCTGAACTCAGTTTGCCAGAAGTTTCCTGCTGTGAAAAGGCTTCAAAAAGAGATAAAAAGAATCTTGTAACACCTAAACTTGTCGCAGCTTTAGATCGATATCAGTCAAGTATAAGAGACTCCGTTTACATTCTTCATGCCATCGTAGAAGCGCTTGGTTTAAATAGCGATGACTTTTCTATTGACAAATCTTCCATTCAATGAATTCGTATTCAGGTGAGAAAAACCAGGGCAGAAACAATAAAAACTGACTTTCAGAAAAATTTGCCAGACAGAGTTACAGTTTATTGAAATGGAAAATTATTATCCGGACTGGATGTACGAAATCCAAAAGAAGAATTTGCCAATTATTGCTACATTGGACAATAGAGAACAGCTTCTTGCAGTACCAAAATTAGAAAGTTCTTCTGGTAAACATCAGGCAAAAGCCGTATCAACTGCTCACTTTGACTGGAGCCTTCATGATAAAGTCCAAATAATGTGGTGCGATACAACAGCGTCGAATGCTGGCCGTTTCAATAGAGCTTGTACTTTTTTGGGGCGGACTTTTGAAAAGGAATTGCTACTTTTTGCTTGTCGTCATCATGTTTATGAGTTAGTCCTAAAAACTGTGTTTAAAAACTACGATGAAGCCAATTTCTAGTAGACCTGATATTCAGATCTTCAACAAGCTTAGAGACAATTGGAAAAACACCGATTCCAGTAAAATTGAACTACCACTTGATTTCATCAAAGAACATGTTACTGAGACTATTATTACATCTTTGTTAACGTTGTATAGTGCACAACCGGACAAAGATTTTATAAGAGACAATTATATTGTGAATTGGTTGAACTTCTGTTGCAATTCAGAATAATTGCGAAGGAGAAAAAGGCTTTACAAAATGTTTCTTTATTTATCATCACGTTGTATGTTAAACCTTATCTCAAATGCACACACTGGCAATTAAAGCACCTAACCAAAATTTGTGCTTTCTGAAATCGTTAAAAGAGTACGAAAAAATTGACGCAACAATATCTAAACCTTCTATAAATAAGTTTAGCCATCACTTGTGGTATTTAAGTGAAAAAACGGTTATTTTATCGCTTTTTGACCCTGAAGTGGATCACCTAACAAAGGTAAAAATGATCTCCAACTAAAAGAGGTAACAGGGACAATATATCAGACTTTGGCAAACACTATGTCCCATCCAAAGAACTATTTCAAAGTTATTTGGTAAGTATTATTTTGTTTCTTTTTATTCTTTTTATTATTGTAATTTAACCTGTTTATTTTTTTCAGATAAAACGCTGGATGGTTTTGTATCCAAAAAGAGCAAACAATTTCTATCTGGATTACAAATCAATGACTCTTTTCTTCAGAAAGATGTTTCTTCTTAACATGTAAATGCTGCTTTTCTGGAAGCTAAAAGAAGAGTCAGTCTTTTAAACGTTGTAAATGACACTGTTGAAAGAGCTGGTAAGTTAACGCAAGATTTTAACGGCTGAAGAGGAGTAAAAGCAGTTCTTGTTGCGCTGTGTGCAAGAACATAGAAACATGTATCCGGATAGTAATGAAACTACTTTGAAAAGAAGTTATCCTGGTTGATTATTTTTATTTTATGTTCTTAAATAAATGTTAGTGTTTATCTATTTTTGTATGAAGTTTTATTTACTTCGTTTGCATACTAGTTATATTAGTTCTATAGTAGACTAAAATATTAGAACCAAACACGATTTTTGATAAACTTTGTAGATCTGTCGGCCCGGGTTAGAATCAAGCTAGAAAGATAAAATATCATATTTAAAAACGTCTTAGCATTTATAAAAAATATTGAGCGTATGCGTTTGGATTTATAAAAGAAATTTTTTTTTCGTCATATAAGGGATACCCTAATATAGATGTCGGAACTGATGGACGCATGAATGATTCGTATATTTGGAAAAAAGCAACGTTTTATAGTGCTCTTGAAAGTAATAATTTGGAACTACCTAATAAAGCAGTTTTCGTTGGTGATGACGCTTTCCCTTTGACACCTAATGCAATGAGACCGTATTCAAGACATGAAGGTTTGGAACACAAACAAAAAGTCTTTAATTACAGACTAACAAGAGCACACCGAATCGTAGAAAATACCTTTGGTATAATGGCTTCCCCATTCAGAGTATACAGAAAATCTATATCTGTTTAATTGGATAAAAGTGATTCTATTATTAAAGCGACCTGTGCGCTGCATAACTGGCTTCGGACTAATCTCATGTACATGAATACTCTCGAATTCATAGACAATGAGGACTTCAGTTCAGGAACAACCAGAGAGGGAAGTTGGAGAAGCATTCCTGCGGAAGGAGTAGTCGGAGTAATGGCATCGTTGCCCTCTAACAACTACTTACGAAATGCTAAAGATCCATGAAAGAAAGAAAGATCCACGGCAAGCTAGAATGATCGTGTAAATTTTGTATGTTTAATTATAAAAATGGCCCTGTTTACATGATTTTATAAAACACAAACAAGAATAATTTTTCAATAAATAATAGTAATAATACCATGTTATCTTTACTCTTTCTTCCTTCTATCACTGGCTTTAAAAAGTCATCAGCTACGGAAAACCAAATTAATTGAGGTATGTATAGAGCATCCCAGCCCGCACCACTCTTCTTTGACTTCGCTATTTTACTGGCTTATATTATATGTGGTTCATATATTTTTGTCTTTAAGCTCTTCAACCGTTAAGGTCAAACGCATTTCTTGAATAATTGGTTTGAGAGCCTCTTTATGTATATTACTGTTCCTGTATTCTTCTTGTCTTGGATTCCATAGGCATGGATGCCTTTCATAGTAAGAGTGCCTTTAAGAGCTTCTAGTAACCACGATATTAGGCAGGCAACTCGTTAGTTAATTTAGATCTAGTCGTTCAGTGATTCAGTGCACTGCATCCAGTCAGTTCTCTCTTCGCAGTTCGTTACAGTGATATTCAGCCATAATCAATAGATTTTACAATTAAGGTTAAACAAGACAATTTATTAAATTGGCCAATAGGTACGCGCTATGTCTGGCATCTTAATACTAATTGTTCGATGAAATCCAAACAACGTACTATCGGAATTACAGATAATGTCTAAATCATCAATGAACAGGGCCGTAAATTGACATTAGAGTCACTACGGACAGAATTTGTTTATAATACGTTAATGTACATTCGACTAGTAGAATTCTCATTTGTATGTTTCAAATAATATCAAAAATCTGGCCCAACCACTGACTTTAATCTATGATCTTCTAAATCTAAATATTCACGAATAAGAATAATTTATATTATTCAATAAATAATAATAATACCAATGTTATCTTTACTCTTTCTTCCTTCTATCACTGGCTTTAAAAGTCATCAGCTACGGAAAACCAAATTAATTGAGGTATGTATAGAGCATCCCAGCCCGCACCACTCTTCTTTGACTTCGCTATTTTACTGGCTTATATTATATGTGGTTCATATATTTTTTGTCTTTAAGCTCTTCAACCGTTAAGGTCAAACGCATTTCTTGAATAATTGGTTTGAGAGCCTCTTTATGTATATTACTGTTCCTGTATTCTTCTTGTCTTGGATTCCATAGGCATGGATGCCTTTCATAGTAAGAGTGCCTTTAAGAGCAATTTACTCACTACACCGTAACCACGATATTAGGCAGGCACGAGCTAGTCTCGTTAGTTAATTTAGATCTAGTCGTTCAGTGATTCAGTGCACTGCATCCAGTCAGTTCTCTCCAGTCTTCGCAGTTCGTTACAGTGATATTCAGTGGTGTTTGCAAGTATTCCATAATCAATAGATTTTACAATTAAGGTTAAACAAGACAATTTATTAAATTGTATAAACTAATTTTCAATATAAATAAAGTTATTTGCCAATAAAAAATTTTCTTTTGAAAGCTCTCTCAAACATCCCATATCAGTACGCGCTATGTCACAGCACTATAAAACGCCAAAGTATTAAAACCTTTCTTATCTTAATACTAATTGTTCGATGAAGGCTCTATCCACCGGGTCCGCAACCAGTATAATCGTCTTGAAAGTGTGTCGAGTATCGGAATTAAGGTGTGACAGTTTCTTGATAATGTCAATGTTGTATCACATCGCTCAATAAGTGAACATACTTACGGGCCGTAAATTGTTTACATTATGAGTGTAAATAGCACTAATTAGCTAGGACAGAATTTGTTTATAATACGTTACGCTATTTGCCAACACATACATTCGACTAGACGTAGACTTACTTCTCATTTGTAAAGCGGTGTTGGTCAAATAATATCACGTCGCGCCAGGGCAAATCTGTGATAGAATGTGTAAGGTTAGTGACCAACCACTGACTGTCACAATAATCTATTATAGATCTCATCTAAATCTAAATATTCTTATGACGCCAGCCGGAACCAAATTCTAAGTGTGGTTTTGGAAGCACAGAAAAGCAAAAAAATACTTATATTATTCAATTAAATAAGATAAATAACTTATCCGAATTTATATAGTCAAACTTCGGGATTTTTACAAGACCAATATAGTCACGTGGCCGCGAACAGATTTGACGCAAAAAACTCGGTAAAAGTTGTTCCGAAAGCGGACGCGCGTAATGTGTCTTTAATGGTTATTGTATCTGTCGAGATTTTCTTGTGCCCGTAACATTCACAAAAGAACTTTTTTAATGTGCTTTAAGCTCATTTTCTGTAAAATAAGATACTGTTACTGATCTCACCTGGAGCAAATATTAATTTGGTGGATTATTAATGTATTTTTAAGTTATATACAGATATTTTGTAAATTATACACCTGATACTGTTTGTAATCGATGCAATATCATCTATAATTCAATGGTTGAGTATAATCCGATACAGAAGTTTTAAAAAGTTCTGTAAACATCATGACTCATTTCAATAATAAATAAGTATCCTTTTTCTTACATTTTATAAGCTGATAGGCGTTAAACAGCTTTAAATTAATTAAAAAAGAAAGAAGACAAACTTATTAGTAAGCTATATAGTAAGCTACGGACAATAGTCCGACCTCTTTATTTAATAACCCAAATAAGAAGAACTTTTAAAAAATGTTTAGTGCACGTGAATCTTAAATTTATCATTAGTTGGTTGGGTCATTCAACATTATTTAGTTATGTTCGTAATCTGACAGCATAACATAGACTAGTATAAATATCTTATGATTTAATGAATTGATTCGCTACTTTTTAGGGTATTGAATTAGAAAGTAATTTATAAAATTTATGGTTAAGCGAATGCCAACGAGATTGTCGATTGTCATTATTTTCCGGATCTTTTGTTTGATTTCAAAACTCTCAATGTTTATGATGGGCACGCCCTTAAAGCACCTTATAAGAGTTTTGAGCTCACCGAGGGCTAAAACAATATCAATCATTTTTTCCTAAAGCATTTAGTATTATGATATACAACTCTTTAAAAATTTTATATCGCGTGCGACCGGAATGAGATATTTATTAAAAATCTCGAAAATATCTCTCTTTTATTCCCTGACCTAATCGTTCAAAGGCAACAGTTACAATTAAACGCCATGTCGATTTCATTCGATCCGGTGTTTATACGTGTTTATTGACATTGCCCGTATTGACGTGAGTTGTTTGCATTTTCAGCTAATCACATAGACAACATTTGTACTAGAAATCACTGTGATCGCGAATCATAAACGCAGTAATTTACATACAAACATTTCACTATATTGTCACGGTATATATTGAGAGCAGAAAATGTTTTGATCCTCATAATTTTTAGTGGTAGATTTTCGTAATTGCACTGCAGCTGTATACTCTCTCGAAACGTTTAAGAGTGGTGATAGACGTACGAAGTTAAAGTAAGTGGTTTTTAAGATCGCGAACTTACTCGGCTCATTATCGGTGACACACGTGAAGCGTGTTCACCCTGTATCGCGATGTCGTCGACAGAGGAAGCTTCATGTTATTTGAGAATCAATTCACCATTTAAAAACGAATAAAAAAATCTTTAAAACGGTCGACTCTGCAGGCTATTACTGATACTACCTACTACTTTCGAGCTCAAAGCGTTTAAAAATAAAGAAGTAATAAATTATTGAGTTCATTACGCTCGAGAAATCGATTTTAGTGTTTTTTTAAGTTTTGAGTTCTGTGAGTTTAAAGCGTGATATATATACAAAATGCTTTTTTTTTTATTTTTCAACTAAAACTAAATCTTTCGAACGAGTTGTTCTATTTTGGTCTGCTTTATGGTATTCGAATTAGTTTTATAAATAGAAAAAGATGATCGTCCATCAAACATTGGTCTATCATTTTCTATGTATTTTGAGAAAAAGTTTTTATTTTCAAATACTTTGTTAACCGTATCTCTCGAACGAACCAACGGTTTTAATGAAATTTGTAACGATTGAAGCTGTTCTTTAAATATAACAACTGGTCAGATCTTAAAATTTATCAGTAGATAATTTAAAAAAAATAACCTTAACAATTTTTTTCTCCAATAATGTTTCTTAAATTTATTGGTTGCTGTAATAAATTTTTATGTATTTAGCAACGATCAATGATGTTTTCTAAGAAGAGCAAATGGATAGATTTTAGAACTTATCAGTAAAGCACTTTACAAAATATTGGGAAAAAAACCCATTACAAAATAAAAATTCTCCAACGATATCTCTTAAACAAGTTAAACAATTTTTATGCAGTTTACGACAGTTGATGCAACTATTTGGGGAAATGATCTGATTAGATTTAACTACTGATCGATACAGCAGTCTAAAATTTAATTTTAAAGGAACATTTTTCTCAAATTTTATTATCGGGATTCCGTAAACTTTACCAGGCAAAACTAGTTTGAAGTTTCAGGAAGTCTAATGTCGCAAACTGCATTTCGATCGGTTAATCTGTTTAAAACTTTTGAGATGTTTACACAAACACGTACGCACGTGCACCATGAGAAGGAAATTTGAAAAGACGAGGCGATTGTGGGTGAAATACTGGCTTACGATAAGAGAATGTTTATCACATGTAAATTTAGTAAGATAATTTTTCACGTAATTCTCTTAAATTTACTAGAAGGAAGAATTCGCCTATCTTTTGCAAAATTTCTCTGATTACGCAATTCGTAATTTAATATCAGATAAAAGATAGATCTAGTAAAGATGAGTATACAGTGTTACTAGTTTCATTACAGCTCGCAATAAAAACGATTTTTCTGTGCGATTCTCCGTAATATTGTTCGAGTACTGTGACCACATAAACTGTGGGGAAAATCACGAATAACCGCCAGCCTAACATCCTAGGCGATGCGCACCTCTGCCAAGGCCAGTTCAATACGTTGTTTAGTAATATCAGTAGTTGAAAATCATAAGCTCAATAAAGGAGCGGTTGCTCCTCGCACCCCATGTTAACTTAGTTAATAGTTAAGTTAATAACCAAATTCCACATAATCCAATAAATGTCACATTAAAGATAAATGAGCTGATACGCTCCGCCAAAGGGACGATCCTGTACATCTAGAAAATAAATAGTAAAATAAATAATTTTGCTATTCTATTTATTCAACGTAGAAATGTCCTATGAATGTTTATATATATTGTGCTTTCTTTGATATTAGGTTCTAAGACCAATATGTAAATTAACGCAAAACTGATTTAAAAAATAATAAATCGCAGAAGCCGGAAGTGACGCTAATTAATTTGTGTTTGTGCTGGAGAAGTTTCCGTTCCAAGAATCCCGAAAAGGTTTTAATGCGCTCATTAAGTATTCGAATCGCGTTAATCTTAGCGTAATGGATGAGAATTAAATGAAAAATAACGTATAATTAGCGTCGCGGCGTTAATTTATTAAGAATTTTAAGTTGGGGAGGATACGATTTTTCATAAATTCTAACGATAAATACAAAAAAAAAACTTCTCGGCTTTTAAATATGTTATAAAATCAAATGAATTTATCTGTAAGTGAAGTTCGATAATTATTAAATTACGTGATTCGCCCGAAGAGTTTATACCATTTATGTGTGTGCTATGTGCTGCCATCGTACACAAAATTAATGGAATTAAACAATTAAATTAGGCATAAAAACGTTCTTACGCTTGGCACACTGAGTCCGCCGTGGCAACCCATACACGTTAAATCACTCCAGTCACACATTCTCTATTTTGTAGAAGATGAGTGAATACAGAATACTGGTTTGGATTAGGGAGGAAATATAATCTTTTCGTGTGAATCTTAATAATATTAATATAAACTCACGCCTATTTCCCAGAAGGGTAGGCAGAGACTATAGATTTCCACATGGTACGGTCTTTGCATATCTCTCTTGCCTCACTGACATCCATCAATTTCATGCAACCTTGTCGGGTTCGATTCCTTAAAATTTGGACCTTTTTTAATATGCCGCCAATATAGTCTGCGTAGGATTTTCTATGGTGACCCTTGCTAACCTTATCATCACATATATTCACTCTATATATTTGTTTTGAGTTTCGAGCCCTGTACTTATTATTTGAAAATGTACGCTTCTACAAACTTTTCTTAAACTAATAAAAAGAAAATTGCAATTTGTGTTGTCTTTTAGCATCTGACTGAGCTATAGAGCATTCTAATATTCTGGTCGAGCATACAAAAAGTATCTGGTATTTTGTATTAAAATATTTGAGATCCTAATTAAAGATAGAGTATGAACACTATGCCCCGATATGAGATAACATATTTTTTGGATATCTGAGCTAAAGACAGGTTTTCGTTCGGAGATTAATTACTTATATCATTTAGGCATTGCGGTTTGTAGTTTATATATACACTTTTGAGTCATTGCAGACTATTGCAGTACTGACTCAACTTGTTAACTGCATAGGTAATGTCAGGTCTCGTGACATGTGCCAGATATATCAGACATCCCACTGCTTCCATGTATGGGATATTTTTGTTTCCATCTTCAGGATTTTTCTTAAATTTTGCATTCACCTCTATCGGGGTACAAACTGGTTTAAATTCAGACATATTAAAGCGGTCCAATACTAGGTTAATATATTTTTCTTGATATAACATAATCATATCTGCCTCTCGGTTCCTATTTATGTTAATGCCGATGCAATTCTTCGTTTCACCTAGGTCTTTCATACTGCATTCTCCTTTTAACTTGTTTTTAATCTCTGTTGTTTTATCCTTATTATTTGTGAATATTGTGAATATACCCACACAGCAATGAATATAGTTGTAGACTCGTTTACTAAATAATAAATACAGAGATCCACATGTGATCTTTGTAAGCCAATTTTTATTACATTATTGTTCAAGAGTCCATTGCCGGTTAGCTTGTTTGAGTCCATAAATTGATTTATGTAAAACACGTACTCGACCATTTTCTTTGTAGTATTCTGGTTGTGACATGTATATCTCAGTGTCTATGTCACCCTGAAGAAAAGCACTTATGGCATCCATCTGAAATATTTCTAAATCATACTTCGCAGTCAATGAAAGTAAGAATCGAACAGATGTATATTTTACAACAGGAGCATATGTCTCATCATAGTCACTTCCTTTTCTCTGAGCATAACCTTTGATAAGCAATCTTGCTTTAAAACGGATAATCTCACCTTTTTCATTTGTTTTAGTTTCATAGACCCATGTACATGGTAAGACTCTTTTCCCTTATGGTGCATCAACCAGTGACCAAGTTTTGTTTTTGATTAGAGAGTCATACTCTTCTTGCATAGCCTTTTTCCATTGGTCGGCATGAGATGATGATAATGCTTCGTCTGCTGTTTGTGGATCATTTAAATTAAGTACTGGACAGAAGTAACTCACATCATGGTCATCTGTTTCTGCATACTCAACATCTCTCCTTGGACGTAAATTTATGTTTCTTATTGGCGACTCAAGATCAATTGATTGCTCTGGTATGTAAGATGAATCGTCATTCTCGCCAGACTGGTAGTCCTCGCTTGACTCACCAGTAAAATGGTCTATGCTGTCTTCTAATTCTTCTTTACAGGTTTCCTCGAATGGCTGTATCTCTGGATTGTTGCTGTTGGATGTACAAGGTAAGTTTATATTATTATTATATTTTTCCACATTTTCTAAAAGTACTACATCTCTACTTTTCATGATTTGATTGGTATCTGGATCAAGTATTCGGTATACTTTGGTAGATTCACAATAACCAACAAACAATAACTTTCAAATTTGGTTCCTTACCAGTCCATATCTCCATAGGAGTTTTACCATTAATTGATTTTGTAGGTGATCTGTTAATTATATATGCTGCCGTTGCAAGGGCCTCTGCCCAGAACTGTTTTGCAAGCTGAGCATCAAACAACATACATTTATATCTTTCCACCAGAGTCCTGTTTATCCATTCAGCAAGACCATTCTGCTGGGGTGAGTACGGAGCACTTGTTTGATGTTTAATCCCATGTTTATTCAAGAAGTTTTCAAATTTTCTATTGCAGTATTTTTTCCATTATCAGAACGAATATCTTTTATTTTTCTCTCTTGTTCATTCTCTACTTTGTTTTTGTAATCCTTGAAAACTTCTACAATATTCAATTTATTTTTCGAAAAATAGACATGAACTCGTTTTGTGTAGTCATCTATGAAAGTGATAAAATATTTCATACTTCCCAAAGATTGTTGCTCCATTGGTCCACATAGATCAGTGTGGACCAACTGTAGTGGTTGTGAAGATCTTGAACCAATGTTGTTAAAGTGTAATCTGGTCTGTTTCCCCGAGAGACAGGTAGTACAAGTAATAGAACCTTTATTTTTGTCTGAGAATGGCTGGACTCCCTCGGCACATTCTGGCAGCTTGTTAACATCGGAAGTATTCAGATGTCCCATGCGTCTATGCCACGGGACAGAATCATTTAAGTTATCTGAACAAGACAGATTAGAAAATACCTCTCTGTGTGTATTTAATAAATACAAATTGTTTACTAGTTGGGCTGAACACAACAGCTTGTTATTTTTATCATAGATATCACAATCTTCATCTCTAAAATTTACATTACAGCCATTTTTCACCATAGCATTGACTGACAGGAGGTTTGCAGCAAGTTTAGGTATGTGTAAAACTTGTTTTACCTGAATTTTACTTTTTTTATTACCATTTAACAATAAATTAAACTTTCCCATAATTTAACACGTAGCGGTGACTTACTGGCAATAGTCTCGTCTATTTGTCATGTGCATGGAGGCACCCGAGTCCACATGCCACAGGTCCGGATTTATTGTCTAAGGAGATGCTGACAAAGCTGCAACAAAACCTTTCTTTCCTTCTGTATTATCTACAGTCTTCTTTTTCGGAGCACGACAATTTTTAGTAGTGTCCATGCTTGTTAAAATTGTAACATCGGGGTCCTTTGTAAACCTTTGTTGAATTATGTTGATTTCTTTGAATGGCCTTTTTCCTTGTGAAGAATGCTGAATTATCGGAGCATTGAACTTCCTGCAGGAGTTTATATTTTATAGAATCAGCACTTATCTTGATGTCAAAGCTCTCCAGTCCCATAATCATAGGCTTATAAGCTTCAGGGAAGCCGGCTAACATCAGTGTACCGAGCCATTCATCATCAATGTCAAACTTAATATTGTTGTGGGCGGTCGACATTATTTTATAAACATAATCATCTACACTTCGAGAAGATTCGAATGTAGTTGTTATCAGGTCTCTCAACAATGCTACTCTCCTTACAACCCGCTATTATCAAAAGCCTGTTCTAAACTCTCCCAGACTTCTTCGCAAGTAGTTGCATTCTGAACATGTACGTAAATGACAGGGTCCAGTAATAAAATCAACTTATAATTCGCCTTGGTTTCTTTAGTTTGGTCAGTATTTGTACCGGTAACACAACTTCATAAATCGTCGAGTTCGAAATATGCTTGGACTGCAAACTCCCAACTGGCATAGTTATCTCTTCCAACTAGTCTATCGATGTGGAATGGATTGTAACCTGAATTTGACATCTTTAATGCGTATTTATGATTATTATTTTTCGTACTTGATTTCTGACGCCGAGCACGCCGCCCCGGTTAACCTCAAAATGTATGACGAACAAAGTACGCCGGTCGGTTTTCTTAGTTTTTTACTGCGTTTACTTTTTCTTTTATTTCCACAAGTAACAATGAATCACGCTCTGCTACCATATTTCCATTTAGGTGGAAATAAATAAACGATTAATAAAAAAAATGTAATGAACGTATATTGTCAACACAAAAGGGTTACACAGATTAAAAAAAAAACTTTATGCTAACTAACAATGTTGCCAACTTATGGTAAAATATAGTTGCGTTCTTATTTGCCAACACGGTTATATGATATTATTAAAGAAGCGTCAAATTTTCTCACCGGAAATTTTTGAACTTATTTAAAATGATGATTTAATGAATGTAACTTTAAGTTCTATGTAAGGATAGAAATGTGTGTGGAAAATAGAAATTTGTGGTTTCTAACTATTCTTTAATAAAAAATTACAAGTTTTAACTTACGTTTAGGTAATAGACGTCATATTCAATATTTTGATATGGCTTCTATTGAAGTTTTTTTTTTGGTAAATCAACTAGTATGTGTATGTTATTAAGCTCATAATGATTCTAAAGTAATGATTAAATCAATGTCTTTAATTTGAGGCGCACTACATGTGATACAATTCTGATGACTGTGTCTAGACATACTTAAAAGTTGTTCTGTCCGTTTATGACTTACATAAGGTCCGTTTATATAATACAAGTATTCTATTGTGATAAACAAACGTAAGAACGACATAATCAAGTGATACGCTAACAAACTTAACCAAAACTTAACAGGTTATTTCATTATATTTTTTTCTCACTATCTATGGCAAATGGAATTTCGACGGTAATCGTGAAATGCCACACAGCAATTACTATGAAATTAAAATGTGACAATTAACGACCAATCACTGAAGAAGCCGTTAAATGCTGAAGTAAAACTTTCGGCCGTTTTATCTTTACGAGGTGCTTAAATGTATTTAAGTGTTTCGTAAAGCTCTAAAATATCATGAAGTTTAATTTTTTACGACTTTTTATATGAATCACAAAAGCCTTTTATATTTAACATTAAGTAGAGTATTAAGTTATTTATAATGTTTATTACTTATATTCCTAAGAATGTATACTTCTGTGGCGGCGTAAACTGAGAATTGAGATCTAGTGATGAAATCCGTGACGAGTCAAAGCGACTTGTCAAATATTACAAACTTAAATACAGAGCATTCCGTAGTTTCTATAGTATGTATTTTGGTATCGGAAGGTAGTAATTGACGCTTTACGTTAGTTTACATCTTTGCTCTATGTTAGTTTATATCAAATGCATGAAATAAAGAATTTATCAAAACGTCAACATTACATAGAAGTCGGTTCAATACTTTTGTAGTCACATGTATAATTAAATAAGTAAATTGCTGACTTTTTTATACTTTTTGGTCAGTTAAGAAAATCTCCAAACTTAAACGACAAAACCAAGGAAACAAAAAAATTGAGGTGAACAGCCTGAAAGTTAACCAGAGATAGACAAACTAAACATCTACATCTGTAAATATTAATGCCAAACATAAAGCAAGTCAAATGCATATCAAATTACGAAAATTATGTACAATTTTTAATATATATAATGTGTTTTAATATTAATCCTTTTGATTAATATGTTGACCATACTCCGGAGTTCAGTAGTCATGCATTTATTTCTTGCAAATTTCAAATTAACAAAGAGAACTCTCCTCCTAAGAGGATTACCTACAGACCCTTAAAAGATATTAGCTTAAAGATTGTGTATAAGGATGTTCAATCTGTTGACTGGAACCTTTTAATAAATAACGACGTAAATAAAACGGTTGGGGATTTCAATTCACATATCTTGCATATTTTTATTAAGCACGCTTCACTTAAAAAAATACGTATGAAAGAACAATCATATTCTTGTTTAACATATAACAAGAGAAATTATTAAATTGTGTGATAAAGCTTATTCTCGTAGTCACAAATCTAATCATGTTTCACATAAAAATTAATACAAAAAATAATAAAAGTAGCTTAAGATTCTGAAAAGGGGCCTTGTTTCAGTAACAAAATTAATAATTCAATAAATAACCCCCGAGTCAGAAAAAGTCACAGCACTACAACGGCTTGAATTGACTTTGTGCATGATATTTTGACTGCAAAGGATATTCGAAAGGGAACAATATTGATATTGTTAGATTTCTCTAGAGCTTTTGATACCATTAATATACGTCTTCTTTTCTCAAAATTGTCTTTTTATGCTTTTGATAACTCCGTGACAAGATCATTTGATAGTTATCTCGTTAGTCGCTCGCGATTAGTGGACTCTTAAAATTGATGGCTCAGTCGTTTTCTCAACTGCCAAGCCTTTGACTTGTGGTGTTCCTCAGGGTTTCGTTCTAGCACCGATTCTTTTCCTTTTTGTAATGCGGATATCATTCATAATGTTGAAAATTGTAAATATCATTTATACACTTACGATTTACATTACATATCTTGCGAAGCTAGCGAAAACTTTTTTAGCTTTTTAAATTTTTTCGTACCTGACCCAAAAACTCAAGTAACTATAATCAATTGCTTTAATCCTACCATACAACTGTTAGACCTTCCGATTAAGTAAGTCATCATAACTCAAATCTTAAATTTATAGATAGACGGATTGTTCAATTTTGAAACATCATGTAATCAAAATATCTCGTGACTGCTTTTACAGGCTTTCTATATTATATCGTATGTGCGATTACCTAACCACTGTTCTTAGAATACAACTGTGTGATTCTCTCGTTCTCTCCAAATTAAATAATGCTCACATAGTATGTCGTTCTTATAACGTATTTATAGATAAACTAGCGACCCACCTCGGCTTCGCACGGGTGCAATGTAGATACTCATATGAGACTGTGTAGAGTGATTAATAATATTATGATTAGTTTATACTACAGGATATATTTATATACAATATTTACAGCTGATTTTTTTTTTACATGAAAATTTTAATCTACATGAAATGTACAACGTATGTAATGTATTTAATCGCATAAGGTATTATTCTGTATTTTATAAAATAGCTTGGTAAATAACCCATATTTTATTTTGTAATATGTAAAAGATGAAAATGGTTACTGTGAGTTATCCTTAGGAGATAAATATATATAATCGCCGACTTTTTATCGAATTTCTTGACATATGTAATCCCGTAATACATTAATTTTGATCTATCTCGTAAGGTTTAGCCAACGTTTGCAATTTAAGCGCACAAAAATATATTTGTTACGACATCACGTTACAAATCTTTGAATTTTTTCGGTGTTTCTATACTATAATATGGTATTATACATTTATATAAATCTTCGTTTTGAATCATTCTATTTATTGCTGACAACTGAATTAAAATCCGTCGAGTAGTTTAAAAGATCTAACTGTCCAATTCAGAAACGTTGTCTTAAAACCAGTACTAAGGCCGGATTAACTAACCTACGTCAATTCAATTCAGAGTCGTCCTTAAGCGCGGTATTTGCAAGCACCGGTATTAGATATTTTAAATGGCAACACATGATAATGCTAACTATTTGCGATTACATGCTATATTACACGCTTAACAAAAATCAACTGCCTATTGTAATTAGTCGTTTTAACAAGGGCTTATTTTGACAGCGGTTGATCTAATATGGCATTATTGTCATACGAGGTTTTAATTTCGACTTTAATTATTGATCTACTTTGCCTATTGTAATTTCAAATAGCGTTAATTAACGGCAAACCTAATGCGACTAAAAGAAAAAAGAAAGAGAACTGGAGTGAACAAATTAATGTTTTTCTACTGAACTTAATTCAGTACAAAATTAAAATTATTGAAGATAAACAAACAGACATCAATAATCACAAAACAAGTACAAAGTGAAAATTTCGAACGGATCGATCTTTTTGCAATAAATCCTCGGTTGTTCAATTGGTATTTCATAAATTTCGTAATATTATATATAATATCATCACACTCATTTACTTCCATAACTACAAATATGAAATGATTTCGCGTATACAACTGTTTTTTAACCTGTCACACAAATCCCGTACTAACTCACTTAAACCTGGCTCGAGGTGGTTTAATAAAACAATGGTCGCTAGTCCCACCCAAGTACCGGTATTAACGTTAGTACACGTTTCTGAATAGAGTTTTCGTTAGTCTATGGTCAGCCGTCGGACTAAAATCGGTATTAAAGTTAAACCGTCGTCTCTGAATTAGACGGTAAGTGAAGAGACAGCGAAAGCGACTTCATTTTTTTGCTGTAAAGATATGTATAAGACCCACACCTTATTAAGTCACATATAGTTGTATACGTCAGGTACTACTAATATTCCTAAGATTTATATCAACTGATTTCATTTTCTGATTGTATATGATCGTTTTGTCTTAATGCCTGCGATGTTGCTTGTTTGCCACTTCACAAGCGCTAGGTGTCACGGAGGATCAGCGTTGAAGCAGTGACCAGTACTTCAATTTTTGCTGAGTTACAATCTTTTTTTCATGATTGTACAATATTGTTACAACTAAATTTAATGTATTAACATTTATAAGTGTATGCATCAAAATAAAATCTTTCTTTGTGTGTTCTTTTTTATCTTTCAAAACTAAGTCCAAACCTGGTATAGGTTTAACTGGTGTATTGTTAGGCGTGTTTAAATTATAAGGCGATTGTAAGTTTCACTTCTAAAGCGTCAAATTTAAAACAATAGAAACTAGTCCACAGAAAGATCAACTTACATTAAAACTGATATTTTTATAGACTATTGTGATATCATTGATGAATTCAGTGAAATTGAAGTAATATGTAAAGATGGAAATAAATGGTACTCAGTCTCTATTTACTCTATAAAAAGTAGTTTTTTTTCCTTTTATCTAATATTTACAAAAAAAAAAACAATGCAGCAACTATACGACTCATGAATTTTCAATAATATTTAATAACCCAAGATAGTTGTAGTGGAGCATCTATTACGTATTTACATTACTTTTGTATTGTAAAAGCATAAATTTAGCGTAGGAATTTTTACAAAAATATTAAGTCTAAAATTGGCTTAAAATATTTTTATGCAATGTTTATAAATTTATAAGATATAGTCTTTTGGTATATAGACAAAAAAAAATCTTTTATTTGTCCACTGACGGGCGCGTCAAGTCTGAAAAGAATGAAAAATTCCAATTCGACGGGCGCCGATAATGCAACATTCTCGAAAGACCTCTGTGTAGACTGAAGCGAAGTACAGACAGACGATTTATTGGTGCGTCATACCGATGTCACAAAGGCGCACAACGTATTCGCGAGTATAAAATTTTAAGGAGGAGGTATAGTGTGTTGTGCTCCTGAGTAGGCAATGACTGTGTCAAATCTTAAAAGTGCATCAGTTTATGTTACCTGTGCATCAGTCTACGTCTGGATTGTACAGTACATACCATTATATAGTAATTTCATCTACTGTGTACAATGAGTATTTGAGAATGCCCGTGGGTTTAGTAGTTAGAATATCAAGGGATTACTCGTCTAAGCCTGGGCGGGTTCCTTGTTAGATAACAGAAAAGCCATACTTTGATAATAAAACATAGTTTTTATAAAAAATGGGTTGCAGATTAAGTAGATACTTGCGAGAGATCATTTCGTTTTTATCTTTTATATTTCAAATCCAATTCAATTGAAGTTGTTGTCGAATACATCTGACAAAAACAAACTGTCCAATTAGGTAGATCCAACTTCTATAAAAAGTTTACATGAAGAATTGTGCTTGACTAGGCAACATTTGGGAAATTATGAGTTATCTATAAATTCAACATAATCCATTTCTAAAAAACGGAGGTCTTTGAATAGTGCGTTTTGCAGTAATGATATGCGGATGCGAAATGTGGACCCTTACTGTTGATTTCAGAAACAAGTTCAATTTCACTCAACGTGCGATGAAAGATTTGTTCAGGATTTCTCTGTTAGATAAAACCCGTAACGAAAAAATCACAGAAGAACCAGAGTGACTAACTTGTAGAATCAATAACATTGGGTAGGCTATGTTGTCTGTAGAGCGATAACTGCTGAGGAGGAAAGGTTTTCAATTGGCGACCACCTCGAGTGGCGATTAAGAATTGGATTCGCAGCGTGAGACGGGCTCCCACGAAGTGACTGACGACCTGGCCAGGGTCGCGGGCCATCATATGTCACAGATAATTCAGGCCTGTATGTTGTGGAAATCTAGGGAGAAGGCTTATGTCCACCAGTAGACGTTTAATGGCTAAAACAGGATATTCCAGATGCTAATAGGTTTACGTTACACCTTAAGAATATCATTTCTTTCTCGTTGTGCGTTTGATTTATTGATTTTTATAATCATAAACATGCTTAAAATCAGACGATAAATATCAAAACCATCTTCAGGGTATGGAGATTTCGCTGTTTAAAATCTTAGAGGAGCTTTAGTGTATATCACCCACAACAATTCCTGGTTTTGGATCTATTTTGGAGACTTTCTTTGCGTAAGATATTTTGGTTAAGGTTTGGTTTAAAGGTTTTTGCGGTTTTAGAGTCGTTTTACTAAAACAAAAAACGTTGAGTTAGATACTCTTTAAATTAAGGTAAAATTTGTAAAACAATGAAAATATTTTATTTGCTCAAGATTCCTACTTTATTAACCAAACGACTCGCTTATCATGAAGTTTATCTACGTGTATTTTTAAACTTAAGTTTATAGATAGATATATGATATCGCAATTTTTTCCTTAATATTATTTGAAAGGATATCATTATGAATTGTTTTCGTAATCTACGCGCACCATGAAAGTTTTTAGGAGGTATGATTTTTCCAAGTTAATCAGCATACATTATCACAGTGTGACCCGTTCGCGCAAACTGTTTAAAATTTTAATACCTATAATACCCTATTACAGAAAAACCAATGACAACCACCTAGTTTTTGATATTAGCGCGTGTAGACAGACAGAGAAACAGATGCGGCGGGGGACTATAATTTGTATTGTTGTGTCAGGTTTTAATTATCAGGTGTGGTTTAATTTCATATGAATTTTTAGGGTTCCATATCTAAAAAAAAAAAAACGAAATTATAGAATCATTTTGTTGTCTTTTAGTCCGTCCATCCGTCTGTTAAGATCCCTTTTCTCAGGAATTCGTAGAAGTGTCAAGGTGAAATTAATATCATATACTTCGATCTGCAATCTCTTATCGCATTGAAGAAATGTAACTTTTAAGACTACACAATCAAAAGATACGGCCGTTTATGCTTCGTATATGCTACATATTTTGACGCTCTCAAAAGAATCAAAACCTATAAGGTACTTTCCATTGATCTAGAAACATGGAATTTGACAAGAATCAATGTCATGTAACACACAAAAAGAAAAACATCCGAAAATCGTAAAATTATATCGTCACAAAAAAAATGCATCTGTAGTGAATTCCTTCGTACAGTAAAGGCTATGGAACCCTAGACCGAGTATGGCCCGAGATGCTCTTGGCCAGTTTTATTTAATTAAATGTTTGTTTTATAATACTTACGAGCGTTACCCTAAAATACTCAAACAATTAAAATTTGTACTTTTATTTTGTAATTCGTTTCAATATAAGAATAAGACGTATAATTTATGTGAGATTACGGTCCTGACCCTATTCGGTATACAACAATAGACCATCGATAATTAACCATCCTTACTTATTAATCACAATAATACAATCAGACACGAGTAACACGAATTAATTGCCCGCCCGTTCCGAACGATACGTCGCCTGCAACTGCTCGTGCCGCGCCTGTCGTCCGTTTCCGTCTGTTCGTCCGAGCGTTTAGGCGATCGGGCGCGTCCGCCTCTACGTGGGCGCGTAGTATACTCCGACGCATATACATAGAAAAAAATTGTTCAATATAATTTAAACTGTTCCCTGATTAGAAGAAAGTTTTTTTTTATATACATGACCAGTTTAAAAGTATACGTTTTCAATGGCAGCCTCATAACGAAACTTATAAACAAATAAGTATTGTGGTGCATAGTCGCCTTTATGTTCACTTTTTACTCATTCGCCTTGCTCGCCAGTATCAGTCATGCCCCTCTGACCAGGGACGACAATGAACTCTTACTCATGGTCAAATCTCTTCTGGTCGGGACTTGGACATAGTATACTTATTAGAAGTTCTCTGTCATTGAGTCGCTGTCATCCGCTCTTAATCTACATCTTGTGATTTTTAAATACTTTGCATTACGTTACACACGTTGTACCAGAGATTCGTTACAGATATTTCCGATTAGCAAGATAGATGTTTTCCGCTTCCCTTCTTTCAAACGGCCCCGTTTTCAAACGGATGAAAACAAGGCCATTAATCACCACAGCTAATCAAATCAGGTAGTTCCGAAGTTGTTCGGCCTGATTAATGAATTGAAACGAAACTAAATGTCTACGTCCCGTTCCGCCCCGAATCTATGGTCATGATTTATGGGGTCGTATTGTGTAAGGCGACGCGAAGTAGCGGACGAAATGTCGGGGACAAATGCGACAACGCTGCGAAGACACATGCGGTTGTTGATTATAAATATTCTAATGGTGAGATTGACGACTTTCTGTACGAGTTATGAGTGAGGTAGTAAAAACGAAAATCTAGCTCTTTAGATCTGTGAAAAATCTTGAAATCTCGCGCGCATGAGTAAAAGTTTGGAAATCACATTAGATTTTACTAGTTGACTATAGAACTGATTATTATATAAAGCAGAATTCGTAGAAATAAGACACAACATAAAAGTGAATCTTCGTAAGTGATGTGATATGCGTATGCGCCGGTGTACGCTGGACGATCGTTTATCGATGAGACGGAATTCCTTTTACAGCGTTTTCATAGTGATTGCATTTGTCTCCTCAGCGTTTCTTTAATCAAATCGTGATGCGAATTTCCATTCTTCTGTTAGGGCGTTCATTTCGCAATCTGTGCCTGAAAAGTTTTTCAGGAAAATCGGACGCAACGAATGTCGGATAAAGGTAATGGAAGCAGTAACGTGATGGAACCAAATCGATAAGATAATGAAAAATGTCAGCGTAAATAAAAACATTCCGGCTTAAATGCATGAGCGTTAGAAGGGACTCCGCACGTTTTTTCAACTAATGATAGATTTATTAAGTGTTCGAATGCAAATGACTTTATTGCATAACTAACGATCGCCCGCTTCTCCGTCTGCGTGGACATACTTCATATACCTGTTTCTATTTTCATCTTTGATTCTTCATGATAGATAGCTCACACTCCCAGTTTCTTTCATGTGGACATAGAATTAATTCCTGTACCTTTTATATGAATCTCATTTCAGTTTAGATTCTGATTTCTTTGTCAATTCTGATTTTGATTTTTGTCCCGCTTTCGATTCCAACCCCGGTCCCAATTTCTATTTCAGTCCTGATCATGACAAAGTTAGATAAATGGATCTATATGTTGTATCTAATAAAACACCTTAAAATCGTATTCTTATCTTTTTTAGTTTTAACATAATATTAGTCATTGTGTTTTAATAAAACTGATTGATTACAATTCCATATGACTTATTAGATTTTAGTGGAATTAATTTCTAAGTTATTGTCAATCCAATAATAACTTATTAAACCCGCTAAAACTTAAAAATTCACCTAAACATGATTACGACCTTTTTAAACTACGCTAAAGTTCACTAACTTATCGTAAATGACATTAGAAATCGGCTCATTTTCTAATATCAAAAGATGCGACTGGAAAATTTAGAATGTTTTACTTAAATACTCAGAAAGATAAACTGAATTTCATTAAGTTAATGAAACTAAAAGGTAAAATTAGGAGTCACAAATTATAAAACAAATAAACATAACATTTTACAAATTTTAGAGTTGAATTCATTTGTTAAAATCATATTTTCGCTTACGGGGCTTAGGGACACAAGACCTACTTATTTGATGCCTTGACATTTTTTTCGACTCGACTTACAAATATAATAATTTCATAATGTTATAAATACTGAATGTTGTGTCGCAACGATGTTTATTATTGTTATGTTGGTTGTTGTATACGCATTTTTATATATCGGCACTAAATTAGTTTTTATTTATCTATTTATTTAGATCATTAACATGCTTTAAGTGAACTTAGAAAAAGCGATTACAAATTTAAAAAAAATATAGATGATTTGATCAATTGCAGTCAACAGGTTCTCAACACAAAACTAAGTTTACTATAAGTCTTATCTATTTAAATTGTAGGATATAGCCATCTTAGAATTTAATATAGTAAAACAACTAAGTCACGCATAACTCTATCCTTTTAATGGTACCGCCGGTGAAGTTGCAACGGAGTATTAAACGGTTTGACGATCGAAATAAACTCGTATATTATTTTTTAGTTACGCTAATTGTAATAGTAATATTCTTGCAATAATTGTATAGGCTATCTAAATCTATTTGTAATAAAATACATCCAGATATTAGTTTTCTTGAAAACCTTTCAAGAAAATAGCGGACAATGAGTGATTGGGACTCTAAAAACCAGAATGTGTATTAATGGAATGTAAAGAGAGGACTGAGATGGAGGCTCTTAGGGTCACCGGCTGTGACACGTACTAAATTTTACTTGTGGCCTCCGAGGATAACAGATTGAGAAAAATTTGTAAGATACAATCTTTTCCAGCGCAAAAAGTCCCGATGTAATTTTAGACTTTTTCCCAAATCTTAAATTCAATACCGGAATCCCAAAATCAAACACATTGTTTTAAATATAGTTTAATTTTCAGGTAAAATGATTTGATCCACACATAAAAATGCTTTCTAAACCCATATAGATCACATCAACATCGTCTCTTCCTTCTATTAGATTGTATTAGTAGATCGACACATTGGCGAGGTACAAAATTTTGTCAAATTTGTAGCTAAATTTTGCCAGTAAAAATTTTATCATAATTGTGAGAATAAACAATATTACGTATATATAATATCCATTTAGAACGGAAACAATTTTAGTAGTACCTATTGAAGTATTCCAATTCATATATTTAGTATTCATATCAACCACTGTCAATAAAATAATACCGCTTCATAAATTGACTATAAAAGCGATTGTACCACATTTATATAAAGAAATATATGCCAAAATATATAGTTATATACTTATACAATACACGAGTAGAAAAAATACAATAACAAATAAATGTTTCTACATAACTTAAATGACCTTACCTTTATTTTCTTTCTTAGGTTGTTTAATCTTCCTGTGCTTATATTTTGAGCACTGATTTAAGCCGTACGGATGTATAGATAAACTAAACAAAAAGCTAGTCCTATAGGAAAATATTTGCGTATTGTAATGTAAAGATGGAAAGTCGTATTATTTTCTTGAGATCTTCATTGTTCGTTGTGAAAATAACCAGCTAAGTGTTTTTTTTGCACATAAAAATCTTACCGTCACGTACCCCGACACACTAACTCTCTACGCTTTTGGTTTTGTCATAAGTACTGCGTAGACGCAGCTCTTTCACTAGGTTCCTTGATAATGAAGATTTTTTTTTAATTCACCTAAAATTTTGATGCCATTAGTAGCAAAGCCCTTTTTAGTGTAAACGTCAAAAATATTTACCTCTCTGAGGAGTTAAAATTTTAAATCAGTAATTTTTTTTGCCCAACAATTTTGGCATAAGATTCCACTCTTACGGTGTGGTTAAAATCTTAGTACGAAAGCTCAACATTTGTAGATTTGTAGATGGTAATAGGAAAGTTTTCATTGAATTTTTCTGGCGTGCCTGCAATCTCTTGGTTTTGGATGTGACCACGTCGAATTTTCAGGTTCAGTTCAGTTCGAAGATTTAGCACTTGGTGCAACTTTAGCTTGCACGATTTTCTCTAGAGTGTCGAGCGAGAACTGCTTTCTCGGTAAGCAAACCCGTTTTTCCTTCACGTATTTTCACACAAACTTCTTAACATCTAGGTTGCTATTGATGGCAGTTATGAAATCGTCATGCAAATATTTTACACTTGATATAAATCTGAACTGGTTCAGTCTTCTTCAATATCTAGTGATATTTGACAATTTTTCAAATAAAACTTACATGTTATGTTCTGGCGCTTTACGTTGGTAGCATGGATGTTATGCTAAGACAATGATAAATCCGAGTCTAGAGCCGCTGTAGTCCTAGAACATACTGTTCTGTGTGAACAAGGTGCGCAATCAACACGGCACTTAGATGAAGTTGTGCGTTGTTCACTTAGTTGTTTGGCTCTTCGCGGAAGGCGTCTGCTACGCGACACGAGTATGATTAGAGTAACAAAATATTGCTGATGTAAAGTAAAATAGATCCTGAGCCACTGTATTACGGTACACATTTAAAGTAGACTAAAATGTTCAGATATTATTTTAAGAAACTAATAGCACGTCTGCTTTCAAGAAATGTTAGCGCGTAGATCTCTATGAAAATTTTTCGTATTACTATGTTTACGATAAGATGCTATATTAGGTTTCCTTTGTTTCTTTGCAATAAAACGACAGTTTTATTAAATGTGGCTGTAGAAAAATGGTGCGTGTCACCTTCATCTTGCGACTCGAGTTTACTCCTAAAGAGCGATTTTCTTGGAATATATACAGTAAGCAAAAGGGTAAATAAAAGATTAGATGAAAATAAAGCGCCAAATAAAAATATTTGTAATTGAAGTTTCATTTATATTTATTCGATAATATAAACATATTACATAAAACGCTTTGAAACTCCAAAATTATACATATATTAATTAAAAATTACAATTTCAATTTTCATGGTGAAAATTTTATGCAAAAAATATTCTTAAAGCGTTTTCAACAATTTTCTTGCAATTTACACTCTATGTCCATGTTTGTGATTTTTTCGGATTTTTCTAAGAGTCATTTTGAGAAACAAGTTTAGAAGCAATAAATTTTGACTAACATATCGAAAACTGTTAATAAAAGAACAACTCAAAAAATTATTATTTTATACGTTGTCGCTTCAAAAAGGTTTTATATGACATATTAAAAATTATTTTAAACTTCTTATTTGCTCCTGTGAAACATTTAAATGTCACAACTGTTTTTGGCTAATGCCTTTCTATAAATATTCTAATGTCCCTAACTCTTAAGAAATATTTTCTTAAGTAAGAGCTTTTGATAAACAGATAGAAATTAGGGCTGTCCCTAAAATTTTCTATTTTTGCAATCCGGATACGGAGCACTAAAATGTAATTGAACACTAATGGATGACGTCAAGACTTTACACGCCTATTTTTAGGCCAAATAAAAAGGTGTTATAGATGGCGCAAATGCAGCTACGTTAGGATGGTTGTGTTATTATTGAATTTCCTCATTATTCAATTTCCTCCATCATTTACTCATTAAAAAAAAAAATTCAATTACCTTCATCTTCCAATGTGACTTACAGTATAGCGATTGGATTAAAATGTAATAAATAAGTAAAAGAGGTGAATTTATCTTTTTATAAGGACACGTTTTCTAGACAGGTACGAACTTTATGGTATTAAATCTTTCTGAATTCATAACGTTTTCGGCGCATGACATAATATACGATTAAGTAGATAGGAAAATAAAAGGGATATCTAGGAACATATATGTATGGTAGTATTCTATGTTCTATATTTTACCCAGCGTCCGTCTAAAATAGACACTCATATTAATCGCACTTAGCCCTCTGTCTATCAATTTATGCGCCATAGGACAACACATTTAAGTTTGGCAGGCGTTTTTTAGTAATTCTCACAATACAGGTACGATACTTTAAGAACAAAAGACTATAAGTATATTGTGAGATGTGTAAAATCAGATAATATACTAAGTCCTTTTTAATTTAACAGTTGCGCAATAACGAAGCCAAAAAAAAAACAACATGAGGTATACTCCTCAACTGCATATCTGCTCCTCAAATTCTCATAAGAATGTTACCGTCAAGATCGTCGACAACAATACCCGACCCGACATTCTTTGTTCCAAAAATATGCTCCTAAAAGCCTTTGACTTCAGGTTCAACATTAACTACACACCTTCGTACTTCACTTCACGTTCACGTTAATTCATGTTAGTACACGAAAAATATCGACCGTCCCGATACTGAGCAGCGACAATGGCCGGGGCTGTCGATGCTAACTTTTCAGTTATTGTTGAAGTTTTCATTCACGCGACAGCGGCATCCGTCCGCCCACTCGGCTCGCCCCGGGTAACGACAATGGAGGGCGAGCCGAGACGCGCGCCGTGATGTATTAGGTTTCTTTTTTCAGCACTGAAACGTTCGTTATTTAATGTTGAAATTATTTTCGTACCTCACAAAAGAAAATGGAAGTACAAGACGACGATAAATCGTAAGGACCGACAGAGGGCGCCTCGGATTACTAGCTTAAGGTGGGTTCTGTAACTGATGGGTGTTCGCTTATTGTTCTTTTGGCATTAACTAGAATAAACTTGTTCGCGTGATCGGTGTGTTCGACGTTGTCTTATTTTTGATTCCGTCCCGAGAAAAAAAGTTCTCAATCATACTAGTGATGTTGAATGGTTGATATTGAAGGAGCTCCGAAAAGTTTGCTATTTTAAGCTTCAATGTCACTTTTCAGCTTAAAACGAGTTAACTGTGTTCAGATGCTGTTCGCTAAGCTCGATGTTCGGACACCTCTTAAGTGTCTTTAATAGATTTCCATTTAAGTTTAATTTCATTCCGCAACAGTGTCATTGTTTTTCAAAAGTCTTAGGTGAGATAATTGAAGGCGGTATTCAGTGCTTTTGTAAAATTTCTCAATTACAATGCATAATGAAATAAATTGGCTCTGAAAACAAATCCATTCATCTTTGAAAGCTGAAAAAATGTTTACCGGCCGTTCCCATAATAGACACTTTTTCACAGTTTACCATCGTACATTTGTTGTGCTTGAATCAAAACCGAAATCGACATCAGTCGTGTCGTCCACATGGCCTTATAGGATTTCGTATAACCTCTTCCGTGGGCGTCGTTGGTTGCATTTAATCTATTTCTTACTATTGTGTGACATAACTTCTTTATATAACTCTGATGCGATTTGACATAGCTGAATAAATCTTTTTATGACAAATTCACCTTGTCGAAAACTGTCTATTGATGGTGAAGCAATATTAATTTGTCATATTCTGTGTCAAAAAAATGTTTTCATCTATTTGCAATTTTTCATGTCAGGTTTATATCTTTTCTTAAACTTTTTATTTATTGTTGAGGAGCTGTGGTGGAGGAGTAGTCGAAATCGTCAGAATCTGAACTGGGCCATCGGAAGGGCTTTATTTCTAAGCTATTCTTATAAATAAAGTAAAATTGTTGTAATTTAATTTTGATATTCTAAAAAATGAAATATAAATACTTTTAGAAAAATTAAAATAAATTAATGTTGATTTAGTTAAGTTGAAATATTGTAATATTTTTGTTGTTGTGAACACCATAATTTGTCTCTCGGAATCGCAAAAAGAAATTGAATGATTTTGTTTTTAGTTTTTAATTAAAAGCGTAAATGTTAATTAAATATGTCGTCGTTTCCATACTAATATTCGTCTCATGCCTCAAACATATAGACAATTAATTAAAAAAACATGCTGTAGTTTTTGTCTAATTTGACTAAAATCATAAGCTACATAGCTATATAAATGAATTGCTTTTTGGATACTATTTCGTCTTATTGTTAATCTCCACAAATATATCACAAAATTTAAGTTAAATCTGCCCTATTGATTGCAATTTCATAAGTCTTATTAAATTTTAGTGCAATTAATTTCTAAGTTAAATCCAATAATAATCTAGTAAACCCGCTAAAACTTAAATATCCACCAAAACATGATTACGACCTTTTTAAATTACGCTAAAGCTCACTAATTTATTGTAGATGACATTAGAAATCGACTCATTTTCAAATATTAAAAGATATGACTGAAAAATTTAGAATGTCTTACCTAAATACTCAGAAGGATAAGCTGAATTTGATTAAGTTAATAAAACTAAAAAGTAAAATTACAAGTCACTGATTATAAGAAAATTAGCATGACATTTTATTAAATTAAAGAGTCGAATTTATTTGTTAAAATCATATTTTTGCTTTCGGAGCTTAAGGACACAAGACCTACTTATTTGACGCCTTGATATTTTCTTTGCGCCGTCAAACTGAATTAGCCTTTATTTTCACAGGAAAGTTAAGCTGAAATTATAAAGTAACTAAATCTCCTATTTTATGATCTCAATAAATTTCACGTCTCCTTAAAAGAACAACTGATATCGTTATAATGAAATAAACGTATAATAAAATAAAACAAATGTACGTATTTAATGCTTATAAATTTTTATAGTTAACGAAGCAAATTAGCCATCGCACTACCAGAACTAGCTTGTTAAGCGAGACAGCCGTTCGGGAGAATTTTGGGGGTATCATGCACGATGTTTATGCCATCGGTCAGTGCTCAGGAAATCGTTTTATACGTAGTTTATCGCTTTATGAGTAAATAATCTGGCGATTCCATAAATACATGATTTAGAAAGCCAAAATGACTATGCGGTAATTGTCGATTATCATACATCGTCGACTACTTATAGGTTGCCAGTCACTGGCTCTTCTACTAGTGGTTCTGTTTCAATCAGAAGCTCATGAACGTAGCTGGTGGCACACACAAATGATTTTTGAAATCACCAATCTCTTCTTGCCGTATTTCATAAAGTAAGCAATCACCGCCTTAAAACGGTTGCCGTCTGCTAATAGCGGTGTACTAACCATACTTTTTATTTTAAGTTTACAGAATCAGTAGTGCCCAATAATAGGGTTAAAATATTAAATTATTATATTTTCGTAAAATTGTATCCATTATAAACAACTTGCTCAAAAGTTACTTATTGATTAAAATGCTTTTGAAACCTGTATTCGCTATAATGCATACACACTCGGACAGCATTTTATGTACGATCATACCACTTTGTAGTATTTTTAATCTAGAATGTGTATTACAGACATGTGTATTATGTTTAGGTTCTAATGCGATTAACACTCATCTGAATCATTCTCTAAAAATACCACAACCTGGTATATGCCATAAACATATAAAATCGGTATATCTATATATATATAAATATTAATTTCCGATATATATTAATAATAATAATTTCTTTGATAAGTGTTTATAATGATACAATTAGAAAACAAAAATTTCAATATTTTAATTTTAACACATACATATTAAGTGTTATGCAAGACAGAATAAAAAATAATGTGTAAACCGCTTTACAACAATTTCGAGCGTGCTGCGCGTGATTACAACCTTACTTTGGCGAAATACGCAATAAGAGCTTGGCTTAAAATCATTGTAAATTATAAGCTTCTGATTGAAACAAAACAAACCAGTGACTCAACATAAGTAGTCGGCGATGTATGAAATTTTGCCCGGTGAATCTCTTTACACCTATAACCCATGAGATTGGGGGACTCGCTAAGCGCCGCGTGTCCGACCCAATAGTTAATCAGGTGCGGCAGTTATTTAATCATATTTGTTATTATTTGAACGAAACAAAGTCATATATAAATTTAACAATAAACAATTATTATTACATAAAATAATAATGGCAGACGATTATCGCGTTTTAAGATTGTGGTGGACACTCTTGAAATTAGCAAAAGAGTAATTATCAAAAAATATGTACGTCACGAAATTGTAAGTAAATTGTTTTGTCAGGAAATACCATGAATCGGTAAAGCTAAGAACGTGTTTATATGGTTACTCTAATCATATTATAATAAGAAGTGAACTCTCATTGGTATTGTAACCGAATCCTCTTAATCCAAATGAATGACAGTAGAACATTTTTTATTATGGACGAGACAAGATTTCGTAATATGAGGTTTTCGGCTTCAAAATTAATTTCTCGTTATAACATTCAATGCTGACATTTAGAAATCTATTTCGGATTTTTAGAGAGATTTGACATTAAAGAACATTAATATATTTATAATTGGCATGAGTATAAAATAACTTATGAACATTAGCATAAGGCGATACAAATAACTGTTACTTAGTAGATCTTCTAGTGATGTGGTAAGAAAAATATACTTATATACGTAAAATAATTCTTTGTGATAATCTTCGTGATTATCGGGCGACAGAGAAAATAAACAGTTAAACAAGGTTGAAAAAAATATTTTAAATAACTAATTGCATTTTTGATAAAAAAATATTTCAATTCATTTACATCAATAGCACTTTTTAATGGTTTGGGGAACTATTTGATAATTTCTTGTGTAACAACTGTTTTTCTTTTTTTCTCATTTCCTTTCATTTACAGCCGTTTACTACTACGTGTTCAACATTTATATCCAAAATTAACAAACATATTTACAATTTTTTCCTTTGTTAGTTGTAAAATTAGCTATTAAACAATTTCTAATTTCAGGAATATTCTCCACACCTGTAACTGACTTCAATTCTAATATTCCAGATTTATCATTCAGCATAAATGACATTGAATTTACTTCTGTTAATACTGAAATTGGTAAATGTGAATTAAAATTTTAACAGGACCATTGTTTATACCATCATCATTTTCAATTCAATTCTTCAATTCAAATATGCCCAATATTTTTCATTCAACGTCATTTTAACATTTGCCTCTGACACCACTACTGAAATTGAAGAACGTGGGGTGAATGCTGGAGAAGCGAGATTCCTTCCGTTTTTTTTTTCAAAATTTTATGGTGTTAAAGTTAAATTTTAATACAACATATTTGTAGGTCAGTATAAATAATGCGTTATAATAGCTTGGAAAAAAAATATTTCCGACAATTACAGTGGTCTGTAATTGTCGGAAATAAATACAAATGTTTTTACAATAAGGTGGTCCTTATTGTAACAACATTTGTATTTATTTCATTTCCATACAATATGTATTTAAAAAGTTATAATAATTATCAATTAAAACACAATTTCGATTTATCGTAATGTCGTCGTGTCCGATGCTGCCACCACATTACTTTTTAGGACGAGGCAGGAAAGATAAAATAATCCGAAGACGTCACATTGGACGCACGGAAATAACTGTGCCTGAACATTTTTTCAAATCCTTAAAAAATATATATAACATTTAAAGTGTTAGAGAATAAAATTAAATGTCGTAATTATTTTAAGTGAAAAGTTCTCCATGAAAAAATAATAAAAAAACTGTGGCACTCCGAGAGTACCGACAGAAGTGAAAACTTGAAGTATTACGTGTGTAATTTTTGAATCGTCGGGAAATATTTTATTGTCCAGGAAATACTTTTAAATGAAGTATTTTTTTAATTCATTATCATGAAATACTACCATAAAAGTTGTATTAAATATTCATTTAATGCGCTATTGTACATGAAAAATAATGTGTATTATTTTACATACCAAAATTGCAATCTATTGCTTATAACATAAATTTACAAATTCGATACGAAATGGTCTGACATGAATATATATCTATAATGTAAGTGTATACACAATATGCGTACATACTTATACACAGACATGTCGGTTACGGTAACGGTAATAGTGTTGCGAGTTCAATGGTTTTTTTCCCATCTCAAAATATACCCAACGCGCCTAAAGAAGTTTTCACTTCAAAAAGCCTTACTATAAATAGTTGAAACACAGGATTTGTAGGTGCAAGTACTTTTGTGAAAATTTTGGGTTTTGAAAACTTATTATATTATTATACTTCGGCTATAAGAACACGCCTTTATCACCTACAATTTATTGACGGCAAGAAACGTCGACAAATTCACGGACATGTAAATTGGCTTCGTACTTATTACTAATTGGCTCTATCACAACTTATGTTCAGGTTTATGCATGTAGTGTTCCCAGAAAATAATATTAATATAAGGTAATATTAATACACAGTCAGGAAATGTAAATTGTGTCAAAAAATTGTGTCAGTAATAAAAGTAGATTAAATAAATTGGAAACATAAATAATAAATAAATAAATTGGGGACGTATGGACAACCTTTATTATTATTTCTTATATTGGAGTTTTTTTTTATGGCACCACCTTTTGATGGTGCTATATTCGTGAATATGAGCTTAGGATAATTTTTAGAAAGAAATAGATTCAAACGCCGGCTTAGTCTTATAAGAATAATATAGGCTCGAGCCTACTTCCCAGAAGGGTAGACAAAGTTTTGTAAAAAGCATACAACACAAAAACATGTCGATTTTAATTATGAAAAACAAGCGAATTAATTCCTGGATTATGGAGATAACATATACATAGACATTCAACTTATTTGTTTATTAATAATGATTAATCAAAAATTATTTATAGTTTTAACTTCCAATTTACTTAGATTGTAGATAATAATTTTGGAACACATAAAAAAAATGGTGTCGTTAATTTTACTGTAATTTAGTCGATACGTGCCGTTTATAAAGTAAATATTCAGTAACAAAAAGCTGTTTTGAAAATTCATTCCCTAAAAGGGTAAAATTAGAAATCTAAATATGTGGCAGTTCCGTGATTTTTAAAGACGTAATATTACAGCATTTTGTGTATTTAATTTAGATCCATTTCTCTCTTTGCGAAAAATTTCAATATTTCTTTCATTCAAAAGGATTTTTTAAGAGTTTGAATGCAATGTGACTGTTAATTTCACTTTTATTTATAAAAAAGTAATAAATCTTTTTCAATAACTTCAATGCACAGATTTTGCGACTAAATGTATTTAAATTTACGCGGACGATGCTGGAGGCGATAATCTTATTATAAAAATATTACCTCTGCAAACGTTTACGAAAGCTAATTAAACGTTATAAAAAACTAAGATCGTATACAATTATACAAACCCAATTAAAAGACAACAAAAATAAAACTTTCAAATTTCGGTGAGAGTTCTTTACTCTCTGATTGTAATTTGCCACTACGGATATATCTAAAACTCAATTTTATCTCTATATATTTTTTTGAAAAACAATAATCGGAGCGTGTGCTTACGTTACTGCGTTAAAAAACAATTTTTAGAATTTTCCTCTGCGCTGTGCGTTGGCGCACGCTATCTCAGAAACGGTTTCACTGATGTATTATGTCAAGCTTCCCCTAACATATAGCGTTTATTCATAAAATAAACATTATATGTTCTATACATATATTGTGAAACATTACTCTGCGGGAGGTTCCTGGTCGTTCTAAAACTAAGACTAAAGATTCAAGTATTCTAAATAAAAGAGTATTTTCAATTAAGATCAATATACTTATTGATCGGTTCTTCAATATTTCTATAACAATCCACTTTTCATCGCTATTGAAACTCGTGCACTCAGACATCAGCCCTCGTGCCCTTTCTCTGTACTTTACTCTAGTCCCTTCTCATTTTTTATCCGCGAGCTCCTATTCTATTCTACTCTAATTTTAAATTGAACGCGAACCCGCGAACCCTTATTTGCGAGCATGAAGGTCGGATACCTTACATGCCACCTATTCCTACTACAATATATATATATATATAATGAACTAAACGATGTATTGTTTTGTAACCAAAGTTTTATTTTAATGAGTTATATTGTATGACAATACACATCACAACACTCTGAACCTAAAGAAACTTACCTGTATGCAAAGAAACGACATTTAACCATTTATTATTCGCAGTCTTAATTCCTTTATATATCTATTTTCAATAATCTAAGAAAAATTAATAAGGTTTAATTTCATACACGATATTATCTTTTTCTACCGTCTAAAACAGCAGCGCGCTGATATATTGACAGAACGAGTCGCGGTAAAATTGGACATAAAGAAATGTTATAACCGTTTCTTTACATCTCCCCGCAAGCGAAGAAAATTGTCAGCTAAGTTTTCGGGAACACCACTCTATCCTTCGTTTTCTTGATATTCAATTGCAGGGACTGATATCAATTTTGTGATATGGAAAAGATTTGATTCAATTTTCCTGTGACTCGCATCTATCCTATATATTGAACTAGAAATTTTTCCTACAATCTTATGTGGTCCAATTCTTAGTTCGTCTAACTTCTTCCTGTTCAACTTATTGCTATTTTCCACGTATACCCTGTCTCTTACATTAAATTCATAGTACTTCCGATTTTCATGAAACATTGTTTTGTTGTAATCACGAAATTTCTTGGTATTTCACGAATTTTTTTATTTTTCTGGCAATTTTCTTGTCTGTAATTCAATCACTATGTGCCTTTTTTTGTCTCGATTCTGTTGGGTCAAATTTTGGCATCTGTACCGTGTAAACCCGGTGACCGAGTGACAATTTTCATTATATTTCATTATAGCGTGACTGGAATATAATGAAATATAATCTGGAGAAACAAAACAAAAATCATATTTAAGAACTGGGATTCAAAGCGGAACCGAAATTCGGATCTACGGAAATCAGGACTGGGTGCAGAATCAAAAAGGAAACCGAGATCGAAATCGTGAGTGCGAACAAGCAACGGGAAAGCGATCAGCGTTATAATTGAGAACGCTATACTGATATAATCGAGAACGTAATCGGTATACAAAATGAAGGAATTCGTTCTTTGTCCACGTGGGCGAAACCGCAGACAGAGCCCAGTTTATAAATATCAACGTATCCTAGTCGATTTCATGTTTATTTTTTTTTTCCAATAACCAAATACGATGAATGGGCTTCCGTTAATTTGATTGCGGCACTAAAAATTTAGTCGTATCCAAAGGCCGCGTTCTATTCATAAACGTAGGCCCGAGGATAAAGCAAAACACTTCCGCGCCACCTGGTGGCGTTTTGCTGCGATTGAAATTTTCATGGAAAATCCTACACACCCATTATTACAACCGACGTAGATGACATTTACGAATCGTACAATAATCGCAATTTCCTTTAAAACGTTTTTGTACAAGCGCTCGTGCAGGCTTCACATTTTGTGAGACGGTTAACTGAATAAAGATGTAAATAGACGTAGAATTTGATTCGCAATTGAAGAAATACCTAATCATATGTCGTGTATTTATAAATGTTTTCATAAGGAAATATGGAATAATAGTCCAAGAGCCGGCGTCAGAAAAACCTTCCATCTTTAGTCAATCAAATAAAATAATATTCTAAGGACTTATCTGCACTATATAATAAATATACGATGATAAAAATACACTATGTAATAAAACAGTTGAAACCGGCGTGCCTGTATATTGAAGGTATGTATGAAAAATTGAAAGGGGACGATAAGAGAAAGGTAATATGAAAAAAAAACGCTTTTCAAATTACCGTCTACTTGTTCGCACTTACTTATGGAATTGAAGTACAGATTTTAGTGCAATTTTCATGGGTGTGTAAAGATTGGTTTGGAGCATGATGTAGAATTCATTTTATTCATATAGAATCACAATGAAAAAGTCATCCTCATTTAAGGATTTACTCTGAGAGGTAAATAATAATTGCAAGCGTCAAAGGTTTACGGCCGTCATAATTGTGAATGCGAACCAATAACAACTTTCAAAAGAAAAAAAAGCGAAAACCTACACTCAACTTATTAATAAAGACACGCTCGACTTGTTGAAAAATGGAGAGAAATATAAAACGAGGTTGGGATCAAAACCGAGTGTGGGATCGGAATTACAATCGAGACCAGGGTCGAGGTTAGGGACAGTATCGGGACCTGAATTGAAAGCGAATACTCAGTTTGGGATTGACAGTAAATACGTTCAATATAAAAGATGAAAGACCACATTCAATGTCCACGCGAGCAAAGCCGCGGTAGGAAATCTAGTTTAAATATGAAAAAAAAAAAATTGAAAATAAGTGGTACCAGAACAATACTGTTTCCAATGTTTTCTCGGCTTTTATCACATATCTTTTTTTTCTTGGAATATAAATTTGAAATATCGCTTATAAAGTTCAATGTCATTCTCCCGTGCGTTTAATTGCCAAAGTTAAAGTTAAAAAAAAAATAATCAGTTGTGAAACGAAAATATAAAGGTTTTATAAAAAAAGCACCAACAATTCAGTTACAGGGAAAAAACTTGTTTATTCCTTATAAATACATAGACAAATAAAAAACATAGCATAAATAATATAGCCAAGTATGTAGATATACACTGTTGACGTAATTTCAACACCCCACTGTATCTAACAATGTGGTTGTAGACAATTAATGATTAAACACGCTGAACTCTACCTTATTCAAAATTGAACAGTATATGTTATTTTTACTAAATTTTTATTATCTTAGTAAAAATATCTGTAGGCATCTCAGCTGTAGGCAAATACCTGAAATTCGCTACTCTATTTGTTACACAGCCTCTACAAAAACGGTATCGAATATGGACATGCTTTGTTCTTTTGTAAAAGGTTGGATTTGCGGTCAGCTTTTGCACAATCATTACGTTTAATGATAATCACAGATAACAAAGAGAGCTGTTGTTCTCTTTGGTATCTCATACTGTAAACATCTCAAATAAAGAGCTTTTTTACAAGCTTCAATCGTCGAATGTACTACTTTGTTATTAGACACAGCAACAATTTTCTGTATTAAATGAAATCACACAGGCAGATGACGTAAAACAAGATCGTGTGTAGGTCTCTTATCAATAAATGTTACCATCCTAATCGGCATCAACAAATTTCTCTGACACTGAACTCAAGTCGTGATATTCGGTGTTTTTTAAATATTCGGTATTTTTTAAATATTAATCAATTCGGTATTTTTTAAATAGTAATTAATTCGATTTTTTTTAAATATTTTTTCATACTCGTTTAACTCGTGAATAATGTTCTTTGGCATAACAACTATTAAATTAATTTAATACTACGTATTAAATTATTAATTTAATACTATGTATAAAATTATTAAATTAACACTATGTATTAAATTGACTCAAGAAACTTATTGCATAAGTAATGTCATGTCTGGTTGGCACTACGGAATGCATGAGGCATGCTATTATTTATTGATAAGAGAATCAATGTAAATAATTTTCATCTTAAGAAATATGTAACTTGGTCTCCATCCCAATCTGAACAGTTTTGTTTTGTCTTTTATATTACATTTTTGCAATAACCGGTCAATCAATCTTTCTAATTTAATAAAATTATTTTTCCATATTTGTTATTAGTTACATTTACAAAGAGAGGTTTCTTAATTTCGCCTAAATCTTTAATTTTGTAGTGACTACGTAGTGACTTTTAAATATTTTGTTTTTAGACTGTTGTTAGAAAAAATAAAGTAATCGTCCGTATACAATGAGAGAATAGGTCTTAATTTGTCTTGAACTTTATTATACCTATATAGTTGTTTAGCATACCTATATAGTTGATCCAACATAGCCATTTTTTCACATTCCATTCATCTACTATTTCGTACCATGTTCTAGAAATTACTTAAAGCAATAAATTGCCTTTTTTACCTGAACCTGACCACTACATGTGATTTCATAAAAACCTTTTTGGTATCTGCATACAAATTTTTCCTCAAAAAAGCAATTATCACATCAAAAAGTCTTATACCAAGACCTAGTTGAAACAATAATAATAATGTTTATTTCCATTAACTTGACGGAAAACAAGTCTATTGTAAAACTAGGAACACACATTGTGGTATTCAAAATCATCAGTCGTAGTCGTAATTTTTACATCGCCGAACATAATACTCACATTTTTTCGTTGTTTGCGACAACAATTTCTTTTTCTTAACCCAATTTCGTTTCTTGTTAGGTGCACACTTGCACTAGAGTATCAGTCACTTTTGTTGATATTTGCATTTATAAATACTGCTCAAGTGCATTAGATTTCATGTCTCCGTTTACTCTAGAATTTTAATGAGTTATTTGTGCATTGGTTTCTCTAATGTGTTATTTGAGTTTGACAAATCAGTTATCGTTATCGATATTATCATTTTTTTCCTACGATAGATGACTACGTAATTATTTTCCGGAGGATTTTAAACAAGTGACAAATGCGCCTCTAACTTCAATTCGTTCCGTCGCTGACTTCATGTCCAACAATTTGGTTTTAATGGAATTTGATGGTATTGAAATTCCAGTATTCTCATTAGCCATGATCTTAGGAGACAAACGGTCAGACAAACTCGGCAACAGTATCGATCCTTTCCATTAACCATTAATTTAGAAACCCACTTCGCTTAGTCTTTATGCTATATCAATAATTTGAGTCAAATAAGACGCCATGGTGCTGCAATTTTCTAGGCGAATCAAAATTGAATTTTGCAGTAGACTTATTTTTGTTGAAAACCCATTCTCGTCAAATAGTTGCCGCAGTTTTTTTTCAGAATTCCTTTGATCATTATACACTCTTTATATAAATAGACAAAGATGAGTATTTGTCGTAATTAACTGGCTCCGGTTTTTCGTCATCAGCAACCCCTAAGTCCACTTCTGCTTCTGGCTTAACACAATATATCATGCCTTCCTCTTGCTTTTTAACGCTCGTTATTCGCAATTCATGTGAAATAAAAAACATGGAAAACTCGCGTTTCATAATCTCTGGACCCCATAACCTATTAAAAAGCAAGGACACTTTCAGTAAGAGGGAAAAAATATGTTTACTTTATAAATACATAACAAACAAAAACATACCATGGGTAACATTATTAAGTATATAGGTATGCATAGTTAATATAATTTCAACATAATTAATTTTATGCATAACTTTTTACAGTCGTGGAAGTTGTAATTAATTAATACCTGTAATAAGGTCACAATACACTGCATAATGATGTGACTCTAAAAATTCAAATAAATGTGAAGAAATCTATTAACTATTTATAATAAATATGTACTCATATTTATTAAAAAAAATATGAGTACATATTTATTAAAAATTGAAAAATAGAAATTGACGGCGGCACTATTTTTCTGGCGACTTGCTAAAACATCCCAATTTAAATCCGTACTTAGAACATTATTTCAATTAATTAGTAGACAGGGGAAGTACTTTCTTACACCGGATCCTAGTCTATAATTTCAAAGGTAAATAATTTACTTCAACCTATTTATCGAAGACTTCGTTCCGCAACAGTTACTCCAAGGGTTCCTCTCTATAGAACTAACTATATGCTATTCCGAAGTGTAATCAGTCCCCGACCTTCGCTGTAGGGTTAAAGGTCAAAGCTCCACAATCAGAAGTAATAATATTATGGAAGTGTATGTCTTAACAGTGGAGTCATTTAATTCTGACCAATATCAATACATCGGTATGGATCAATATACCCATATTAATATATAAATCTGTAGACTGTGTCCGTGTATACAATATTTTGGAAGACATCTGTGACGGCCCGATTAATTTATATTTAACGTTTTCTAAATTTTTTTCTCTCTCTATATGTCCTTCTTTTTAACAGCAACTTGCAAGATTTTGAAAAAATTTTAGATGCATAAGAACATTTGGTTACGTAATTGATAGGCTACACACACTGTCGATAAAATGTCCGTCTATTTATTTCCCAGGTCTAATTTCCGAAATAGCTTATTGAATCGTAAACAAGTTTTGTACGCAAATAGATTGTTTTCTGGAATACAAGATAAAATACTTTTTACAAAAATAAATGTAAAAAGTTCTTGAAAAATATCAATAATATGCCATGAAGAACCGAAATCCGCATCGGGATCGACATTGGAATTGTGTGCAGTACTTGGAACGAAATTGACAGCGGATCGTAACATTATTTCATTTACATTTTTTTTGTGTGTATGTTGTCTTACAAGTAAATAATAACTGATATAACTAAATGATATCAAATAAAACATGATACTTAGAAGGTATTCAATGTTGCACAAAATATGTTATAAATTTACTACAAATCAAGGAAAAAGAAAATCTACATCATTGCGGGTATTTTTTTATAGCTGTGTTCACATATTTGTAATTGTCACATGTAATGTGTGTAATAGAAAACAGTTCGTAATTAATATGACTTACAAATAGGTAGAGAACTTTGTAGAAAGATTTAGGCTGCTGTTACTCATTTGGCCGCAAACTCTTTTCCAATAGAAGTAACGAGGAGTTACTCTGTTAAAATTGGTAATCCCGATGTAAAGAATAAGTTTAAAAATTCTGCCAGACCGTTATTTAAACATTAAGAACGTGGGAAATATTCATTATTGTATAAATAGATCCATGACCGTCACTTTTTATATATCAATATTACTCATACGTTTCACAATATAGATATTACTGTAGCCATCAAGTGCAAATGCAATTTTACATAATCCAGCAATTAAAGACATCACAGTTCTCATCTTCATCAAAATCCCTTTTCGAATACCCAGTAACGTGTTTGTGAATTCAAAAAAGCTATATGCCCTTTTACATGCATTTCTATTGACATGATAATTTTAATTATAATGTGTTTGAGGAGATTCTTGCAATTTGTCACCTCTTACTCTTACAGTTTGACGAAAGAAAACTAATTTCTGCCCATCGGCGGAAAGCTTTCTGGCCTTTCGACTTCCTACGTGTTCTCTGTATAACTATTAGCCTAGTTAACATGTTAAAAACCGAGTTAATTCTTGATGAGATGGAAAATAACGATTAATTTATCATTTTTTCAAATTTAAATATTTATTATAAACAAAACAATTTTTTTTATAAACTTTTATCAAGTAATCTTTTGAAGTATATATTAAAGAAAGGCTCCAAGACGTAAAAAATATATAGGTTAATTATTTAAACTTTTATGTGACCTTTATGAGAACGAAGGTCCAATTAGATAATTAATAAATGTGTGACTTTTTGATAAATGAAATTTTAATTTTTTTTCTACGGGACTATATTCGTTGAAATGTTTTGATGACAATTTAAGTTTATTAATTTAAATTTGTAAAAACAATAATAAATAAAATTAATATTTTTGTATTTAATAGTAAAAAGAATCATTTTCTATCGTATCCTCTTTTCAACGACGACGCGCCCGTGTCGAAATTGCCGCGCGGAGCCCTATTTTCACATTAAATTAAAACTGTAAATAAAGGAGATAGAGTTCTAGTAGCTAGAATTTTTTATTGGAAATTTCCTCGTCTTTAAGAATTTTTCTTTTTAATTTCTTAAATGTTTATAGTTTTTGAGATATAAGCTAATAACTAAATACCTTTTATTTCCTTAACTTGTCTATAACATTCGCAATTTTTTATGTGCAGTATAATTCTTAAAAACATTTTTTCTAGAGGTCATTCCGAATCGAATGAGCTATGAGTCATATTTGTAGGATCTTCATCAATAATTAATACGGTTTTTAACATAATATGTTTAGACTTATCTTTATATAATAAATTTATTTGATGATTGCAGCTTTTTTTTTTTCAACCACTAGTAACCCTAGGCGATAATATTCCTTTGCAACGTTATAAGTACTGACGTATGATTAATATTGTTTGAGAACGTGGGTGAACATAGTGGAGTAGCAATATTTATAGATATATTGTAGAAATTTTTGGCGTCGGAGGGTGGAGAGACGTAGGTAGGGGGCGCCTGCGTCGTAGGTGGCGGTCGCCGTCTGTGACCATCCATCAGTTTCATTTTAGTACTACACAGTAAATATTCTTTGTGAACGGGTCCCGTCTATCAGCTTCTTCGAAGTAAAAATTATGTTATTATTATCGGTATTTATATATTATTAAAGTGTGGTAACGCCTTAGTGTGGTACGCCTCTGCATTTATAATAAAATAAATGTAAGAAATATCTTTCAAGAAAAATTTTATTAAGCGATAGAAATTTAAAAAATATGTTCAGTAGTACAAAACGTTAAATTCTAACGTTATATAGCTACAAGAATCCCATTCTTGGTCATTTATCAACGGCGTGGGCAACGCATTACAGACTCAATACGTATATTGATACGTATGCTCTTGATGACATAAAGTTTTATAATATTATGAAGAATATGTATCAAGCATTGTTAAACATGACTTTATTATGAATAGCTAAATGCGCTTGTCATAAGAAACACTCAACTCGATTTATTTTCCGCGTTTACTTCTATTTCTATATCACTATCATGTTTACCGTCATTTATAAACAAATTACCTAAGTAGAATTCTTTTAGTTGTTCAACTTCCTATACATATATCAGTTAAATCAAGCTTTTGCTTCTTTCAAACATCATGACTTTGATATTTCTAACATTTTCATACCCCTTTCTTTATAGAATCATTCATTTTAGTCACCATTGCCTGCACCTCGCACTCCTGCGTTACATTTTACATTTAAAGTTAAAATGACAAAGATAAATCCCATAAATCTTCACTTTTAGTATTTTCTTACAGAAAACCCGTAAATCACCAGCAACATTGAATTGATGTCGGTGTAACACTACGGCGGCGATAGAGACTTTTTAAAAATGTTTTTAAGACGGATCGTCGGAACGAGCACCCGGGCGTCCAATCGCACTTAATCATGAAAGCTCTCCGCTTTATCCTGTGATAACGTTATTAGCTTTTTCCTTTTTAAGTTGCAAGTTTTAGACGAACTGGCATCATCTATAATTTAAAAATTCGCGCGTCGAAAGCTCGACCGTGGTACATTTGTGCAAGCCATTTAGTACAAAAGGTACATTTGGAATAATTGTGCTATCTAGCATAGCACGTCTAGATAAGAATATCTCGACTGTACTAGTAGGACTATAGACAAAATTTTTTTTCCGTAGTCTATAGCACGACGCAAACTTCTCTACCACCTTGTTTAAAATGGCATCTGTAAGGCAGTGAGATGGTACGTTTGTCTTTGTAGCTGGACACAAAAATCTGCCCCAACTAAATATCCTCCATATAAGACGAGGATATCGGATATATATTACAAATATTATTGATTGAGTAATGAATTATAAGTAATACTAGACGTACCCTGTGCGAAGAATTCGCACAAATTATGTAGAATAATTTTATCAGTTTACAAAATTACTCTAAATATTAAATTAATCAAAATTTATTGCAGGCATTCAATTCGTTTCTAATTTTGCACACTGTTTATTACGTTCTTCTTTTTGTCGTATTACATTATAAAACACAGATGACAGATCGAAAAAAAATTGCCGACCGTTAATCATATTGACATTGTTTCAAAATTGAAGTCGTCAGATGGCAGCACTATATAATTTTAATAATTAATTAATTAACAAAAACAAAAGCTATAATGTTTTTTTTAGTTGTTGATGCTGTTAGAGCAAGCAATTATCCATGAAATGATATAAAATTTATGTAGAATAATTGTGAGTTTTTTTCTAAAAAGGGATGCAAACATCTTAACTTTCGCGTATTAATATATATGACGATGTTTATTATTTGACAGTGCTAAAGATTGATAAGAAAACTTGGTTAAATATGTAACTAACAATTCAATTACTCTAGCATGTGCCTTTTTAATATGTTTAACTTCTTTATGTCGGATGGTCATGCTAAAAGCATAGACTTTGTCACTTAAAATAAAATTTTTCTTTTTTGGATTGATACTTGATAAAACTGCCGTCAAAAGTGCTGAATTATTTTAAATATTTTTGCTGCCAATAAAAATGCTATTCTTCCACATAAAAAAGCCGTCACTAGCTGAAGGGATAAATTAGTATAATTTTCCATATTAATCCGAAACGTATTTCGTTACTCATACTGATATGGATTCCATATTAATCTAAAATTGAATTGATCATTTTTGAACATATTGTTCTATTTTGTTAAAGCTCGGCGGGTAGCTCTGTTGAATGTTGAAGTTTGTAGCGGTTATTCGAGGATTGCTCGACGGAAAACTTTTTCGGAAAGGCTTTAATTAATACTGTGCAGTGGTGCTCGGGCAACCGAGCTTTCGAGTTTGGCGAGCGAATCTCGTTGTCTTTCTCCTTTTTCCGTAGACACGTAAACATTTTCGGTCGGGCAAAGTTACGTATGTCCATTTCCAGCAATATTCAATTTAGAAATTTACCTATGTGTTTCATTTATGTACTGCCGTCTGTGGTTTACGTTGTGGCATTTTCTTGTATTTTCGTTTGTTGTTGAGAACCAGAAGCATCGTAACAATGCATTTGTTTCAAAATTGTACGAGATGTTGTTATAAAGCAATGCCTGGAATTTTTATTCGTGTGAAATCAATTTTCGCCAGGAATGACTCCTGTCTTGACATAGCTGAAAAAAACAAACCTTCATTTAAAAAAAAAAAAACTTTGCAATTGTTAGGGCCGTTTGCAAGATTATCGTGGGGTATGTTATACAAGAATTGTTTAATAGTATATAATTATGTCAGGGTCGTATAACTGTGTTTGATGTTTGTATATTCTTCGAAAGTAAGTAGTGTCGATCAAAAAGATAAAAGTGGCTTAAGAAATCTAAATACATTGAGGTCTACAATCGTCAAATCTTGATTGTATTTCTAAACTAATTGATCGTATAAGTCTACATAGAAAACTATTCTCTCTTCAAATGTTAAAAACATTCTAAACAAATCGGTCGAAAATATCAGATTCCAACAATATAGTTTTTTCAGGAAAAACGGCTTGTAATATGTGGACGAAAAAGCTGAAATACAAGTTTTTATTACATCAAGAAAACCTTTCTCTTGGTACTTTATCAAAAAGTGTTCGTTAATTTTTCAATCTGTGCTTTTTTTAGTTATATTCAACTTAGAATTATTATTTATCACATAACTAACAGTCAAAGCTTTACAAGTGTGATAAAAGGTAATCTGGTAATTCACACAATTTATCTGAGAAACGATCACTTCTGAGTCGCTAGCTTTGTGCACGAAGAAACGAAAGAAGATTATTTTGAACCTTTTAGAAAGAACAGATTACACAGATATAGAGCTTTGTAAAATGCAATTTGATCCAGTACTTAGGGTTTTGTAGTTCTCTGGAAATGTTGACCCTAAAGCCTCTTTGAAATATGTAAGGCATTTTTTCATATAGTAGTTGCATTTGTACATTTCACGTTCAAAATATTTTTTAAGGCCTACTTTAAGGCATAGAATAGGGTACGAAAGTGGGTGATGTAATAATTATAAAAAACGTAATTTAAGTGCTAAATTGAAACATATTTATTGCGTAATTTCAAACTGTAAGTTGATATGTGAAAATTTTGACGTCGATATTTATCAAGCTTATAAAATTTTCTAAGTTTTTATTTGTGAAATTTTACTATTATAAGAATATAACGAGGGTAGGGCCTAGAGTTTCAACAAAACGGCGTATATAAATAAATAATTAAAAAAGTCTTTTATTTCGCGCAGTTATTAAAACTTTTTTGAAACAGTTTTTATGAATAAAATTTTAACAAACTCGTGCAATAATATGATAATAAAATAGTTATATAAGAAACAGTACAATTTACAAATTTGTAATTCTATTCGTTTCATTTTCATAATATATGAAATAGGTACGTATTTGGTAATTATCATCACTCTTATTTCTAAGTATAATTATTTGATTTATAATATTCGTAATAATCAGTAAAATTACCGTTATTTATTACTGTGCAGTAGTAACAATCCACAATATCAAATAATACGTATAATAATAATAAAAGGAAACTGCGTATATGCTGCAAGAATAACCCTTAAACCATGATTTTTTTATACTTATTAGGTACCGAGTTATTATTTTTAATATTCCGTAATGGCTGTAGTGTGCGCACCTCAACACTCCTTAATAGGTATGCATTTCTATTTGCGTTTAAAGCGACATTGTTTTGAGGAAAACAACGAAAAAAAAACGACGCGACGGCGCAACAAGGCGTTAACTAAAAGGAAAATCAGACAATTATTGCAGACGGTGGCGTCGTGTTTCCTTTGTGCTCCTTTTTAATTCTATTTAATTTCGATTTATGTACCTGTGCAGTGACCTAGTTACGTAACTCGGCTAATTAGCTTTACATATACAAGATAAAAATATTTAACACGTAATTCAACGGTAAATAATAATAAATGACGTGTGTCAAAAAATATGAAAAAAAAAACGTTGAAGACAAATTCCTGATTGTACTAAGCCAGCATGGGCATAACTCACTAGATTGGAAGCAGTTCACTGAGATATCAAGAACATCGGTAAGAGAACACTTAAGCTCAATGAAAACAGATTAAATATCAACAGACTCGCTCTGATAAAATTATTGAAGGCGAAATATTATAAGAACAAGTCTCCGAAAGATCCTGTTATCATACAGAACATTAAGAACGCCAGAAAAGAACTCCTGGATATACAAGAAAAAGAAGAGGAAGAGAAATATCGACTCTTCTTTTACAAATGCACAGTCCGTAGATCCGAAACGATTTATACTGATATCTAATTAGATTCATAAACTGCATAAAGTTTAAAAACCCAGCTTTCAGAATTTCACAAAAATACAAAGGATAAATTAAAAAAAATGTATACTGACGACATCCGAAACTTCATCAAACGGCACGGAACGAGAAAAACAAAGGGTTAGATCAAATAGTGATTGAACTGTACCATCATGCGCTGAAAATATATTTGGAATTAGTTACAAAAATCATCAGAAAAGCATGTGAAAGCAACTGTTTTCCACAAGAATGAGTGAGACAATTCAAATTTCGATTCTCATAAAAGCCAGGACTGCAGTCGGTGAATGTTTGCAGAAAAATATTAATCTGCAATGCAGACTACAGAATATAAGCCCCTTACCTCTTCAATTTCGATTTTTTAAAAATGTGGAAACGATGCTATGGGAAATTATCGAGCGGTTTCTATGAGATGGACAGATGACCACATATTTGTAGTTGGGCGAATTTTGAATGAAAATGAAAACCGAGCAAACTTATATATGCATTGCTCGACATACAAAAATCGTTTAATTCGGTACATCTTTTGGGCTCTATATGATATTCTGAGAACAAAGGTCAATATTTCTTTAACTAACAGTCAATTCTATGGTTCGGACAAAAAACTCAAAGTACCACCAAAGGAAAAGCTGTCAAAAAAGAATGTCCACTCTCCCGTCGCTTTTTTACCGTACTGGACGACGTTTTGGGAGCTCTGGAGGAATTAGTCAGTAAAGTAAAGCTGGATGTAGAAATTAATCTCCCTGTTACACTATAATTTGCAGACAACATTATCATTATAGGCGACAGTACCACAGTTCCTTCGAACATAAGCAAGAACTTAAAATAACCTTTAACATCCACTGATGTTAAAGGTTATTTTAAGTTCTTAAAAGTAAATGAAACCAAGACCAAGATGTTAGTCGTTAATAGATATTTGATCAACAAGAACACAGCCAAACAGACGTACTTTATAACCTTTACGCAGCTATTTAAGCATTAAGAAATTTATTGTGTCGCTTGGACTGCATTTCAACTTTAGTAATATTTAATAATAATAATATAAATTCATGCCTATTTCGCAGAACGGTAGACGAGAATTATAGTCTTCCACATGGTATGATTTTTGCACATCTCTTTTGCTTCACTGAGATGTATCAATCTTTTCATGTAAGCTCGTCAGTTTGGGTGCTTAAAATTTGGCCCATTTTTAATATGTCACCAATATGGTCTGCATAGTATATTCTACGGCGACCCATGCCGACTTTCCACCACACAAATTCGCTCTATAGATTTGTTTCGTCAGTCAATTTTCATTCAACCTTTCCAGATGGCCAAACCATCGCAACATACCTCTTTCTACTGTAATCACTACATCTTCTTTCAAAACACACCGCTTTCTGACATCACTGTTACTACATCAATCTTTCCAAGATACTCCACATATACTACGCAGATATCGTATCTTCACCGCATTGATCCTACTCTCATTTTTCTTTTATTATACTCAGCTTTATCTGCCATACATATATATATATATCGCGTTTAGTCGTGCTTTCGCTTTTTTCAAACACTATATTTCAATCTTAACCGTGATGACATTTACTTTCATACCTCTTTTCTTAACAGAATCATTCATTTTAGTTACCATCTCCTGCAGCCCGCACGCCGCCAGTGCAATGATTACTTAGTTTGATAAAATAGATTATATAAATTATGCCATATAATAAAATATTGAAACCTCAAAACTGCCCATTAAAGGATTGGTAACAACTAAAACGGTATTGTTTTAATTGTTACCAGTCATTTAATGAACAGTTTCACACTAAAATATCAAGAACATTTAAAATCAGTATTATTTTAAAAATTGAAAGTATGTATTTTTAGGTTACTTATATAGTTGGAGGGTCGTGAATAGACGCTTTTCGTTGCAGGATTGACAAAACCGTTATACTGTCACAATAATACAGTTTGACAGAATGACATAATAACAAATACAAAAAATGCAAAACGTATTCTGTGTACGATATACCGTATAATCTCAGAGGAAAGATAGCATTGAGACCGCTTAAAATTTTTGAAACTTACGTTCACACATACGTTCCTTTTTAGTGCCTTCACAAACGATAACCTCCTCCGGAGGGGACCTCTCAATGGTTATGATATGCTTTCCACGTTCCAAATACTAGATAAAATAAGATAGTTCAGCGAAAATTGAAAGTTAGGAAACTCTCTTCAATAACCAATTTACTTTGATAGCTGTTCAAAAGGGTCTGTACAATAGACAAACTAGCTAATCTTCTAACGGCCACAGCGCTGTGACACACAGCCGGACGAAACGCAGCCAGATTAGGACGTAACAAAAGGGAAGTTGATTTCATTTAAAGCTAAGACCTTCCAAAACTTTAATGCGTTTTATTGTAATTTTGTAAAAGAACATATAATACTTTCCTTAACTTGTATTTCACTAATATTTGTTTCATCATAGTATGTACATATACATTACCGTTATTTATCATAGTTGTATTAATACATCATTCATCGTCAGAAATAAATGTCACCTATCAAACACACTGACATAATTATACAGTATGTAAATGAACAGCAAGGCGTCATTCGTCTCCGTAACAGAACATAATATTCCTATTTAATTTCTAGTTTAGTTAATTTGTTTTAAAGGTAGTCTGGTTCATAATATACAACACGAACAATTAATTATGTTAAAAAATAAATCAAACACCCTGACATCAGTGTCACTTGATTGTGCGTGTGCTTTGGCTATAATGTGTAACTAAATTCGTATTTGTGTTTGACTGATGTGTATGTCTTCTGACGTCCAATCACAACAAATGTGAAATTTAGATGCTATTATTCATTTTGTAATTATTAATGGTATCGTATCCACACTGAGCGTGCACAAACATCATACCATCATTCACGTTGTATCGCCAGATTTTTCATAAACGAAATGCGCGTGCGCTCCTTACATTAATTGCGCACGCACAGAAGAAACGGGGATCGAAAGAAAGTTAGCGGTGAGAAGAGCAGCGGCAACGGCACACAAAAAATGAAAAAACCAAACTGGTATTTTAATTAACAAAAAACATTTATTTCTTTGGTTATGTTTATTGCTACATTTATAATGCCTATTTTAATTACAGTATGATACTCTGTAACGGGGAACAATGGCACGGTGTTCTACATTTACATAACGTATTGGGGTTTTCTGTGTACATTCTATTATTCATTACCATTATTTTCTCACTGAATTATGGAGTTAAGATTCAATCACGCCTTTTCTGAAGAACGCATTTGACAATCCATTTATTTCAACATTAAGCTCTCCACGTTGAACCAATGGATTAAGGCCTGCTAACGAGGGTCGTTAAGCTATTAGATATTTTTATTGCATTGATAAAAATACCCATGGTGTAACAAGTTTCCGAAGATATAAAACACTCGTAGCCACTGAACCACTCAGACATTTAATTTAATAACAATTTCATAAAAAAATTCTTTATGTTTACATTAAATTATAGTATTCGCTTACATTACTGTCTCGCATCAATGATAATTTTATTTCTGTGTTTGATTTATTGCTAAACCGCCGAAGCGTATCGCCGACGATAGGTCGGAGCTCGAACAAATATTTATATTTTGTTAGGAGCTAACTCTCCGGCGCAGGACCGGTAAATATGCAAATCAATATTCGAGCTTTTGAAGGGTAATTATTTAGAAGATGTAAATTCGGCGCTGAGCTTTCTGCGACTGTGATTAATTATCGGAGGCGAACTTTACTAACGCTGTGTTCGTTTGAGGGCGACCGACTCACTTTGTGGTCCGGCGAGATTTTGATAGATGTAGCCGTACCGTGTAAGTTACATTTAAATTGCAGAGGACGTTTGTCTTTGGCAGTCAAATATTTATTTACATATATCATAGACGTATAACTGGGCGTCGTCCGCGTAGAATAAATCCGGTTGTTGTTTGTAATTTTATGTTTCAAATTTAAAATCTATTCATCTAGTAGGTTATTAAGTTGTTATTAACTGGATTTACTGTTGTAATCCTGAAATTAAAAGACAGTCCGCTCAGTGGGTGTTCCCTTTCGACGAGTTGCCTACTAAAGTAAAACGAGGTCGAAGCGTCGGAAACATCATGGTGGCAAAAACCGTCACTGCACACCGGTACACTAATAATTGTTCGCCTCTCGTTTTCGAAAAAGCAAGTTCGAGAATATCGATATCGGCGTAGGATTCTGCTTCACCATGACAACACCTCACCGTATACCGGTAGACAGACGACTAGCAGTTTGGGAGGTGTGGGAATACTGGCTCACGCGCCTCACAGCCCCGACCTAGCGCCATGCGATCTTTATTCATTTCTTAGAATAAAAGAAAAACTCCGAGGAACGTGGTTTACGGACGCCGAGGAAGCAGTGGATCCGTATGAAGAGGCCGTCGACACATCCCCTAAGTGCGAGTGGGCGAAGTGATTGTCCCAGTGGTTCTATCGAATGCAGCGATGTAATATTTACAAAAAAAAAAAATAATAAGAATAACTTGGCAGTTTGCTCAGTTTTTAATTTTTTAAGGGCTTTCAGTTTGATCCACGTATGTCCATTGATTTAGTTGTCTGCAAATTAATCGGAAATTTCATAATACCTTTTTCAGCAAGTAATTGTTTGATAACCATTTTTTATTTGTTTAAAGGTAAGTTTTGAATATCCATAAAAAACATATTTAACAAGCGCACACAGAGCCGCATAAACGAATATCTGACTTTTTATTATCGCCTGACATGTAAACCTACTCTAATTTTGTGTCTAGTAATGAATTTATGTGTATCACTATTTTTCTACGTGTATCATATTTTAGTGTATGAACTGAGATGCCACAGTTACTATTCCGATTGTAACTTGCTACTTAAAGATACCTAATTATTATTCTTCTCAACCCTCCATCTATCCTTCTCCATCAAATCCAACTAGCTCTTTCTTCCATGAGCTTAGCGAGTAGATAATTCAGTTTGTGACTTTGCTGGGAAAGGCGGTGCGAAGGGCGGAAGAAAGGACGGATAAGTCACAATTTGTAACTTATTGTAACATGCCCGTCCTTGTCGTCACATTCATCTATAGAAGAGCAGAAAAACCACTATTTTGATATTACAGTCGTCTTAAGCATTGATCTAACACAAATTCTAGCATCACAATGCAAAGCGAAAGGCGAACACGAAAGGACGGAATAATTTAAAAAGATAGCAGATGAAAAGTACAACACATCGCTGAGTGCTTATTCGCCCGTGAATATTTTTACGCACCAAAAGCGTATACGTGAAAGGGTTCGGTGAAAACAATGATTGTGAACAGGATCGATATCACGATGTGACTGTCAGTGAGATCGCGGGGCTGATTAAGAAATTCATTCTGTGACTACGCAGACGGAACCGCAAACGTTCTAAAGCTAGTATGTTCGGGCTGACACCTGCTCTAAGTAAAACATCGTAAATGCAAAGCAAAAAATGTCTGAACGTGTAATAATTGTATGGCAATTCAATATTTACTTCACAATAAAATCACAATTGAAAAAATAGAAATTAAAATTTATTGAATTATGTGATATTCGAGATTTTGTATTTTAAAATATATTATATTGTTATTATGTATATAGATAAACGCTTTAAATATTTAAACAGTATACATTACTATAGTCGCTATTAAAAAAAATAAAAATGAAATACAGTTAAAAATTAAAGGGGTCCCCACACAAGAAACTTGTTCTGTCAGAATTTTTCCTTGAGTCGTATCTAATATCTCGTCTTATTTGTCTATAACTATTTTTAAAAAGTACGTAGTCATTAATTTTGTGCGATGGCACGGAACCCTTCGTGCGCGATAACGACTCGCACTTGACGGATTTTATTTTTCTTTTCATTATGTAGAAGTTATGTCGTCTATATCCTTCTAAATACTGAGTCACGGCACAAATAAACTAATTTTCCAATATTAATTTGTTATTATTATTATTACCGATAAATATTACTTCTTACCGGGTATTTTCTTTCAGGTAGCCCCTTAAATCCACTCTTATTATAAGATGGGATTTCTCGAGAACCACTTATCCATTTAATGGATGCGGTTCGAGTAGACAGCCTATTAATGAAATTGAAATTGTAAGACGACCATTCCAAAAGATCGATTAAATGCAAATAAGGCCCCTGCGATGGATTTCGAGAAACTTTGTAAAAATATCGGTTAGAAATGACTGTTCAAGAACGGTAACCGGTTCCCTCTTAGCTTTATATAAGCAAAATGTTCTAATTAGATCTAATGAAAAATACCTGCCAAGTGCGAGTCGCACTCGCACACGAAAGGTTCTTGTCAATCGTTCGATAATATAACATGCGTACTTTTCAGAAATAGTTAATAAAAAACGAGAACAAATACATTTCTTGTATTCTTCCCTTTTGATTTTTAACATTAATTTTATTTTTTAACGTCTATAATAGTAGTGTGTGAACACATCAAGTTTACCTATTCCTATTATTAAATTCAGGCAATAAAAACGCGTTTATTGCATAAAGGGCCCCCATTTAGTTTTTAATTTAATTTCACTTTTATTATTCGTTGTTATAGCGGCAATAGAAATATAGACTGCGAAATATTCAACTTTCTACCTATTACGGTTCATGAGATACAGCCCCCAGACCGACAGACGGAGGAATAGTGGAGGCTTTGTAATAGGGTCCCGTTGAAACACTTTCAATACGGAACGCTGTAAAAGAAAACCGCCACCAAAAAAAAAAGTATACAAAAAGTTGAAAACGACACTAAATTTATATTTAATTAGACCTATTTTTGTAAACAGTCGAAAACAATTTTAAAATTTTGCAATCCTTACAATCCCACCATACAAATAGCATCAACTTGTTGTGAGTTGATCCGGGTTTCGCTATAGTCTATGGAGCTTGCTTGCCTTTTGACCATGATCTTTTTCGCGGGTCTTTTCGTAAGTAATCCTTTTTTTGTTATCAATGATCAATCTTTTCAAAAACGGTTCGGTTTCATTAGGTTTCAATAGAGAGTCGCAAATGAGTACCCACACGATTCATTAAATTTATTTCAGTGAGCTCGTGTGGGACCCAAGTATCGAGCTTTTTTATATATCCAAACTTTTATCGTCATGGGTTCATGGGCCAAAACTGTTTTGTGGTCAATCCTCGACTCTTCAGCTATCTCGTAAGAACTAATTTGCTGATCTTACTCTACTGTTTCCAAAATATCATCGATATTATCCGTAACAGATCGGCCAGAGCGAGGTTCATCTCTGACAAGAAAACGCTTGAACCAGTTTTGTGCTACTCATACCGACACTGCATTAGGTACATAAATGTCACAATTTTTTTTCTGTATCGCTTTTTTCCCCTTTTTTGTGATAAAACTTCAAAATGTATCGAATTTATATGTTAGATTCACTCATTTTGGTTGACAGAAAAACTATAGAGTAATGGCGGGACACCGTGTTTACTTTCTATTTTTGAATATCATTTATTTAATGGTACCAAAACTAGCCAGATACAAACAGACAGCCAGCTACAGCCAAAGCAATTTTACTGCATTTTTTCACTTAATAGAGACGAAAAACTTTTATAAAAGTTTAATAAGATTCTTATGTATTTTCCAAATGATTTCTGATTATATCAGTTTGCTAATATAAAACTGCTTTGAACTGTCCCATTTAAATCGTTTAATTTGATTTAAAGATATCGTTCTAGGAAGATTAAAAAAAATATATCTTAATAAATTCAAAACTTCTTCTTCGATCGAATTTGAAATTTAAAGGCATTTTGTTCTTAAATGACTAAGTTGAATGCGGCAAGTTCTGTTCAAATCGGTTGCTACATTTATTTTTTTACATCGCTAATTATTTTGAAGGAGAACACATAATTTTGAGCTCGAACAGCTTAAAAATACCAATACTGCTGGCTAAAACTGAGACTCAACAATCAGACACTCGGGTTTTGATATTTGCTTACGATGAATAGGTAGCTCTTACTTGTATTTAAAATTCACACTTTATCGTTTCAGTTGTAATCCGTTATTTTATTTATAAACTTATATTAAAATTAAGCGGCGAATACACATTATTTTTTTACTTTTAAAGTTATTACTTGTATTAGGGTCATTTAGTTTTAATTTAGTTTGTTTCACTGTTTTTAAAGTTCATATATTACTAATGTAGACATGCTGTGATCGACACGTGTCCATAAATTGCAAGGGTTCATGCAGAAAAAGCCGATTTAAGGCCAAGCTTCCGTGGCCTTTAATCGCATAAAAAACCTTTAGGGTTTCTCTATTTGTGATCTCCACCAAAGCGAGCTTTTTAATAAGCCTCATGACAAATCGTCTTTTGCAAAATAGCAAAAACTAGGAAGTAGGATTTCGATTCTTTAATATTATACTACGTTTTGTACTTTATTGTTTAAAATTATTTTGATATTTAAAATATTTTACAAATCTAACTTGTAATTACTATCACTAATTAAAATTAATTAAACACTATCATCGAGCCGCAGGCAAAAGCTAGTCTGTTTATCTATAATCTATTCTTTGAGGCCATTTCAATGAACCTATATATTCTAGCTACGCTGCAAGCTGGCGGGGAAGTTGGATATCCTGCAAATTCCAGATGATGCTGCAGCACTAGTTCATAGTTACTGCGTTCTGATGTCATTGGAGTAACAGAATACCGAATTGGGACCCGGCAGACTTGTGGACGATGCTTACATTCTTTCATCAACTGAAAAGAGCTGATAATCTTTAAACGGGTAAACGGATTATTTTGAATTGTAACTATGTTGTCACTGTCGATCAAGTCATCTTTCACGCAAAAAAGTACTCGGTTCACGGATACATAGACACACATGTCAAACTTATAACATCCCTCTGTTTGCGTCGAAGTTTATAAATTAAAAATACCATTTGTTTTATCTGTCGAAAGTGCGGGAGAAAATGTAATTAAAACTCGATACCCTTTTGATATTTTCTTTTTTAACGCACTTCTAATGAGAGGCTAGGCACGGTCTTTCAAATTAATAGTTGTCATTACAAACATTTCGATACATTTTCGTTAAAACCCTTGATGTATTGATGTTGTGTTGTCATAATTAAAATGATGAAACACGCTCAGAAACGCTCGTCTACTCGAGACGGGTCGTGGATGAGAGATATCTTTCAAGTCTTCATAAACAGGACGTGGTGGACAGCGGCACGACGACCTGAACAAGTGGAGTAAGGAATTGGTTGGGCGACGCGCACTCCGCCGACTGATTGATGTATGGATTGTTGAGGATGAGTAACTTAGTTATACTGCAAATAACTATGAGCATTTTATTACAAAAAGAAGAAACATCTTAAAGTCCACCACAGATCTAACTATGGTACATATTAATGTAGATTATATTATGGCTAGATACATAACTGTATGGGTTGGTGACGTCATAGTATGTCATAGCTGCGTCACTCAAAGATTACAATAGAAATTACGTGTGCACTAAAACTAAGTCTGTGGCTTTACAATACAGATTTTATTGTTTTATTTTCAACATTGATGTGGAACCGTGGGATGCGTAAACCTGTTGTAATTGCTTTGCTTGTAGTACATAATATTTATGTACTAAGTACGCTAGTTGATAACAGATGGCGCCACCAGCGCCACACAACGCACGCGGTCCACGAGCCCCTTGCCGATCGACCTCGTGGCGTTAGCCCGGTGGCGTCGATTTCTGATTCGAAGATTCCGATCCCGCTTTTGATAAGAATTTTTTTGTACTTCGCCCTACGCCTCGTGTGTACGGTGAAGTAGGAATGTGGCTAAATTCATGCAACTTTATAATAAGTAAAAAATGTCTTTGTCAGGCGTTATTTATTGTCATAGTTACGACGGCTATATATCACTATATGCGGGATAGTAATTGAAAAAACATCGATGTTTATTTTAATGTAATATCGATATATTTAAAAATACATACATCGATTATTTTTTTTTAAGTTCGATATGTATTTATTTCTAAATCATATATATAATGTATATGTAATTTAAAAATAAACAAACAGGCACTTATTAAAAAAAGCTTTATTACACTTACATATTACAAGCTTACAAAAATGTTGTGGAGAGAAAAAAAAAACGATAATAAAATCATGATATCTTTAAATACTTCTTATCAATATTTCGTAAAAACAAAAGTTTATCTAACCTTTCGCCCTTCAACCTGTTTCTTTGCTGAGTCATCACCTGCTCCGTTTGCGAAAATAGTCTTTCAGACCGATGTTCCCGCCATTGTTAGATATTTATAGGCGATTTTATGCAATATTGGAAAATAATAATTGTAGATTGTTGTTAAGTCTTTCGACCGGACTTGTCGGATACACTTCAAGTTCACCAGACAAGCGTTCTTCAGATTTGGTACTCTTCCAATTGTGTTGTACCAGTTTGTGATGGTTACTCCGTAATGAAAAGGTCTTCTCACTTTTATCAGACTTGTCGAAGTCAAACTCGATATCTATATTTTGACGCAAATTAATCTTAAACCTTTGATTTTCGATACAGCGTTGCTACAAGCTATTGCATCATTAAAGTGCATTTTTGGTTCGAAGTTCCTTGTGGGGCGTTGCGGAGGGGTACCCTAGGCGGCAAAAAACGTCCGAAACGTTAAAAAAAACTTAAGATTTTTATGTATAGTCTATGTATGAGACTGTACAGTGTCTAATGTATAGTCTACGTGATGACTGTTATTATCATTGCAGTTTGCTATTATTATTGCACGCCTCATAAGAGGAGCGCATGAGGTAGTGCTCTACTCTCGCCTTATGAAAAACGAGTGTTTTTTTGAACTTTAAACGTCTTTATTTATTACATGTTGCACTTGTAAAATAATGTATGCACTCAAACGGCAAGAATAATCACTGATTTTAATCTGTAATATCTTCAAAACACATTTTGTTATAGAACATATTTTAAAAACTGTTTTAAAAATTTTTTTCGTGGACGCCCGCGTGTCTGTATGTGCGGGTCCTGTATTTGGTCACGATAACGAATGAAATACTTCACTAATCGAGTCTTTTTTTTTTCATTCGCTTTAGTATGCATCTGAATAGAAGCCTATTGAATTTCACTGTCTAATTCGGTGTAGTTTAATTGATATTTAATAAACAAAATTTTGACGAGTCTCTTGGTAAAAAAATTTTTTTTTTTATTAAATCTTAATCTAGAGAACATAAGAAACCCGAAGCGTGACTGTCTTTTTTATTCTCAATGTTTAAGTAAAAATTTTGACACCACGGTAAGTATTTTTTTTTAATTTATTTAAATTTAAAAAAAGTGATGATTACGGTATAAATTTTTGTTAATATATAGAATTTAGAGTATTGAACAATGCATACCAAGTAATTTGTAACCATTCATAAAGAGTGAGCTCCAGCCATTCGTCGGCGCTGACGTACGCACTTTTCTTTAGTAAAAATGGAGTAACCGCTATGAGGCGTGCACTTTTGGATTTTCCAAATTTTTAGATCATTCCACTAACGTTTCACGATCTAAGCGTGGCTTGTGTTTTTTTATTACTTTAATTTTGTTCTGTTTATGAGATTATTGAGTGTAATTAAATTTTGTTTTATATAACAATATTTAATTTATCTGACATCAATTTAATTATATTAATTAATAAATTATTTATAAATAAATATTTTTATAATTATTGGTTATTATTAAACAATGTCAAAGTTACATAGTATATTTTACTGTTTTCTTTCATTTATTATATATTATTTCTATAATTTCGACAATGTATAATATAAAGAACGAGAAGAAATAACCGCGACAAATGATGTAAATGTCGGTGAACAATATCCAGCAATCATTAATGCAGTGTGTTTTTAAAAAATTGAAAATTTTACCGAGGGTTCAAAATACGTCCGAAAATGGGGTACTCGGGTTTGTGCAAGCAACGCCCCCTTGGAACACTTCAGTAAAGAATATTATTTAAACATGTTCAATATTAAAATTTTAATTTGATAATAATCAGGCACTCACAGGATAGATCAACGAACAATAATTCGCCGTGTTTAACGCAATTTTTCAATAAGTTATGCATTAGCTAATTAATAATTTCATGTAGCTTAAATATTAACATTGTAAGATTAGTAATTAAGGTCAAGACGATTATGATCAAGATTAACAATTAAGAAATTGTTAATTTTCACATTTTTATTAACAATTTAGGTCGGTGACAAATTAAAAACTTGAATAAATCATAACAAATACCTTTTTTTAAATATCAGTATTTATTAGTTTTTTTTTAACAATGGAAGCTACCTGAAAATGATTTTTTTATAATTTTTATCTGTTATTGTTTAAAAAATTGTTATGAACAAATGTGTTGTGTATAAGATAATTTAAAAACGTTTTGTGGTATATAACCTTGGATAATAAATTTGATTTTTTTAGAAAAAGTAATTCCTTAAAAAAAATTTTGTCGTTTTAAAACATTTTTGATAATTCACAATTTTTTCTACCGGTTGTATTCAATAATGAGGAACCATTTTTTTTTTTATTGAAAATAATAATTTATCTTACTCTTTGATAACTAACAGAAATCCGTTTTTATTTAAATTTTCATTATTTGTTAAATAAAAAATTTGTTACATACAATTAATTTTTTTTCAGTATATTTTTTCTTTTTCTACAAAATAAAACAAAAACAATCATGTATTTTTTCCTTTTACAAATAATATTTATATTTTTTTATCGCATTTTCAAAATTCTTTTCTCTATTACTCCAACAGACTCACCTGGTTTTTTATGTTTAAACTTAGTGTATCTTATAAACTAATTAACATACAATGAAAAAAGCTAAGACTTAATTGTGCTTTATTAAATAAAGAATAAATTAAGCCCAAAATTCAAGATCGTACCCAATTATTTATTTAATTTATACCATTATTTATAAAATAATTAGACACAAAACTTAAAAAAATTTTTTCAACACTATAATTTATAAAAAAATGTTATAAATTAAATAAATATTACTGAAATTGATACTAAAGTACCGTAATTCCCTAATTTATAATTCTAATATTCCTGGCAAAAGAAATAAGTATACTATTGTACCTATACGAACTACGAAAAGCTGCTTTGCGAAAAGACAATATAGCAGACAAAGCGTTTACCTATGTAGTACCCAATAAACTTAATATCTATTGCATGAATTACTTTGATTGTGTGAAAACCTTAACTAACTGGCTTAAAACTCTATACTATAATGACAGAAAAAGTCTATTGTAATAGACTATTACCTAATATGGTTACATTATAACCAAACTACACAAAAACGGATAAATTGTGTGCGGGTGGTTGGGTGTGTGTATGTCTGTGGCGTGGACTAACATGTACGCGGCCCACTCACATGCCCACACATACCCACATACACGAACATCACACACACGCGCGCGCGCACTCAAGACGAGACATTCGTGTCGCGTGTGCACTTGGTACACTTAAATGCATATGCGCGCGCATACTTTCGATAATATTGTTTTGCTTTATTTATTTTGTATTCAAATGGACGTCGGAAGAACGGCACCTCCTGGCACAAGTATTTTTCATACTTAAAAGGAGTGTGTCTACAATGTAAGCTGTAACCTAGGTTAAGTTATTGGAAATAAATATTTTTATTTATTTATTTATTACTATTGAAGATCCCTTCGTCGAAGTTCATTGAGAATAGCACTGATAGGTGACCAATCCAAAGTTTAACGGTATGTGGAAGAAAATTGTGCATAAGCGTACGGCGGTAGGACGCCAGCTATCAAGATGGTGCTGATGGGCTGATGGTTTATCAGGCGAGGGGAAGGTTGACAGAAATCAGGAGCAACTACTCGTAGAATTAAATAGTTCTTCTTCAAAGTGTTCCTCATAGTATCCGCGATGGAGCATAGATGATAACGCTGTCTCTTCGCTAAGCCAATGGGTTGAGTTGACCGGACACTACAGGATCGAGACGGTAGACGCAGTTTGCGGTTCATTATTTTAAATCTCAAGCCAAAGACATTCAGATTTTACGAGACGTTTCAGTTCTAAAGCGTTTCACGAAAAGACAAAGTTCAGCGAATGTGCCATATTCATATACAAAGACAGTGGAATATGTCGACCTTGTTCACATTTGTTCAGTTTTTCACTATCTCTCTTTTATCTCTCTCTCTCTCTCTTTCGTTAGCTTTTAATACGAAAACAACGCGTGACCACTCGGCCAGTTGAGATGAAAATTTAATTTTGATGAAGGTTTGCTTTTCAAGTTCTCCCATAAAGGTGTCTTTCTGGAACAATTAAATAAAAAAAAATATCTAAACGTCGCTGTATTTAACACTATAAATGAAATTTTAAGATAATCACATTCTTGTTATGCCACTGTTTTTCGACAATAAAATGGCAGTATATGATATACACTTCAGATGGCTCCACATAAATAAAATACTTAAGTATATTTTGCATATTAAGTTGTATAAAAATAAATGTAAAAATCCTTTTTTATGGAAAGTTATCATATTCCCACGGCAAATAGGAAATATGCAAACAAAACTCGGTCGGTCTACATAAAACATTCTATCGGCGGGAAGCAACGACAGTAAAAATTTATTTTGTTAAAGTAATTAATAAGATGTGATAAATAAAGTATGGGAGCTGTCAAATCTTCCGTATCAAACTTAAGAGTTGAGTTTTTACTTCTTTACTTCTATTGTGATGTGTTGATAAAATTTCTAAATCGGGTCAAATACAATCATTTAGTCTAGTTCTGGAAGAACACTTTCAACCCGCCCGTAGGCAGGACGGAACCCGCTAACCACCAGCCTTCAAAGTCGACGTTCTTAACCAATAAACAACCAGCATTCTACGAAATAATTATGCGGTAGAAAAACTCTTATTAAAGTCGATTTTAGACATTCCGCTTTGGATTTATAATTATCTTTTAAGCTAGCCGGGCAGAACTGTAAAATTATTAATAGTTGTTTCGTTCTAAATTTCAAGCAAATTCATGTATTTTTCTTGTCGATGTGTAAACAAAGGAGATTCTGGGATAAAGTAACTATCAATTTAATATAAAATTCCAATACGGAGCTTTCTTTGGCTTGTAACGTTTAACAAAACTTCGAAGTAATATCAACGGAGTTAATTTGAATTTACGCATAGCCTTTTATCAGAGTTTGTTATTAAAACCCGCTGTCTTAATTTAATTTATTTTATGTGCTTGTTTTATGATACTTTTTTGTAAATATAATTGCAAGACTCTCTCTGCAGTCAACACGTTTTAACATATCATTTTAGGTTATCTCTTCGGTCATTTATTCACACAATAAATCAGTGATTTCCAGCAAAAATTAATTGTGTGCCGTTTCACTCCTAATTTTACGATCTTAAAAATATTTCGATTAGAAAAGTCAAGACACTATATTGCGTTGTTGTTTCGGTGAATCAAACAGTTCTACTTGTTTGCTACGCGTATTTTACATTAATAATCACATTCATAATCACCTACTATTTTTATTTTTTCTACTATTTTTATTATTTGTTATTAATGTTCTAGACAATGTAATTGCAGCCCGTTTTGAAGATTAACCCAAACAAACAAACAGACAGACTTAACTTAAAACTTTGATATATTTATATATAGATTTTGTCGATGCCCTTTGGAACACCGATACCGATCTTTGTATACTTTGTATCAATCGACTCAAATGACACGAAACACATTTATAATAGTATAAATATTACGGCGATATCTCTACCGCCGGTGAGCGTGAACCTCGGATCATATTTTTCACAAACTTTGGATTTCGCTTGCGGTGTGAGCACAAATAACATTTAATTCATTTACTAAGTAGTTAACAGCACTAACCTTCAAACTGAACCGCGTTGGATGCACCTTCCTTTTGTAATTCTGCCCTTGCGACGGAGAAAAAGGAGAAAAACCCGTTGAGGGGCTGTTCATACGCGCGGGCGCTCGGAGTGTGTTCGCCGCGGATGGACTAAAAACTTCCTGAAACTACTCGGCCCTGCCGGTAGCCTCAAGACTTTAACACAGGGTTTCTTAAACTTTTTCCAGTCACGGACCCCTTTCGAAATTTAAACACCTTACGGACCACTGTCAAAAAATTGTTATAAAAAGCCGTACTTATATATTACATAAAATAATTTTCTTTATTTGAACTTTAATCATTAAAATTATTAAGTACTAAGAGTACTAATTATTAAGTACTAACTTAGTAACTAAGTTAATGAGAAGGTGCTGTTGTTTGGCCTCAATGAGAACGTTAATTTGTGGGACTGTCTTCGACAAGGCAAGTCGCATGTCATCTGCGACGTTCAACCGATTGCGACTTTTGTCTTTATTGACATCAGAATCGAGAACCCTGCCTCGCAAAGATACGTAGTAGCAAACGGTATCAAAATGGACATAGCTCGCTTGACTAGAAGAGGGTAAGCTTGACTTAAGGAACCCCAAAAGTCGCCAAGATCTTTTGCCTGAAATTCAGCTTTCAAAACTTCTTTGATCTCATGTCAATTAGATCATCTTTAATAAGATCTTCATCACTAATGCTGTCAATATCGATTAAAAATGGGCTCCGCACCCATGTTTCTTTTCAAGCGACTCTGGGCTGAAATAACCTTCAAAGACGTCTGCAATGTTTCCAGATGCTTAGACACCTCTTTCTGTACCTTCTTTGATGTCGTGTGGCCGTCACTTTGTGTTTTTGCATTATCAACTCTTCCAACATCGGAAAATTTGCAAAATTACCTGATTCCACTCTCCTTTTCCAAAGTGGCAGTTTACCTAAAACCTTTCAGCCGTTCAGACGCATCCACAATGGTGACTGCAGGACCCTGAAGAGACAGGTTAATCTCGTTCAAATGAGTAAATATATCAGCTAAGTACGCTAGACCTTCCACAAAATCTTCTCAAGATATTCATACAATGAATTTTCTTTGTTTTTCAGAAAAAGTAACACTTCTTCTCGCAACTCAAACAAGCGCTTCAATACTTGTCCCCTTGACAGCCAACGAACTTCTGTGTAGTAAAGAAGTACTTCATGTTCTGAACCCATTTCTTGACAAAGCTTTTAAACAGGCGGTGGTTTAAGGCTCTTGCTCTGATGAAGTTAATTATTTTGACACATGTAGACATAACTTCCTTCAAAAGTAGGCATAGTTCGTGAAGCCAAGGCATGTCGATGCAAGACACAATGAGTGATTATAACATGAGAGCACTCTTTCTTGATCAAAGCCGCAAAACCAGATGTATTACCAAGCATCGCGGGAGTTCCATCGGTACATATACTACCAAGTTTAGTCTTCCAGTCTACATTTTGTGCGATGAAAATTTTTATCATTTCAAAGACATCTGAAGCCTTCGTAGTTTCTAAAAGTGAGTCGCAAAAGAAACTCCTCTTTGATACTACGCGTATCATGTTTTACATAACGGACAAACACCAAGAGTTGGCTGCATTGTGATACATCGGTGCTTTCATCCAATTGCATACTGAACGGAAACGGTGAAGCATTCAATTCTTCAATAACCTGCTTTAAAACATTTGACGACATTTCAACAATTCTAGAATGAATAACATCGTTTGATAAGGGAACAGCTTCAACCTTCTTTCTTTCATTCTTACCACACACAAGTTCCACAATATCCAGTGCGCAAGGCTTCACTAATGTTTCCGCGATAGTATGTGGCTTTTTTTGCTGAGCAATACGGTAAGCAACCTTGTACGATGCCTCAAGACATGGTTTTTGTGTCGGGGTGAATCCTAATTTAGGTAAAGTGCCGGCTTTTTCAAACCGAGCCTTCTTAGTACGAAAGTCATCAATGCTGTCACATACATTTCCAGGGTGGACAGTTTTAAGATGTTCTGACAACTTTGCTGGTTTCATACTTCCATTAGCAAGCACTTTTCCGCATAAAAAGCACTGCGGTTTTTGAGTTCCATCACGTTCAGTCACGAAAGTAAACCCAAAGTTAACATAAGACTCGTCATACTTTCGTTTCTTTGACATTTTCTTGAACAAACTGAAACAATGTAATATACAATTAGGTACGTTACACAATTGAATATGTAAGTTTGTATAATTAAAAAATACTTATTATTATTAATCCTCTTTTTACGTACCTGTACGTTTCACTAATTAATTAAAAACAATGCAAGTGGCGGGTACGATGTGCCGTGCGGCGCGCAGCGACTGAGTGAGCGAGCGGGTGGCGCGGGCGGTGGTGGGGCGAGGCGGCGGCGGCGAGAACTCACGCGTACATACAGCTCGCGCGATGAGTTTTTGTCTTTGACCGCAGAGTGGAGGGGATACTGCGCATGGGTACTGCCAATCATAGCATTCGATACCCAATTTTTGACTTCTGCGCGATAACGGTCAAAGCCAAAGACTCATCGCGCTAGCTTGTAGTCCGGGCCCGCGCCCCACACCACTAGGTCGCGTGGCCGGGTATCTTTCGTCGAAGGTTTTTTGACGTGACAACGTCTTAAATTAGGTTGCGGCTGGGAGTCACTTATGAAAAGGTGTAACGCTCGGTAACGTAACGATGAGTCACCGAACGAGAGAGCCCGCCGAATGCCTTGCGTCTCTCCCACTCAACTATGATCGGTCTGCCGCGCGCACTAGAGAATTAGTGCATAGCTTGCAAATGTATTGCAAGTTATTGTATGTATATTTGTATATAAATACGTATGTATGTGTAAAGGTAAAAATAAAATTTTGTTAATATGAAATTCAGTGCGAGATTCTTTGTATAAATTAATGTTTTAAATATAATTCTTTGTATAAATAAATGTTTTAAATTGTTACTATTATTTCATCCTTCTTCCTACTATACGAATGAATATTCACATTAAAATGATTTTACCATTCAAAGTCGTTGTCACGTAAAACTTTCGCCCGTATACCGACTTTACAGGCAACCAAATTTTTTAAATAACTCTAACATTCTATCTTACCCGATTCAGCATAAAGACCTCAGAAGCCAAGTTATAAAGAAGGTTATGACAATGACATCACTTTGTCATGTTCGAGATGTAACTTTTTACACTTCCTCAAACCAAAAAAAAAACACCACACAATTTTTTGAAAAATATTTTGCAAACTCACCTCCTACGGACCCCTAAGGGGTCCGTGGACCACTAAGAAACCCTGCTTTAACAGCTTCATCGGGAGCGGTCTGAAGGCACACGGGGATGCCAGTGACGCGACATGTCGATTGGAACCCTTCCGGGTTACCGCGACGTAATAATATCATAGTGAAAAGTGTCCCGAGAAGAGGCGCAATAGCTACATAATTATTTATTACAAAAAGTAAAAAATAAATAACAGACGGCGTTTGTAAGCGTATAATAGGAGAGAACGCGAAAACCGTGGAAGGGCGTTTAAACACTAACGGGCTATAAGTTTTAAAACTACTGAACTTAAGTTTGAAAACCTAAAAATGATTTATAATCGTTAGGTAAAAACGTATCGTGACTTCGCTGATAAAATATCGGAAATGGATGGGACACCGAGAACAGAGTGCGACCGCTGATCGTCGATCCATGAGCGGATCCGGGCCCCGAAAGATCGCCGCCGCTCAGCCAAATAGTCAATGATGAACCGGTTTTGCGAAGCGAAGCGAAGGGGACGATGCGGGTGCGGACATACACTCCGCTCGGGCGTGCGCCAGGCGTCGACGGTCCCGGTGGACTAGGTCAACGCCGGAGGTCAGACGTCCGGCAGAAGCAGCTATCGCTACGTAACGGTGGTCGGAAACCCTCGCTTCATCCTTCTATTTTGTGCTGCGGTCTACTATTCATGATTTTATTAGATTATGTAAAAGTGGCAGGCGCGGGCGCGCACGCAGTCTTGGCTTACCGGCGAGCACGCGCTGTTGCGTGCAGGGGCAGGTGCGCGCCGGCGGGCGGGGCCGGCGCCCGGCCGGGTGGTGGGGTGTAGAGAGGGAGTAGCGGAAGTCTACACTGAGTCGGACGCCCGCCGGCCGCAGCCACGGCCGCGGGCCGGCGGTCCGCCCCCTCGCCTCCTCTCGATTTTCGACCTCGTTTTTGTATTTGATTGTTAATGGCGCTTATCTCATTATATAATATGTTGGTTTGGGGGAAATGAATTCCAATATTCTAACAAGCATGTTAACCTCAAATGTAAATATTGGAACTTTATAATGTGATTTTTTATTACTATTAGTTTAAACTTGTTATTCGATTTAATTTATACATTTTAGAAATAATTAAATAAAAAAATATTATATAAAATATTCTGTAAAATGTTATATAAATTATTGTTGTATAAAATATTTGATTGTGGAATGTCCGATAATGTTGGAAAATAAACCAACGAAACGTTGCATTATTTGATAATTTACTATCTAATTCTTATGTCCATGCGCCTGATGTTACCTAATCAACGTGATTAGTACATCTATTTATGTGAAATAGATTGATGATGCAAAGTGTATTTATGTAGGAAAAGGTCAAACAATAATTGCATTTCAAATAAACATCTTTTCAATTAAATTATTGTTTGAACATTTCTGTTGCGTTGCACTTTTTCAAAGCGATTCTTTCCTCATAAGCAAATCTTATTTACTATTTATACAAAACCCTTACCTTTGAAGTCTATACACCTCTGTCCTAATAGGAAAGTTCTACTTCTTCTTCAAAGTTACCTTCAGGTAACTTAGTAAAGAGTTACCGACGAGCAAGGGTTTTCTGTACAGTTAACAAGTATTAACGTCATGATCTGTAGATATAGTCCTGAGGCATAAGAAAAAATACTGGCACACACACATGTAAGTGGTCCAATTTAGTTCGAATTTGTATTCAGTTTCAAAACAATTTGTATTCAAACGCTTTGCATCTATTCGAAACGATTGGTGTACTGAAGAATCGAGACTTTTTGTAATCGTCAGCTCTCTGTCTATGACATGCAATTGGATTTTGAGAGAGACAACGTTTACCTTCGGGCAAAACGTTGGTGTTCATTTAATTTCCTAAATAAATACACTGCAACTCTATGGAAAACAAATTTTGTGAATGATAAAATGTGACACTCATTGTTACTCTTCGGATAATTAACTTTACATAAAAAATGTCCAAATTCTTTAAGAAGGGTCAACAAAATGAAACAAATATTTAAAATAGTGGACTAAAGAAAGCTAAATGATGAGAAATAAATTTATGAGCCAGCCGAAGCATATTTTTCTTTATATCCTGATTTAAATAATATCTGCGCTCAAATACATATTTTGAATTCCATTAAAATACTTGTCTTAATAATATAAGCGTACTTTCTATATCTTTAAAAAACATCGTATACGCGTATTGTTACCTGACGGAACAAAATCATCTTCTACTGATTTGTGTTTATTTTTAGCAGCCATTTTTCCTACCGTCATTTTGTCGCTGTCCTTTTAAAGAGCTGTTGATTTTTTTAGAAAGAACTCAGTTTTAAGCAATGATGAACATTCAACAACAACAAAACGTAATGAAGAATAATCCCGAAGTTTGAATATCAAAATCACCGAACAACAACTGTAAATACAGTTCGGGTATAATTTGGAAACTTTTGCTAAGTTCGAGAAGTAACAGAGCCAAGCTGTTGCCGACCCCGTAGGGCAGTTTAATCCTAAATGCGGTACAACACAAGTGAAACTTAAAATAAGTGCGTACATTTATCGAATGGTTCAGCTTGAGGATCCATAAGTGACCGTTTTGGAAATTTCATTGACATCTCATTTTGTGAAGATTGATTTCGTATCCGAATGACAAACCCACCGATCTTGACAATTGTGGGATGCATATGCGGAATGCATAAATCCTCTATACTTCAAATTTGTTGTAGTTTCACGTGGTGTCAGAGGTAGTTGGCTACCGCGTGGGATTTTAAAAACGCATCGGTATTTGTGGGCCAATTAATTAAAAATATTTGATATGCCTAAATTTCTTTAACTTATTTCAAAACGATCTATCATGATCATATCACGATTCTATCACCACTATATAGTTGTATCAGGTCTGAAATGACTCCACTACTTAAGCGCACTCTCCAACAAATAGCTTATTTCGGATTGAGGGACTTGGATCTTAAAAGCCCTTCACAGCCCAGGGAGGGCTGGGGGCTGCTAACGTCCATTTTAACCAACGCAATGACAATGTCTGGGACAGACGGCGTAACACGTTTCCTGAGGCACGAAGCGAGTGCTTTAATTGGACTTGACTCAAAATTCATTGGTCAATTGGCTAATTGGTTAGAATTTAACCTGGTACCTTCTGCTTCGAAGGTGAAGCATGAACGGACAGTTATAAAAGTTTAATAAGGCTTTCATTGATTTTCTAATGATTCGTGAATTTGAAAATTAATTTTATAGAAATTTTGTAGTTCTCTGTCCCTTAAGAAATTGGGCACATTACAATATTTTTTGTATTCACCTTTTCTTGATCTCATTAGTTATATTTCTAATGAAGTTGCATCGAATGCTGTAAAACCCACTTGAAATGCATTTATTTGTTCGTGACGATGAACGAAAAATTTTCGAAACAAGGTTTTTCACCTAGACTTTAAGATTTCTCGAACGATTAATTTTCGAAGTTTGATTTGAAAATTCGATTAAAAACACTGCTTCGAACGTCTCTATTTAAATCGGTTAAGTTGTTCACAAGACATCGTAGTTCGAGCATTTTCAATAACGATTTTTTAAGTCTTAAATTTCTTTGTCAATTCATTTTTGAAATCTAATCACATTTTGCGCTGCGTATCTAGTACCTGCGTTGAATGCCGCAAGTTCTGTTCAAATGGATTTCAACAAAGATATCTATGACTCAATATTGAAAAAAAATTTTTTTTATTCAGCCAATAGTTTTGAAACCGAATGTTGGTGGTATTTTAAGTTCGAAAAGATAAAAACTGTTAACACTTGACTCAACGATCTGATACTGATGTTCTGATATTCACTTACGATGTCTAGACAGCCTTTACTTGTATTTAAAATTCATTGTTTATCGTTTCAGTTGCATTTTGTTATTGTATTTAACAACATAGCGCTCTCCGGTCGCGATTGCGCTCGGATCAAGGTATTACGTACAATTTATATTAAAATTAAAGAGGGAATATGCATTATTTTTTTTCTTTTTAGAAGTATTATTTGTGTCGGTGGCAATTTAATTTTTTAACTTAGTTTCATTACCTGCTTTTTTAAACGCAAAGGACAATATAGAAAAAGCCGGTTTAAGCTCAAGTTTGCGAGGCTTTGAATCGCATAAAAAATTATAGACTGGTTCTATTTTTGAGATCATCCAAGAAAAGCTCTTTGATAATCCTCACGACAGATCGTCTTTAGCAAAATAGCAAAAACTAAGAAGCGGGACTTTAATTCTTTAATTTTGTACTACGTGCTTTGTTTACTTTATATCTTTATTGCTTAAAAATATTTTAGTATTCAAAATACTTTAGAAATCTGACTCGAAGCTATTACGAGTAATTAAAATACATTAAACACCAAACACAGTAACTCTGCTATAAGTTAATGGGGGAGTTGGGCATCCTGAAAATTCTCGATGAGCTTCAGCATGAGCTTAAAGTTATAATGTTCTAATGCCATTGAAGTAAGATAATACGGAATTTGGATTCGATCAGACCTATGGACGATGCCTATATCCTTTCATCAACTAGTAAATAGTTGAAAATCTTTAAACGGCTGCACAGATTATTTTAAATCCTAGCTACAAACACGGCCGATCAAGTCTTTCACCCAAAAAAGTACTCGGTTCAGCCCTTTGAGAGCTACGATGCCACAAATAGACACACATGTCAAACTTATAGCAACCCTTTGTTTGCTTTAGAGCTTAAAAATTAAAAACACCATCTCTGTGTTTTATCTGTCGAACGATTGACGCGCGTAAGAAGATGTAACTAAAACAATACTTCCTTTGACATTTTCTTTTTTAACGCAGCCCTAACGAGGGGTAAGCACGGTATTTCAAATTAATAGTTGTCATTACAAAAATGTCGAAACATGTTCGTCGACACCCTCGATGTGTTTATGTTGTCATAATTAAAACGCTCGTCTACTGGAGACGGGTCGTGGATGAGAGATATCTTTCAAGTCTTCATAAACAGGACGTGGTGGACAGCGGCACGACGACCTGAACAAGTGGAGTAAGGAATTGGTTGGGCGACGCGCACTCCGCCGACTGATTGATGTATGGATTGTTGAGGATGAGGAAGTTAGTTATACTGCAAATAACTATGAGCATTTTATTACAAAAAAGAAGAAACATCTTAAAGTCCACCACAGATCTAACTATGGTACATATTAATGTAGATTATATTATGGCTAGATACATAACTGTATGGGTTGGTGACGTCATAGTATGTCATAGTTGCGTCACGTGTGCGGTCACTCAAAGATTATAATCTTTGAGTGACCGCACACGGTATTATAGATCTTCTATAACAATTATTATAGAACTTACGTGTATACTAGCAGAGTCTGTGACGGGTTTTACAATATAGATCTTAAGGTTTGATTTTCAACATTGATGTAAGTAGGCCCACAACTGTGGATGTGGTACATAATTTTTTATGGTACATAATTTTTTTATATATTTAAGTACGCTATTCGATAGCAGATGTCGCCACCAGCGCCACACAACGCACGCAGTCCACGAGGGTCGAGCCGATCGACTTTGTGGAGTCGTGCAGATTCTTTGATTGATTCGAAGATCCCGAAGAACACGGTCACTCTTTTAATTGCAATTTTTTGCGCTTCGTCCTATGCTTTGGGTGTACGGACGAAGTGAGAGTTTCCTTAGTTATGCCTAGGGATGTCGAAATGCAATAAAGTATCGATATATATTGTATCGATAATTTTTGAATATATCAATATCGATATATCGGTGTGATAGGAAAAAAAAATATTTGTTGGCCTAATCTACTTCAATCATCTTACATTACTAGATAAATACTAATCAATAGACATCATTTTTAAATTTTTTAAATAAAGGACAACAATAAAAATATTAATTATTTATTAATCAAACCAATATTTATCTGATACAGACATAAGAAAAACTCTTTGATTTACATGCTCGGCTGTAAGCCGACTTCTTTGGGTACTGCGAGATTTACAGCAGATCTCTCTGAGGAAAGAGGACGCAGGCGATATTTTTTTTTTTTTTTTTTATTTCTTTAGTTTTCCCTTGCGAGAGGGATGGGAAGGAAAAAACCTTATGGGCCGTCCATGCGCCCGAGCACACAGGTGTGTCCGACTCGCACAGACTAAAAACCTCCTGAACAACGTAAATCTGCAATGGCGCGAGCAGAACGCTATTACGCCTTAAAGGCGATATCAAATACTTTAGAGCTATGTCGGAAAGGACTGGAGTAAAATGACGACAAGCAAGCTTATTTTTAAGATGTGTAGATAAATTCGTCGTATTGCCACTGGTTTTATATATTTTCCCACACACATTACATGAAACGTTTTGTCTGTCTATTTTTTTGAAAAAGTTCCATACAACACTAGACATGACTGGAATGCTCGAATTATTTTGTTCACATACGTGAATTAATTATTGATTTAATTAGTTAGATTGTTTGAGAACTATAATCAACTCAAATGCATGCAAATACGCTCGCGTTGAGGTTATAATACGGATAACAGACAGTCGGACGGATAGTTGAAGCACAGACACTGACACTGAAATGACATTGACAGACAGAGTTGCCAACTTAAAAGCTTAAGTACCAAATTAAAACGCAGTAAATCAGTCGACCAAAGACAAAAAAAATGTAATTTGTTAAAAATGTTAGTATAAAAAAAGTATTCTTTTTTAGGATTTGTTAATTATAAAAAATATCGATTTTTATACCTTTTCAATACTTGTAATTTTATATCGATACCTCGATATATCGAAACATTAAATATCGCTGGAAAATATCGATACATTGAAAAAATAATATCGATATGTCGATGTATCGATATTTTTTCGACGAGCCTAGTTATGCCATTCAAACTATTTGAAACTAAGGATGTCGAAATGCAATAAAGTATCGATGTATATGGTGAAGATATAGATATTTTTATTAAAAACTATCGATATATCAGTAATTTGACGGAGAATATTGGCGCTCTAAAAATTAATTTATTTGGCCTATCATCGTACATTACTAGATAAATACTAATCAAAAACGCACGGTGATGATTATTTTTTAGACGTGCAGCTAAATTCGTCGTATTGCCACTTGTATTATATGTTTTTCCACACAGATTACATCGTTTTGATTGTTTATTTTTTTGGAAAAGTTCCATACAACACTAGACATTATAAAACAGAAATCCATTGCAATGCTCAAATTATTTTGTTTACGTGAATTAGTTATTGATTGTTTGAGATCTAGGTAGGTACTCAAGTGCAGAAATACGCGCGCGTTGAGATTATATGTCAGTCATGGTAAAAATATGGACGGACAATTGAAATAGACTCTGTCTGTCAGACAGAGTTGCCAACTTAAAACCAACTTAATGTGTACCAAATTAAAAGCCGAGTCAACGAAAAAACATAAAATGTATATTGTTAAAAAAAAAGTATTCCTTTTTAGGACTTTTAATCATAAGAAATATCGATTTTTATAACTTTTCGGTACTTGGAATATTATATTGATATATCGATGTAAAGAAACATTAAAAATCATTCAAAAATATCGATGCATCGAAAAAATAATATTGATATATTGATGTATCGATATTTATTCAACAAGCCTAATTCAAACGTTGTGTTAGTTAATTCTAATAGCATAGATACCATACGACATGGCACTTTTAATGATAAAAAAAATCACATTTTGTCGGAATTCGCGTTTAAAGTTTTGCGCTTGTGTCGGATGTACTTTGACTTACGAGTTTAAATATTCCATGGGCTTCACATAAAATCGTTAGTTGCTTTTTCATTACACATAGAAGTATAAGAACCACTATGAAAATAAAAAATCTGTTCAAAATCATATCCCTAATTCTTAAAATACTCCCGGTTAAGAAAATATATTCGAATCCGTTTATGATTAAAATCATCGGTTACTTATGCCGCACGAATCGTAATTGTTGTCACTTTACTCCTAAATGAGATTAATTTTCATGATTTTATTGTTTAACGCTCTTTCCTAATAAAAGAGCTTTACTAAATTTAAAATATTGAAACTCTTATCAATTTACTGACGTGAATAATATTACAAACGTACGAAGTGTTTTTTTGGGAGAAAATTGTTATTAAATAGTTATTTATATGTTTATGTACATATTAGGGTGGCTCTTATATGGGCAAAAAAAAATTTTTTTTCGATTTTTTTGTGGGGCACCCTGCCATTTGATTCCATATCCTGAGAAACTATTACAGTATTTTTTTATTTTTTTTAAAGTGATGTTTAGGGGGTGCTACCAGCTCTCAAACTTTTTAATACAAAAAAAAAAACACAATATATTTCAAATTCAAAAATTGAAGTTTTTATTTAGTCAAATAACTTATAGCAAACAATTTGCATAATTACACATAAAATATGAAATTAGAAGTATTTTCAACAAATAAAAATGTTATTACACAAAATATTATTTCAATAGAGTGGATTTTTTGCATCTGGGTATTTTTTTCTAAATTCTTTTACAACTAAAAGTAAGTATTGCTTTTGCTCTTCATTTGTCGTTATCAGTTTATTATACTCCTCCATTAGGGCCACTCCTTGTTCGGCAATATCATTTACTACGCGCATAGATTGCACAATTTGCTTTCCACGTTGATATCCCTCGTCGTGTTGCCATGTTTCCACGTTTTTATCTAAAAAACTGTGAGGATATGCCAAGTATTTGAAAGAATCGCATTGAATTACTGGACACAAAATCTTCTATATTTTTTTCAAGTATGTGCTTGACATCGACGTTTATTCGTTTTGCACAAAACTCGAGGCCTTCGTTGTTTAAAGCTTTAATCATTTTGCGTTTGTCGTCTAGAGAAAGAGCATCGTCAAAAAAAGCTAAACATACCAATTCTTCCGACAAGTACCACAGATGACCCAAAATTTTGTGTATTGCGTTTTGTGACATGGCTTTATTTATATTTTGGAAAGAAACGAGATCTTTTAGTAACTGCAGATCGTTTCTTGGCGCTGCACAGGCGGAAGGTGCTTGATACCAATATTTCACATAAATTGAGACAGTGAACACGCAAATCTCCTTAATAGCTGTTTCTTCTCTTTTGGATAATTTGAACTGATGGAGAAATAAAAAGATCTTGAGACAATATATTGCTTTTGCCATCCATCTGGCACGGTGAAGACCAGCTGGCATTCTGAATGATACTCCTTTCTCAGGAATCCCACCAAGGTAAATAATTGTAAGGTTCAAAAGCTCTTTGTAGTCATCTCGAGGTTGGTATCTATTCAGCTGATCTTGAGCGAAAGAGATTATGTATGCAGCAATATTTTCAACTGCTTGTAAAGATGAAGCATCAGAAGATACTGCCTTGTAGTCAGCTTGGTCAATGTCGCTCCAGCTGTTTTTAAATCCCTTAAAAATTTGAATATCAGGTTCACTTGATGGACTAAGGGATTTACTCATGATGGCTTCTAACATTATCTCCATTACATGGTGCCGGCAAGCCAAAGCATATCCTTTTCCATTTTTTGTTCCAAAAGGATACAAGCTCCATTTTTTAAACCCGTGTTGACCGCGAGCGTATCGAAGCACATACATTTTATTTGCTTACACAAGTTCCACGATTCTATTGTTTCATACACAGCTCTTGCACATGCTTCTCCAGTTCCTCGGTTGAGCTTAGGAACCGATAACAGCAGATCGACACCGTTACCTGACACTAAAATTGGAAGACGATCTACAGTTTCGTGCCCAGTTATATCCTCGATTAGTTTACCGTCCCAATGAACGGTTAAAGGAGTTTCTGATTTGAATTCCTTCTTTAACGATTCCGCGATCTTTTGCCGACTCTTCAAACGATGCCGTCGAACAGAAGATCTGTTGATATTGAAAGCCGCAGGGTTGGATCCAGCACTTTTTAAAGTTGACGTCAAGACAATCGCAGCTTTTCTATTACTTAACTTTGCAACATCAAGGCTTGCTGCTAAGTGGTCATTTATTAAAACCCTTCTACCTCGTTTGCGCGGTGGTTGATTAGAAGGTCCGGGAATCATTTGAGGTTCACGGGTTGAAGAAGTAAGTTGACTTGTAGCAGGTGTTGTATTTTCACTACTACTTGAAGAAGAAAGCACACACTTTTCTGTTAACGCTAAGATAGCTTTTTTTTTACCGCTCTTTGCGTTTTTGAAGCATTGCTTTTTGGTTTTCGATTTTCGCTTCTATTTATAAACTTGCTTTATCCACAGCGCCGATTTGTCCTTTGCGATCTTTCTGACGTTGCGCAATCAAAAACTGTTTGTCTTCCTCTATAGTTATCATGTCCAAAGCTCGAGTGTGGGCAATATCAAACAAATGTAGTAATTTATTTTTCCATACTTGCTCCTTGTTTTTCAGTGTTTCGGAACGTTTCTTTTTGTTTTCTTTATTCTTCTTGAGATTTGCCCACTGCTTATAGTAGTTTTCTATTTTCGCTATAACATGTTTTTTTATTCTTGTAGGAATTCCGGCTTTAGTCCACAAAGCTAAAACGTCACAGGAAGTAGAATTCGCAGAATCTCGTACACTTTTTTTCTCTTCATTTTTGTAGTAAAAAAATACACGTAATACTTCAATAATTGTTGGCAACTTCGACTGAACCAACTGCGGTGATGGTTGGCCTATAAGCCATATGTCTGTCTTATTCCGTGTTGATAAATTAGTGCCGGCACTTGTAGACGCCATTATAATAACACGATTGGCCAGAGAACAAAAATGCGTGCACTCGCGGTGAGTGATGAAAGCGTACTGAGTTGTCACTGTTGTCAGGCACAATCTGCTTGAAAGTGAGAGGGAAAGGGCGGTGCAGGAGCGTAGGAAACGTTTACGAGTCTCGGGCATGTTTACTTACATTCGAACCATTAAAATATAATAAAATATTAATCTTCTTATACTCCTAAATCAAATACTATAATTGTATTTTTTCTCAATCTTCAACAAGTGGTAGCACCCCCTAATTATTGTTTAAAAAATAAATAAAAAAAATCTAGACTATTATTTTAGGTTAATAATCAATATGAAAGGGTGCCGCGTGAACTTTTCGAAGGTAAAGAAATAAGAGCCCCCCTAGTACATATATAAGTATTTTATGAATAAACGAATGTATATAAATATTGTCAAAAATAAAAATTTAAGGACTTTTTATTTGAAAACATAATGAAATAAAAAATGTGCAATTTATATGAAAGAGGTTTTATTTATTTTAATAATCTACATTAGAGAATTATAATAATTAGAATAAAAAGGAAGAATCAGTTCCTTGGCGAGAAGTTATAATAAATATTTTTTCTTACTATTACTTAGTTGCTGTTTTTGTAAATAGGCTTTTTTAAGTTTAATTATTTATTAACACTGGAATAATTATTTTTTCTTTTTGTTTTGATCTGACTCTCTAAATCTCGTTTATTTCTTAAATTATCTATAAATGATACACGTTGATAGCTTAACAACTGACAGATAATAATTCAAAAAAAAACAAAGGCACAAATAGAACAATCATAGATGGCGCCACTGGTTACATTTTGTTACAAACTTAACACCCCCACTTAAAAAAATACTAGGTGCACACATTTACCACACTATACGCACCAAATATCAGTACACATCTATACAATACACTTTGCAACAAACCAAAATCCACATTATTTCTTATCAAATAAACCAAACATTTCCAAAACTGTAGTGTTTCATTTTACATAAACCTTTAGTAAGAAGATCTGCGGGCATCTCTGAAGTAGATAAATACTTAATGTTTACAATTTCACTAGCAATTTTCTCTCTACAAAAATGATATCGCACATCTATATGCTCGGATCTTTTATGATGAAAGGGATTGGCTGACAACTTATGGGCTGACTGATTGTCATTATATATTGGTATAGGATAAGTTTCATTAGTTAATTCAAATAACAAATTTCTCAAGTACACTGCTTCTTTGCAACATTCTAAAATGCCCATGTACTCTGCTTCCGTACTAGATAATGCTACGGTATTTTGCTTCTTGGTTTCCCAAGATATTGCACAATTTGACAGCCTGAAAAAGTATCCAGTATAGGACCTTCTATCAGTTACATTACTGGCCCAGTCTGCATCTACGAAAGCTTCTAACCTTCTATTACCACTAGCTGAAAACTTTAAACAGAAAGATTTAGTTTTCTTTAAGTACTTTAGCACTCTCTTAGCATAGGCCCAATGTTCCTCATCATAACAGTTATTAAATTGGCTTAAGAAGTTAACAGAAAATACAATATCAGGACGTGTGAGTACAGCTATATACATAAGTGAACCAATCAATTGTTGATAAGGTAACTTTTTCTCACAATTCTCATTTTTAGTTAAATTCAGTTTAGATTCTATTCGTGTCTCTGCAGACTTACAATCTGAAATATTGAATTTTAACAATAACTCTTCAATATAATCTTCTTGGTCTAAAGTTATACCCCCATTCTTTTTATCTACAACCACTCTCATTCCCAAACAGTTTTGAACACATCCTAAATCTTTAATTTTAAATTTAGATGACAAACTTTCTTTTAACAAACTAGTATCCTGTTCATTATTTGAAAATACAAAGAAATCATCAACATATAATGCTATAATTATCTTTATATTTTCATCTATTTTTGTAAACAAACATGGTTTAAGTTTAGATTTTTTGTAACTCGAGGATTGTAACAATTCATCAACCCTTTGATATCATGCCCTGCTTGATTGTTTCAAGCCATAAATGGCACGTTTCAATCTCAAAACCTTGTTTACATTATCATTATTATCCTGAAAACCTGGTGGTTTCATCATATAAACATTTTCATTTAAGAAACCATTTAAAAATGCAGTACTAACATTCAAATGATATATATCTAAACGAAGCTGAAGTGCCAATGCAAATAACAATCTTAAAGTTGAGTGTCTGACAACAGGTGAAAAACATTCATCAAAATTAATACCTGACCTTTGGGTGTAGCCTTTAGCAACTAATCTGGCCCTGTACCTAACTTTATTATCAACATCTAATTTTCGTTTAAAAACCCATTTACATTGTACAGTTGTGGCATTGGCTGGAATATCAACTAATTCCCAGGCATCATTGTGCCGAAATGATTTAAATTCACTTTGCATGGCTAATTTCCACTGTTCACTTTCTGGTCCATTTAACGCATCATCTATTGTTATTTCACTGGCACTTATGTTACTGTTTTGACTGCTACACACGTAACTAGTAATATACCAATCAGGTTGTCTGCGAGTACGCTTAGTTGGCTGCTCCACTGGAAACTTGGCGGGAAGCCTTGGCTGAGACATGTGATCTCGCCCAGGCCCTGCTGGCGGTTCAGGCCCCGTCATCCCATCCTTGGAGTCCTCAAAGTCCTCGTTATCAGTATCAGAACTTTCACTTTTACTCTGCTCCTGATCTTCCAATGCTGTTATGTGTTTCATGTCCCCCACTTCTTGAGTGCTCTCACTAATGTCAACATGTATCCTATCTTGCTTATGTTCAATCCCCTCCTCAATCACAACAATATCTCTGGCAATGATTATTGTGTCATTGTTGGGATTGTAAACTCGGTAACCTTTTACATTTACGTTTAAGTACCCGACAAGAATACATTGAGTTGCTTTTCTGTCAAATTTCAATCGTTTTTCTTTAGGTATGTGTATCATGGCCTTACTTCCAAAGATAGGTAGATTACTGACATCTGGTTTAGCTCCGGTCCAGATTTCCATGGGCGTTTTGTTATTCAATCCTGATGCGATTGATCTGTTTCGCAAATATACTGCAGTGTTCACTGCTTCTGCCCAGAAACGCTTAGGTAATCCCGCATCAAATATCAAACATCTTGCTTTCTCAACCACTGTACGGTTAAACCGCTCGCACAGACCATTTTGTTCCGGTGTGTATGGACAAGTCTTTTGATGTACAATCCCAGCAAATTCCAAGAATTTATCGAATTCATTATTGCAGAATTCTTTACCATTGTCTGTCCTGAACACTTTCAGCTTCCTCCCTGTCTGATTTTCCACTAGAGTCTTGAACGCCTTAAACTGTGAGAATACTTCATCTTTTGTCTTCAAGAAATATACAAAAGCCATCCGACTGAAATCATCGACAAATAATAGGAAATATTTTTTTCCTCCAATAGATCTGGCTTCCATAGGCCCACAAACATCTGCGTGTACTAACTCAAGAAGTTCCTTGCCTCTGTTACCAACATGATTGAATGGCAACCTGGTCTGCTTCCCCTCGCAGCATACTATGCAGTTTGTTTTACTGACCTGAACCTTGTCCAAGAATGACATTCCTTTTACAGCACCATCTCTCATCACATTAAGATCTTTGCTGTTTAGATGACCAAATCTTCTATGCCACACGCTTCCGGACACTGAAGTCAACAAACAATCTACTTGCTTGATTCTCAACGTATATACACCTCCAACCAAATCTGCAGTGGCTACTAGCTCACTTTTTTGGTTATAAATATAACAGTGATTTTCATCAAATGTCACTTTGTTCCCTTTGCTAAGTAACTTGCTAACAGATAACAAGTTCGTAGCTAAATTTGACACATATAATACTCCCATCACTGTGTTCTCGTGTTCAGTATCTCCAACAACTGTAGATATTTGTACATCTCCACAGCCTTCAACAGAAATTCGCGTTTTATCGGCGATGATAATCTCTTGCACTTGGTGTTGATTTGTTGTGTTCAACAACCAGTCTTTTTTTGATGTTAGATGACAGCTAGCACCGCTATCAACATACCAATCCGTTTGATTGAAGTTACCGCTGAGAAATACAGCACTGAATCCATTAGATTCGTTTCCTTTTGGAGTATTTTTACATTTGCTCATCAAATGGCCGTATTGTTTACATTTGAAACATCTGACATTTGATTTGACATTTTGTGATGACGTTTGTTTATGCGCGTGCGATTGGTATTTATTTCTATATTGCCAACCTTTCGTCGCAAACGCATTCTGTGTAGAACTTGTACCAACTTCACTTCCGTCCTCCATATCGAGTAACTTCGATTTGATGGCGTCGGCTGTCAACTCAATCCCTGAATGTTCCACCGCCATGATCATCGGTTCAAACTTTTCAGGCAATCCGGCTAGTAACAAAGAATACAAAAAATGCACTACAGATGAAAAATAGTACGTTGTTACACTTTTTCCATGTTTCGGGCACAACACATGATAAATATAAGCACTTTAATCGCCTATAACTAGAAAAACAAGTACATATGCCGACTATTATTATTAAAGTAGTGTAAACTAAAGTGCATCAGCAAAAGAGCGTATCTTCATGGGATTTACTTCCTTTCGTTGACAAGCGCAGTTTTTCCGCACTAACTCAAAAACAGTACATTTGATCATCTTCAAATTAATTTTCGTTGAAAGTATTTATTAAGCGCTACCTACATAATTTTTTTTTAGTTTTTGAACAGACGGTTTAGGAAATAAAGGAGGAACACAATTTCTACTACTTTCGAAGCGACTATTTCCGAAATTGTTCACATAATTATAAAAATTCCTTAAAAACTTAAAACATTTCTAAAAGAACTGTCTAAACATGTACCACACATTGTTGTTTGCTGAAAAGAATTTTATTCAGCTTCTGTTACATGTATGGAGTGCCCCCCTAGAAATGTTTATTTTTCTTATTTACCTACCAAATTAAGTAGCTGTTTATAGAAGGCACCACACTATAAATTTCATCAAATTACGTCTCGTAATTTTAAAATAAAATACCAGTGAAATACGGACGGACGATTATGACGAACTTATGTGTTCCGTTTTTGCCATTTTGGCTCGGAACCCTAAAAAGAGAGAACGCGTGACGGTTTTTTCCATGACTGCTTCAGCCATGAGACATGGCCAAAAATATAGAAAATTTTAGAAAAAGTAGTTTTATTCAGTGCACTTTTTGGGGCTATTGCATTAGGTGAAAAAATTATACAAACAATGGAATTCAAAATTTTTCATAATGTAATAATTATTTCGTCTAAGTTCAAAACAATAACAACGACTATTCTATTTACACCAATTGTAATGGAAAATTCTCGATCAAGTCTTAGTAATTGCATTCTGATGACAACTTCTTTTGCATAATCACCGAAATGAATTGTCGAAATTATGTAATTTCGGTTTTACCTCAATTTTATATACAAGCAAAATGGTCATACCAATTCATGCTTCATACTAAAGAGAGAAGAATTTAGTAAACATCCTACAGCAAATTAATAGTTTGTGTGGGGCTAGAAATAAACTTAAAAAGAAGATGCCTTTTTAGTTAATCGAAAGAAACGTTTTCTACTACATTACTACATTTGTTACCTAGAATATTCATAACAAACATATTAAAATAGACATCCGAAGAAAAATTACGAAGGCCTTTAAGACTCAAAACTTTCGGGTTGGCTGAAAGTGGTTTAATTAAATTTAAATCAAAATAGGTTCATAACACATTACTTCTTAAAAAAACGGCCCGAACCTTATATATTGGAGATACTATTTTTTGTAATTAAGATTGAGTATTCGACGAGTTTACTACAGATCTGAACATGTACCGTTGTGTATAATGACGTATCTGATTAATTATATCTGGTCTCCAAAGACGAAATGGACAAAATTGTTAGAAATAAAGAATATTTTTGTTCAACAACAATGTGGTTTACTTCTTAATGGTATGTCAAAGAAATTTGTTTATTTACCACCGATTCGAAAAGAGAAAGAGACACTTATTTGGCTAAATAGCTCTAAACACCGTCTTCAGTTGTAACAAACATTTTTTGTATTTCAGCAGTCTTCCTTAAAGCAAAACACCGTATGACGTTGTGCTACTGAAGTGGCTAAAGTAAACCGAACTCTCCATTATCTTCACTTAATTATTGGACGTGTCTGTTTATAAAAACTGCAAAACTTAGTTCACTCACAATAACACTGTGTATTATTAGTACATAATGTATTACTTTCCAGTGAAAAATCTTAGAAAAAAGCTGTCGACGCTTGTTCAATCTTAATCTACCTACGTACATAAAAGTAGCGTGAAATTACTATAAGCTACCCTTAATATAAAGTATACTCTGTGTTATACACAGCCTGGTGTATCAAAATTACTGATCGATCAACTATTTTCGAAACTGTCAGCATACAGCTTAAAGCTATAGCTCTAAAAATTTAATAAATAATGGATATTCTAGTTATAAATTAAATTATTGCAAAATTGATATCCTATTTCATTATAAAATGATTTATGTGCTATAAATGTTTGCTCAGATATGAACCACATTTGTCATTAGATAATATAAAAAAAAATGCGCGTGCACACGCCGTACGCATGATAAAAGTGAAACTTGTTAAATTTTAATATGTGATTATTGATAAAATTTTTAATAATGTAAGTGTGCTTACATTGTAACTCTTAAATGTAAGTAAAACTTCAACGGATATAATCAAACAATCACGGGACACGTGCGCAAAGTACGTAAATAATCACAACACAATGATAAATATCAGTTACTTAGCGCGTGATACCTCAGCTGTTCATACACAGTCTGACGCGTACATCTACAACGCGCGAATGCTCGACATTATCTTATTCTAAATTTGCATCGTCGTGTACAGATCACTCTCGTTTGCTTTACTCTCTCGGCGTCGAAATGTATAGTTCTCTTTCCTTTTCTCCGCGTTATATCTTTCTTCTCTCGTGTAACGAGATGTGCCTTAACGGGACGCATTCTTCAAATTTCACTCTCAATTCTCGTTCAATTATCGATTACCGTACCACCGCCTAAGAAGTGTCATTTCAAAAAATCGCTTCAAAATCTACACTATAATAGAGAAAGGCAAACGTACCAACTCAACTCACATTTGTCATGTTTTCTTTGCATATTTACAAATTGTTCCCACCTATTTCAGAAAGTTACAGCCGCTTGCAAAAATTTCACAACCGTGCGGCCGCCCGGCCGAACCTAATAAAAAAATTTGTGGCATTCCATCAACATCCGACCCGGCCGAGCCTCGCAAAGTCCGCGGGAACGACCTCGGAAGTCGCCTCGAGAATTAACAAGGGGTAGCACAAGTTGGCCCGGGTGTGCGAAACTTCGACGTCTGTAATAACTCGGTCGTTTCTTTACCGTCATTGGTCGCTCGCAACTCTTCACAGATCTACATTGAATGCATATTTTCGTCTCGGTTCTAACCCCCACACCGATATCGATCATCATCTTCAATACGAACAACTGCGAACTAGAGACACCGCGAACATATTTCTATCATTAAAATATTCTGTGTTTATAAAAAGTCTGTAAGAATTTCAGTGCTAAATTTCGATTTACACTCATCAGAGCCGGCGTGTAAAAGTTAGTAGGTATTTACTCCGCGCGACTGCAGCGCCACCAAATGTTTGATTTAAGTCCCCTTTGAAGACTAGAGGTATTTCTCCTACAAATAGGACTTCGCGATTAAAAATTATTATTGCTTAAAAATTAGGTTAATTAATGTTAAAGCGTAACAAAGATTGACAAATAATAAAGATTGAAAAATATAAAAATATAGGTATATATTTATTAAATTAGTAAAGATTCTTTTCATATTTACTTCGTCATACAAGTTATTTACTCACGTCACAGTACATTGTAAAATGTGATTGAAAAATTTATGATTTATGTCACAACAAAAAGTATAAAAATTACTTAATTGATAAAATTGTTTTTTTTTTTATTATTTTAGATAAACAAGGCTCGATATGTGACTGATGTGCAAAATTATTATATTTTTGTTTCGGTCCAAGTCGCCATAAATGTCTCATTTTGTCTCATTGAATAAAAAAATTGTAAATTAAAAAAGGTAATTAAATATTAATAATTATGCCGTGCTCTACACTATTTTATTATTGTTATTATTACGTTCATGATCCATCATAAATTCAATAACAAAAAAAATAAAATTAAATTAAAGTAATAAAAACATAAATCAGCGTCAATACAATATCTTAACTAGGTATAACATAAAGTATTATTTTTTCGTATTTATGTTTTATAAATAATTCCAAGAAAATCTTTGTTCAAATGTGAGAATAATGTTGAGAATAGTCAGTTTTAAATTAATATCATTCACATTCACGGCACGTCGTAACTCGTCCTTTTGTATGTCCTTTTATAACTCGAGAACGGCTTGACCGATAGTGACGAAAATTGGTATGCTTACTTTCTATTTATTTCAGTTCATTTTTTGCATTCCACACGTTCGTCACTATTTCTTTTATTTTCTGTCATAATCCACAACGCCCAGCGAGTGAGTTACCGCCGGTATAAGAATACAACAGACTCGCCCAACGCGACGCGCTAATTACTTTGCAACACGCCACGCCGCAGCGTACATCATTATTGCAGTGCAACAATGTGGGAGGTTCGGGGATTAACCGCCAATAAATCCTTTCGTAATAGGGCAAGTGGGTACATCGGGAAAGTTTTCATTGTGGAAAACTTATTACAAGGGCCCCGTGCTAACGAAGGTGCAGGCTTCTTTGGGCGGCGCGGTTAAGTCCTTCATTGTTAGACGGCCCGTTTGTGTACGACGAGGGATTTTCCTTTACGATAGCGATTGTCAGTTCTTTCATCGTCTTTTGTTTTCACGTTTTTATTCCAATTAATTAAGGCCACGTTTACATGGAACGCTGTTGAGGGGGTTGGAAGAAAATTTTCTACTTCATAAGAAATTATATTTCTGTTTATGTAAGCAGATTGTTCAAATCAGATTGTATGCAAAAAAAAACGGACAAATGCGAATAGATCTCGCGCTTGAGGATTCCGTGTAAAATTAGTTGTGTTTGTAGATATTTTATGCGACAAATATCGATGATTTTTCCTGTTATTAATACTCACACTGGTGAGGTACTCTGGTACCGGGAATTGCAAAACTTTTTTTTTTTTAATTTTGAATTTTCTTAAGAATATACCCATTTTTGAGAAAATCTTGAATAACCTTAGCGCAAAGTTAAAAATTATTCTCCCGTACATTGGTGTACATCACGGTGATTATTTCGATTGCAACTTAAGTTTGTAAACATAAAAAAAATTTTTTCGTATTAATTTATGCGAAAATTTATCGTGGTTTAGTTCATGTCATATGACGTACAACAACATATGAAACACGTAGCAAAAAGGATGGTTATATACCACAAGTGGTCTTATAATAATAAAAACTAATATAGAATAAATTTGTAGAAATTTATTTTACATTGGTTCTTTTCAATAGAAATTTGGAGGAAGGCGTAGACACTAGGGCAGAGACAGATATGTTGCGGTTATTCGGCCATCTGGAAAGGATGAATGAAAGGTCGGTAAGGGTCGCTCAAGAAAAGCCTGTCCAGACCATACTGGCGGCATATTAAATAAGGGTCAAATTTTAAGCGTCCGAAACCAACGAGCTTACATTAAAGATTGATGGATGTCAGTGAGGCAAGAAAGATATGCAAAGATCGTACCGTGTGGAAATCTAGTCTCTGCCTACCCTTTTGAAATTCAATAAAAAATTTAAAGATGTAGAAATTATAAAAAAAAACATTATAAATTATTTTGAATTTATAAGACATGGCTCAACATTTTCAAATTTAAATAAAATGCGATATATATACATACATACATATATATACATACATATATATATATATATATATATATATATATATATATATATGAGTGTGGGCATGTGCGTGTTTGCACATGGGCGCGTGGACGTGCGTGGCCGCGCGTAGGTGTGTTCACGTGTACACGTTTGTTGCGTGTGTACGTGTGTGTGTGTGTGTGTGAGAGGTGTGTTTAGTGTGAGAGGTGTGCCTGTTCGCATATGAGGGTGTATATTACATATATTATGTAAATTTACTTTTATTTATATGCCTTATAGTCGGCAGAAATGGATCCGATTTACCAATTTACAGAAAATATAATTAATCGAGAAGGTTCATAAGTACGTTTAAACTAAATCGATTCAACAAACCACAAAATTAAATAGCGATGGCTGCTTTTGATAATTCGTAATATATCGATTTAATGTGCAGAAATATGGATTCCCAAAGTGAATCCCAAATCACAGATTTGAAATTCAATTGAACATGTTGAAATTTATCAACGCTTACGGACTGTCGATATTTTGACATTGAGCGCGCCGCGTCGTCGCCTCGCCGACCGGTATATCTACCGGCCCTTCGCGTTCTACAGGCTGTGGTAGCCGTTCCGGGTTATAAATTCTCTATTCTTTAAATTAATATCGCACAAAGTGTTCGTCCGCCCGTCCGATATCGGGACAATTCATTCGCTTTCCTTTTATGAGCGTCGAAAAAAATTGCCATCAAAGGGATTAAGCACGTCACCCGGCCGACGGACAACGGGGCACAGGGAATGATTGAGCACCCGCCGAATCGGATTACGCGGCCGCGGTCCGTTTCGTGATCTATTATTTCGCGAAATGTTTTCATAACTGCGGACACGGTAGGTGCGGTCATCCGACTAAGCCGTGGCGATGAAACCGCTCAGTAACAAAATTTAAAAAAAAAATGCTTAAACTTTTATAAGTTTTTTTTTCTTATTGTTAATCGAAACCATGTACGAGTGTTGCATGTACGTGCACTAATATAGCTGGAAAAAAAAAGAGTGTGTGTACTTATGTACACGCGTTAGAAGTTATACTTCTTTGGCGTATGAATAATATTTAAAATAACTCAAATGCAGTAGTAATCGACAATAAATATTAAAATCAATGAAAACGATTTTGTTTAATTGAAAATGTTTTATTAACGTAACAATATAACAATACAGTACAAATATATAATCATTATTCATTATGTGAATGAGTCAAATACATTTAAAAAAGAGTGTGTGTACTATAATAAGTTTGTTAGAAATATATCTATATATTATACTTACATGGTTGACCTCTAATATTTAAAAACACTTCAAATTTTCACAATTTTTCACAACACAATGTTAAAAGTTTACAAATAATGTTTATATATATAATAAATTGAACAAAAAATAATAATTATAGAAAATTAATACTCAAAATTGATTATTCATATGAATACTATATTTTGCAAGAACTGGGTTATGAATATAAGTACTATGTAATATATAGCATGAACACTCTGTACTATGTACTATATAGTATGAACACTCAGTATTGTAACTATATTCAGTGTTGAAAATATAGTTTTTTATTATTTCTATTCTGTGGCTAACTTCATCATGTCGTTTGTGCGCGCGCAGCTCACAAATTCACTCTCATCCAAACGTGCCAAAAGAAGTATAACTTCAAAAAGTATTGTAAATAAATAGGTATTCGTACGATCTGAGTTCAATTCCTGGGTACAAGTGAATCAGGTGGACGGTAGATATGTTACAGTAATTTTTCTATACAATCTTTCGAATGACAACACACTATTTTTTTTTTGTTATTACACAGAGCCATTTGCATGTTATAGCATTAATTGCCGCATTCACTGTAAAGACATTCACTGTTATGTATAAACAACATTTTATTGATTTTTTAATACAATATTGCGTGCCGCAACGCGGTTGTGCATTGTAGCCGGTCAACAGAAAACATGAAGCCTACTCAACTCCAATCATTCTCACTAATAATATAATGTACTTATTTGATGTAAAAAGTACACTATTATAAAGAGCAATCCTTATTCTTCAAACTTCATATCACGTTGAGTCTTTCACGAGAAATAATTATAACAAAAATTTAATTAAAAAAATATTGCTTGGGCCGTAAATTGGCTTGCAGCTGATCCGTAAGGATGTGACAACAATTTAGCTCGATTGGCTTTATTAATTCACTTGGTTTATTTTTTAATATAACTGGATTCATGAGGAATAGAAGCCTATTGAATATGAGATGTTTCACGTTAGTCAATTTTTTTATAACAAATTTTAATTTTGAAATGTAATTTATTTTGAGAAATTAAGAGCTTTGTATGAGTGCCCGAATAGCTTTAACCGTATAAGTAAACTTAGCCTCGTATTTAAGAATGTTTCTCTTTAGTTTTTTTTTTAAGATATCTTCTGTCGGTGCAAGTAAATTCAAGAGTACTTCTAAAATTTAAATTTTCTATTTTAGTTTTCTAATTAAATTTTCTTTCCAATTTGATCATATATTATCTACTATTCTATAATTTATGTGTTTTATTAATATATGAAATTTAGCAACGTGCTCTTTCGGATTTTTTTTCTATATTATCTTTATTACACACACAATCAACTATATCACGCCTATCTCGCCTGTTTCCCTGAACAGGCGAAAAGTGGAGGTTGGTGAACCTCATCGCCGCAATCAACCTTGAGTCTTCTCATATTCTGGTAGGTACCCGAAATTATAATTAAAACTATATTTAAAACTATATATTATTGTAAATCTCTTTTTATTCGAACTATCTCATTTTCTTTATTCCATTTGTTATAAAAAAAAAAAACTAATACCGTATAATTTTTGTTCATAACAAAAACATGCCATCTTGATAATTGGCAACTTCCTCCAAACGGGTTTCGCGTGGGCCCGCCGTAGTTCTGATACGCATTTGATCAAAAGCAGCCTATATTAATCAGTAGGAACGGCGCGTCGAACCTAGTCCCCCACCGATCGTTAAACGTTTCACACGTAATTAAATTTACGGTTAATGCTTCTCATAAACCTCAATCACGACCGGCACCCAATCGCGAGCGAGAGCGTACCGGGTAAGTTATGTAAGGGTTCGTTTGAAATGGGCCAATATCAATCACTGTGCTCGTACCCGATATATTTAAGTACATACGGTTGTCCGTCCACCTGCGATCACGGCGTTAATACCCTGAATGCTGAATGTCGTTTGAATTAGTGGCATTTGAAATTTTAACAGATATACGTGCTCAGATTCCTAAGCCAAAATGTTTTTAAACCACAAGGAAACTTAACATAACTACAACACCAGAAAAACTCGGATTACCTACTGCAAATGTGTATACACGTTTTCAGTAGGTTTTTATCTTTCTACGGCCTCCAAGGAAGGTTTCGAACGCAGCCGAAGGTCAGTAGATGTACACTGCAAGCTTCGGACGGTAGGGCGGTTAAAGTTGCCGGAGTGCCGTGAAAGCCTTCTCGATAGACGCGCGCGCTGACTTTCCCGCTTTTGATTTCGCTTTCCACATTCGATATTCCACTATTCCGTTTTGCTCGGCAAACGCGCTCGCTTTTCGAGATCACTCGCAGAATCCACGCCTACCGATTGGCTATCCGATAATTTTTCTAGGAATGCCTTCATTTTTGTCACAATTTAAATTAAGCCGTGTAACAAATTTAAGCTCCGGCCACGCGCGAACTACGACGAAAGTTGTCGACGTCCGACCGGCCTACATGTTAAACCCTAGATATTGCAATATTGATATAATACATGGTCCAAGCATTGACGTAGCACCCGCATTACTTTTATTCACTGTCGTATAATAGTAATTCAAGCCGTAATTAACTCGCATCAATTCTCTTTGTCTGTTGGAAAATCGAAATGTCTCTGATTTTTAAATGTCGCTACATATTTCAATTAGGTAATATTAACACGTTTTCGTACAAATTAAAAGGAAAGTGTCATGTTATGAAAGTTTTTACTATTAAATAGTGGATATCGATTAGATATAAATAAGAAAAGATTAAAACATTTGTTATTTAATTATGTACGTGCATCAGGATATGCACTGTCATAACTAGTCGATTTTTTTGATGATTTTCATTTTTAAATTATTTGTAAAAGATAATATCAAATTCACACAATGTGCATTCATCTGCACGCTGCGCACGTTTTGGATTTCCTTTAACTGGAAGAAACGATTTACATACCATTTTAAGAGTGAGAAAAATAAAACGCTTGAAACTCCTGCACTAAAAAAAAGAATAGAAGTAGGCGATTTCATGACGTTAATTATTTAATGTAGAGTACTTAAATAAGTGCAGGTTCTATCAAAATCGGTTCAGGTGTTGCGAATAATACAAAAAAAACTGTTTTAATTCATATAATTACATTTAAATGGTTAAGCACTTCAAAACCTGTTTTAAATAGATTAATTGCATTTCTAGGTACCTATTCAAGTACTTATTCGATTGCAGACACGTACCTGACTCGAAAAGCAAATCATACTAAAATGAAAGTGAGCAATAAATCGGATTAAGACGTTATTTTCCTTTTTGACTCGTAGTGCCGTTGCCTTGGAATAGGAATGTACTGTCTTGAGAGAGGGTAAATTAGTCAACGCTTTGACTCTTAATTGTATTCTAAAATAAAAGTTCAAAAAAAAATTCACTTAATTGTATTTTAATAAAACACTTAACCCTCGATAAAAGCTCAAGCCGTCAGTTTCAGAGACTTGAATGTTCAAATTTTAGAATGGCCCAGCTCATCGGATTGGGCCAGTGTTTAATAAGTACGTGGTGAAAGAACATACCTCTGTACAATAATAGGTACGAACCTAACGGGACAAATCAATTTTTGGACTCAACGTCGGCATAACCATGTAGCGTATAAAGGCTCTTTCGGGGGTTCAAGGCTCCTCCGCCGGCGAGTGCCTTCGTTAAGCGAAAAATACGAAACATTTTCATCCGCGAATAATTTTCGAATACAACGTCCACGTTATTCGGCCGAGTAAATTTATTCCAATGGATGAAATCAATGCCATTATTATTCCCAGCGCCGGCGCAGGATCGGAATGATCGTACGTCGAGACAATGAAAAATACTCGAATGTGTATCACCCTTTACGCGACGTCGAATCGAAATTGCTGTTGGGAAAGGTGTTACGACTGTATCGAAACCGATATTAGAACGTAAGTGCTCGGGCAACCGAGCTTTGCTAGACGTCTCACGAGTTTGCCGAGGGAACGTGATAACTTTGCGCACCAAATTTTGCTTGTGTTCATCTTTGACGATAAACATTTAGATATATAATATGCATCTCTGACAATATACAAAACTTCTCTGCTGACCGGTCTGACGTTAATAAAGTCACGTAGTGTTATTAGTTTTTGTTATCAAAATACAGATTGCCGTTAAAATCGTTACCAAAATACTGATTACATACATTTATAACAATATAATTTTTGTTACCTTAAGTGAGCAATTCTTGTACAAATGTATGTACAAGAACTGCTCACTTAAAGTGTTAAGATCTCATAAGTCATTTTATTTCCACCTCGGTGAAGCTGCACACAGGCTATTTTCTGATTAATTAAATTATTAATAACTTATTTAGATTATAGAGAGTATATTTGATTAAGATAAGTAAGGAATTTATTGTTAGTCTAGCCGGGCGGAGCCGTAAGCACAACTATTTATTAAAACCGGCTAAGTGCGTGCTGTGCCATGCGCATTATAAGGTTCCGTAATTGCCCGTCACAATGTACGTACATAGAAGAGGATTTTCTATTTAATATTACGAATATACACGTATTAATTGAGTTCACGGTCTAAAAGCAGCCCTATATATAACCCGTGTTAAAGATGTTATAATTTAAATTTATTACACAACCAACGACGTTGTCTAAGTAATTTTCAATTCAATTTATAAGAAAAATTTGAATCATACTTCTCCAAGTACATTTTATAAGACGGTCCATTATTTCTCGTTAACTAGTAAAGTCCACTTAGCTGTAATAGTTTCCTTTTAACTTCGTTATTTATACTAATGCGGTGAATTGATTCGATTTTTCAAGAATAACTAATTAAGTGGCAAGAGGAGATATTTAAAACTTAATGTTTAGCTAATGAGTCCATGAATCGAAAAGTGATCAAAGACTCAACGTTTTTGAACAATTTACCAACAATATCCCACACTATCGGGTAGACGAGAAAAATTCATCCCCACTTTACGTGTAGGTACCCTAAAAAATTTTTACCAGATTTTATTCTATCACTGTTCAACGTAATTAATATGTATATATATACATACACACACACACACACACACACACACACACACACACACACACATATATATATATATATATATATATATATATATATATATATATATAATCATGACAATTTTCTGATACGAAGTCTGAGCTAAGCCGAGGACAGGCAGACAAACGGACGGATATGGCGAAACTATAAAGGTTCTTTGTGACTACGGAAACCTAAAAAAGGACAATAACCCTTATACGTTACATTCCTTATGTTCAAAGCGCCCATCGAAAATCACTTAACACGGCTGAAGAAGTTTTACTTTCAAAGCGCTACCACAATCACAGCCCTATTATACCATTATTTACGCCACATTAGAATTACGCTTATTTCAGGATTTATTCAACCTCTTTATTGATCACGAACAAACGATATTGTAACTTCTGTGGAGCGTGAGGTTTGACGTGGATTCGTCTCATTCTTGTCCACAAATAATTCAATGGAGATTATGAGAAATTGATTACAATGTATCGTTGTGATAGGGCATGCCTCGATTGCAAATGACAAACGAAAATCTTAGTACGAATGTATATGTTACGGTAAATCTGATTAATTGAAAATTATTAATAATTATCTATTATTATTAATAATTACCGAAAGTCGGAAAAATAGGGGAGAGCGTTAGGGTATTTATTTATAATTTTAGGGTATTTTTTTATAATTTTATTTTTGTTACAATTTTATGTACCACGAAAGACTTTCTTACTTTGTTGTTTGCTTAGTTTTAACCTTGTTTGTGTGATCTCTAATTAATATAATTGTAAGACTGTGTTTAATATTATAAATAAATACCTGCTGGTCAAAAAACATTGGGTTTTAATTTATTTTATAACTTTTACCAATATGTGTCGTGAATTATTAATAATTACCACTAAAAGTAATAAATTTCGATCGTTAATTCACATTTACCAAAACATGTGGTTATTATTAATAATAATAGATAATTATTAATAATTTTCAATTAATCAGATTTACCGTAAAATATACATTGAATTCTTTTTTATTGTTTAAAGACCAATTGGTTTTTTTTTAAAGTCAACCCAAAAAGAAATAGCTTTTCTTAGCTAGCTAGTTTGTGTGTTTTGTGTATTAAATACTATATTTATTTGGTTGAATCATTCTTAAAGCTTATGTATTGTTGTGATTATAAATGGCATGTTTATGAAATTCTATACGTATTAAGAGCTTTCTAGAAACGTCTATAGAATTTCAAGAAATTATACAGGAATTTGAATATCGACGTCAATACCTGCCTTCTGATTATGTAGGTTGCCAAAAAATATGAAATAAAAAAGTAAATTAAAATAGATAAATAAATTTTTTAATATGCTGCGTTCTTAAAACGGACTAAAAAGTATAAAACGGTTTCTCTAAGTCTTACGAAGAATAAAACACCATATAGTTTCGTAACCTCTTACAGAATCACAAAATAATTTTAGGTTTTAAATCTGTAGCTAGTTAAGAAGTTAGTTTACAATCTATTGCAAAATTCCACCCAAACTAAGAAACAGACAGTCAAGAAAACGAGTTAGTATTAATGTGGTAATAAAAAAGGAATAGGTATAAAACAATAGAAAAAAAAAATATAAATAAGTCAAAAGTTTTGTTGAGAGGTAGTGAGTATCGAACTGTGAAGCCTGAAGCGATTATAATTTATGAGGCGTCATATTTTTATTTAGATATTATTTAATAACTTAAATTCTTAAAAAAGCAAAAAAAAAAAGTTACATTTGCGCTTAATGATATTTTACTCCAAAATAAAAAAAAATTGATACACGTAATATTACTTAGCTCCCATGACATTAAGCATCTGAAAACTAAACAAATTTCCACTTGAAAAGAACAGGCTACAATAATTGAAATTCAGAGTACGGAGCGAAAAATTGAAATCCGCCCTTTTTATTGAGCTTGAAATATTCAGTTATAATCAGATTCTGAATAACGAACCTGTAAGGTTTTGAGGTGGCGACATTTTATTTAAATAAAATCAAAATTTTTCTTTTTGCTTCACCAATAACTTGTAAATCTACAGTGAAACCGTTCATTCTGAATATCGTTTTTTTGTTTTAAGATTAATGTAAAAAATAATGGAAGTTAAATACGACAATACACTGCTTACGCCTGTACGTACCGGTCCTATTCGAAATTATTGAAATCCACCTTCATTATATAAAATAACGACGGTCAACCGTCATCAAAACATTTTTCTATATCTCATAAAATGTAATAAATATAGGACTATGTTTTTATATTACGTATTGCGACAAAAACATTAATGATAATGTAAACTATAATTGCATATAACAAGCGGCGGCAGTTGGGCCAATGATGTGTGATGTTACTCTCTTATTAGAAAATATATTGATAATATGAAATGGCATGACGTAGCTACTTGCCAGATGTTTGCTGACGCATCACGAGTAAGTTCATAAATAGCAACTCATTGCCAGCAAACGAACTTACACAAAAAATCATATAAGATCGTTAACTATGAATCAGTTACTATCTACGTCTGTGTTGTTGTTCGTGTGTTTCGTGATCATAAACAAACATTTTAACTGAGATTTCGTTTGTTTATTTGTACATGAACAAAAGATGTTCATTATTATTCACGAAAGGTCGTAAAATTCACACCGATTTAGAATTTCGACACGTCGTTTAGGGGCTAGGTCTGGCAGAGTTCTTCGCTAACGATTGCCAGTGAAGAAAACGAAGCGTGAGAAGTGGGATTAGCAGTGCTTAAAATAAACAGGTACCAAAAGGAAAACAGGACTGGTCGTAGGTGAGGCATAGCCAGCCTAATGAAATGGCGACGTACAATAGAGCGAGGAAAGTATCTAAAAATACAAACGAAATACATGATTTCGAAAATGAAAGGGTTAAAAATGACATTCATATGGCCGATATGTATAGAACAAAAATGTATACATATATAATGAAAATAGGCTGTCTTTGTTCGCCAATAACGTAAAAAGTACTAAACGTATAGACATGGGACTGGGACCATTCGATGCGGGATGATTTGGAGATGGTTCTGGGCTACTCATTTTTCGAATTGCGTAAATCCTTCGCCATTTTATTTATAAATAAAAATTACCCAGCGAAGCGGGCGGGACAACTAGTGTTTTATATAAAAGAACTGGGATGTCTGTATGTTCCATCGGTTGCATATGATGGTTTGCTTGATCGTATGTTGGTGAATGCGACCGATAGGGACTTCGACAAGCGTGTTTCTTCAGGGGATAAGCCAGTCCAGTGGTAGTAGCATGGTTGTGATTACATCAGGCGAATAGACATGAAATTACGAAAATAGAATATAAATTATACTTAGTTATAGTTTATAAATAACACAACACTGCAATAAATTATTGAACGAAAAAAAGTAATACATAATAGTTTACATAGTGCTCACATAATAAATCTTCGATACTCATATACAATACAATAAGCATTTAATAGTGTAAATAGTGTTAATAGTTAAGCAAACTATTAACACTATTTACACTATTAATAAACATTTTATCAATAATAACATATTAAAGATTAATAAGTTTCACTTTTGCATGCGTACGGCAATTTTTTAATATTATCTAATGACAAAGGTTCCTATTCTGAGAAGATATTCATAGCACATAAGTCATCTTAAAATGAACTAAAATTAGTGCATCAATTTTGCAATAATTTAGTTTATGATACAAATATCTATCAATTATTAAATTTTTAGATCTAACAGTTTAAGCTATACGCTGAAGTTCAGAAAATAGTTCAGTCGATCAGTAACTTTGATACACTAGGCTGTGTACCACACAGAGTACACTTCATATTAAGGGTAGGTTATAAGTAATATCACGCAACTCTTACGTAGAAAGGGTTTGAAGACATGGGCGTCGATAGCTGTTTTTGAAGATTCTTCACTAGAGGCCAGCTGCTAGAGAGTAATACATCATGTACTTAAAAGTCACAATGTCATTATTGTGGGTTAAGTGGTGGGTGAAATAAGTTTTGCATTTTTTATAAACAGGCACGTCCAATGTTTAAGTGAAGATAATGGAGAGTTTGGTTTACTTTGGCCACTTCAGTAGCACAACGTCATACGGTGTTTTGCTTTAAGGAAGGCTGCTGAAATACAAACAATGTTCGTTGCAACTGAAGACGGTGTTTAGAGCTATTTAGCCAAATAAGTGTCTCTTTCTCTTTTCGAATCGGTGGTAAATAAACAAATTTCTTTTACATACAATCAAGAAGTAAATCACATTGTTGTTGAACAAAAATATATCTATTCTTTATTTCTAACAATTTTGTCCATTTCGTCTTTGGAGACCAGATATAATTAATCAGATACGTCATTATACACAACGGTACATGTTCAGATCTGTAGTAAGCGCGTCGAATATTCGATCGTAAATACGAAAAATACCTGAATTTCAAGAAATCGGTATTTTTTTCGAAGAACTAATGATATCATGTATTTTGATTTAAATTGAATTAAAGTACTTTTAGCAAACCTGAAAGTTTTGAGTCTCAGATTGCTTTTATAATTTGGCTTTGGGAGTATTTAAAAGAATCCATTAATGAAAATATATTTCTATAAAAAACCGCTGATGATAACAAATTTAGTAATGTAGTAGAATACAATTCTTTCGATGAATAGGAGAGGCATTTCTTTTGGATTCATTCTCTTGCCCCCGACAAACTTTAATTTGCTGTAGAATGTTCATCAATCTTTTCCCTTTTTAATGTGAAGCACGAATTGATATGACCATTTTTTTGTATATGAGATTTAGGTAATGCTGAAGTTACATAATTTGGAGAATTCATTTGCATATTATATAAAGGAAATTGTCATCAGAATGCAATTGCTATGACTTTTAAACGAGAATTTTCCAATATATTTGGTGTAAATAGAATAGTTACTCTTACTGTTTTGAACTTAAGCGATTTAATCATAATATTATAAAGATTTTTGAATTACATTACTTATGCAATTTTTTTACATTAACAGTAGATACGGCCCAAAAAAGTGTGCTAGAGAAAAAAAAATTCTACGTTTTTTTCTATGGTTTTGACAGTCTTATGGCTAAGAACCAGACTTGGAAAATACCATTTTTGTTTATTATGTACTTATGGTCATACGTTTTCATTTCACTCTCGTGAAATTATCCTCACTAATATTAACTTGTTCTTATATTTTTGTAGAGATAACAACTTTCGCCCGCGGCTCCGCCCGCGTGGCCTAGAATCAATTCTTTCAACTTTCACGGCGACTGGTCACGCTGTCAACCACGGTCCCGATATTACGACGCGTATTATCGGTTCTAACCCTGGCTCTGCTTTGACCAAGATTCTGGTTTCGATGTGTATTCCAGTCTTCTCAAAATATACATGATTCAAAAAAGAATGTTAGCGAAACGGGACAAAAATAATCAACCGCTGAGATAAAATTATTGTCGTACCAAATACTATGAAGTAGCTTTTTGTAGAGTTTGCGAACAAATTCACAGACACACGTACGAAAATTCTAAAAACCAATTAAACATGTTTTGTTTCCGTTTTTTTTTATCGCCCAAAATAGTTTTTGTAAAACATTTAGAATGTTCAGATTTTTTTTCTCACTTTGTAATATAGTAATATATAAAAATCCGCCTATTTTTCCCAGAACGTATAACGACAGATTACCACCGGGTACGATATTAAGGCGTACACTTATTTACATTTTAATATATTGTTAACGTACAATTGTAAGCTAAATTTTAAAAATTCGTATTCATAAATTTTCGAGTCAAAGTTGCAATAAACATTTGGGATAATTAATACTAGTGAAAACTGTAACAAGATTATGTTCGCTTAGCATACATGTCTGTATGCAGCAACGTACACTCACGCGTTATCAGTCACTAACATAATCTAGACGCTTACAATACAGTCGTCCTATAACTAGAGCTGTGAGATACCGTATGAATTCGGTACTGAGTAACGGGTGCGCCATCTAGTGCGAAGTAACGAAACGTTACTCACGAATGCGTTTCGTTACTCGCACTTTTCATATGGTTACCTTCACTGTTTCCGTTCACGCAAGTAAGTACCGTTGACGCGTGTGTGTATTGAATTGAAACGTTAAACGCAATACGCATGCGCGCGCTTTTTTCGGTGAATTTAAAAACATACGTTACAAAGAACGATTTTCGTTTGTTACAAGTTTGTTATGAATAATTTAGAAATTCGTCGTCTAAGTTATTTACTGTTTATTAAAGGTATTGTGTGTGTGTGTGTAAACAAAGTTTGAGATTGGAACAGAAACAAGGTAAGAAAATGTTTTTTTACATATTAGAAAGAATCTGTATTTATTTTTGTTTGTTATTATCGCGTATTTTGACGTGATTTTTGTACTTATCTTAAAAGAGATATTGTATATAGCCTCTTTAATGAGATTTAATTGTTTCTTGGTTAATCTGTTAATTATCAAACATTGTTAATATATGATTTATTATTATTTTTTTTATTTTACAGATCAATTTGCTTGCTACAATGGACAAAAAAAGAAGTAAACTATGGGGTTTTTTTACGCAGGCTAAAGATGATAAAGCAAATTGTGATCTATGTAATTCGTTATATTCAGTAAAAGGCGGCTCTACTACAAATTTAAAAAAGCATCTCATTAAAAAAACAAACAACATTATTTGTTGCTTTTTCATTGTAATTGATGCGTAATGTATTGCAATGTCGTACTGTACGCGTACACAATACGACTCAAATCGTTGCTCTAACGTAACATAGTATAGCATGCTGTAAAATGTAAGAAGTAACGATACGATAGTAACGAGTACTATTTGTTAAAGTAACGAATACATGCGGGTACGTTTTTTTTCGTTACTTTTACACCACTACCTATAACATTATCTGATAACACATTCATATGGTTAACGGAATTCTTACCTCGTCCGTACACGCGAAGCGTAGGACGAAGTGCAAAAAAATTCTTATCAAAAGCGGGACCGGAATCTTCGGATCAGAAATCGACGTGGACGCGCCGACGCCGCGAGGTCGATCGGCTCGGCGCTCATGGACCGCGTGCGTTGTGTGGCGCCGGTGGCGACATCTGTTATCGAATAGCGCAATTAGTATGTAAATGTTGCGTTACCTAAGCAAAGCAATTACAATAGAAGATTTACGCATTTCGCATCTTATTATAACATCAATACTTACAAAATTTTCAAAATAAAATAATAAGATCTATATTATAAAGCCCGTCATAGACGTAGCTTTAGTATACTTGTAATTTATATAGTAATGTTTGAGTGAAGCACACGCAGCTATGACAGGCGTATTACTATGAAATCACTAGCCCATACAGTGATATATCTGACCATATGTAATTTATATTAGTATATATTATAACTATAGTGTAGTCAAAATGTTAAAAACGATGTTAATTCTTGATAAGGGCCCTAAAAATATGTACGATAGCTCATTCGATTCGAAATGACTTCTTTGAAAAATGAAGTTTAAATTTTTTTTACGCACTAATATGTTTTTTAAAGTGTTTTGATTGTAAATTAATTTTGAAATTAATATTTAATAGTACAAAAAAAATAATTTTCTATCGCACTTTGCGTTCAGCAGCCATGCGCCTGTGTCGAAACGGCCGCGAGAATTATTCTTCGATAATTGATGGGTCGAAAAATCTCAAAGGTCATTTAAATAAATTTCATTTTGGAAATTTTCCGTTCATTATGACGTACAAATAATTATATTTCGAGTGGGTTTTACAACATTCGACGCAGCTTTGTAAGGAATTTAACTAATGACATCAAAAAAAGGTGAACACAAAAAATTCATTTCAAAAATCAATAAAAAGCTTATTTAACTTTTATAACAACCCATTCAATTAACAATCTTGTTACGTCTATATATATAGGGATATAGTTATAACAATATTGTTACATGGATTGATATAATATGGATGGACATACTATGTATAATATAGTATAAATAATCAGCTGGGGTCAGTGGTTAAGAGGGGTGGCCTTCGAAGCAGAAGGTACCTTGATCCTAAATGAGAAGTTCGTTGGAAGGTACGCCCCGGGCCTGAAATAACCCCATCATTTCAAGCCCGATACAACAATTAATGTGAATAAAAATATCACTTTAATCCCTATTTTTAAGGGGTTAAAAAACTTCTATTGGTCGTTTTGAAATGAGTTAAAGAAATTTAAGCTTATGAACATTTTTATTTTATTGACTTTCAAATAATTGAAGGCCAATATTATAACACTCCGATATCGGAGCGTTATCTAAATTCCGCGATATATTCAATTACCTCTGACACGACATGAAACTGCATCACACTTGTAGCATAGAGGATTTATGTAGCCCACTATTGTCGAGATGGGTCGGTTTGTCATTCCGATACGAAAACAGAATTCACAAAATGAGATGTCAATGAAATTTCCAAAACGGTCACTTATGGATCCTCAAGCTGAACCCTTCGATAAATGTACGCACTTATTTTAAGTTTCGCTTGTGTTGTACCGCATTTAGGATTAAAGTGCCCTACGGGATCGGCAACAGCTTGGCTATGGTGTGATAGTTCTCGAACTTAGAAAAAGTTCACAAAAGTATTTACAGTTGTTGTTGGTGATTTTCGATCGGACATTCAAATTTCGAGATTATTTTTCATTACTCTTCCAGACTACTGTAGGTCACTTAACGTTCAGCAGGGCTCAAGAACTAAGTCCTTATTGCAAATTATCAACAATGTCGTAAAACGACGAAGACAATATATTGGTAGAAAAGACGGCTGTTAAAAATGATCCTAAATTGGTGGAAGTGATCGGTTTATTCTGTTATGTAATAATCCGAATATACAATTATTTAAAGATATAGGAAATACGTTTATATTATTACGGTATTTATTGGAATCAAATTTAAATTATTCGTTTTAATGCAAATATTATTTAAATCATAATATAAAGAAAAAACATTTCTTAGCCTATAAATTAATTTCTTCGTCTTTCGTATAACACTATTTTCAATAATTCTTTGATTTTATAGACCTTTTTCAAAGAATTTGGATAATTTTATTAAAAAAAAATAATTATTTGGACGAAAACAATTAGGATCACATTTCATCACTTACAAAATTAATTTTTCATACAATGCACTTGATCAGTATTTACTTCGGAAATTATTAATTTTCCATACAATGGAAATGATAACTATTTATTTCGGAAATTAAATAAACGATAAAATTTTGCTCGAAGGAAACACGTTGTCTCTCTTAAAATCCAATTGCACGTCGCAAACGTGCTTAAATTACTTTTCATTGCTTTGACATGTTGTTCTTTGTAGACATATCATTGCTGATTACAGGCTTATATGTGTAAAGATGTAGAATTTAGAATTCCTCTAAGGCCAGAGGAAAACCAACGAATTGCAGGCAAGGGTTTTGTATTAATAGACAAATAGAAATTGCAAACGAAGAAAGAAGCGCTTAGAAAAACTGCAACGCAATAAAAAATGTTCAAACAATATTATCTTTTTAAAGAATTTAAAATGAAATTATAATAAAATTATTGTTTGAGCTTTTACTCACATATTGCATACATGTAAGAAAAAGCTCAAACCTTGAATTAACACAATCTATCCTTTATATAGAAATCATTTCATTACATTCCTCTTTATGAAGTCGATGTCATAGACCGTGACCACAACATCATTAAATTGAAAATTATGTCTTTGAGTTTAAAACGATGTTCTGCTAGTCCAATTTTATTTTTCTCAATATAATTTTCAAGTTTGCCATCAGATTTATATTATATTATTCTCATTTCCATAATACGCTTGATGAAGTTGGAAAATAAATCAAAGAAATATTGCACTATTTGATAAATTAACGACTTTTTTTTAATTTCTTAGTCCCCGATATTACCTCATCAATTTAAAATCAACATGGACGAGCTAGATAATTTTAATTTATACTAATTAAGGGTTTGGGCTGTAAAACGATTAGACCAACCTGTCTCTTTCTATAAATGTTGTTAAAAAAAAGTAAAGATTTTTAGCTTATAAGGCAGTTTGTAACATATATATGTGTGTTACAAACTGCTAACAAGCCAAATAATTAGAATTGTAAAATAACTCTTTATAAAAATGTTCAAGTATAATGTCTTATAAAATTTAAAGAATTTTTTCCCTTGGCTTCACCCCCCGTTCCGCGTTGTTTATGTTTTAATAATATATTGTTTGGTTAGAATGTTCCAGACTATAATAAATCTTGTTTGTTTACGACAGATATGACCTGTAATTTTTTTTATTCTACGTGAATATTTTGTGACATAATTTTGTGAGTAATTACGTTGTGAGATGATTTGAGATCGCAGGTCGAGGAATAAAATATCGGAATTAAAATCCTGACAAGTGCGATCAATTACAAGTGTTTAATTGGTTCCGTAGTGATCAATTGTATCTCAGTGTTGATAAATGTACGAGGTTATTTCGTAACATATAGCAGATACACGAAAATATTCATGCCGAAAAATGTCTAGCAACAATATATGGCGTAACACCAGCAAGCATACGTTAATTGTACGCAATAAAACTAATAGTAGTAACGATGTATCACGGAAAAGAAAAATCCCAGCGCTCGTGAAATAACTACGAATATGTGTCCAGCTTTGGTCCTACAGGCCCACATTTAATATTTGCCCATCAAATGCTGTAATCTGCTGTTATTTCGCGAGCACGAGAACGCGTACTCGTCGGCCCGATATATATGAATGAGGTTTTTATGCGAAAAGAAAAATCTAGCACAATATGCGAAAATTCTAGCGCTTTTACTTATTGAATTGTATTGTATTTTTTTTTAATATAATAACGCATCTTAACTTACTACTATAACGTAATTTAGGATTCAAAAAATGGCCCTCCGATAATGGAAATTACTGAGGAAGGCTATGATAAAGCACTTTATGCTCTTCAATCGTGACAACTAATGGGTTAATAACATTTTTTTTAGAAAGTTAATTATGAAAACATCTATTTAAGCAGTTTTTCAAATTAATGGAAAAAACTGTAATGATAAGAGAGTATAGTGAAAATATGTTCCGATAAGAAGTGTATGGAATTCAAGTAGGAACTGTTTTTTTTTTTTTTAATTTGATAATCGTACTTAGTTTTACACAAAAAATTAAAAGTAAGTTAATTGTTCAAAAGAGCCTCATATGTTTTTGAGCAATTTAATATTGATTAAAATTGACCGATTCAATAGGCATAGCTACTTTTCTGAAACAGTTAAGAACCCATCAGCTAACACGAACTTAACATTAAGATTCGCACACCTAGATCTAAAGGGAGCTAATTCAAAATTTCGGTTTTTGAGTTATGCTCACTATTGAATTCCTTAACTCAGTACTTATCAACCAAGAAAACAGATTTTAAAATATTTCTACCACTCGCCGCTAGATGCCGTCATAAGGCCTTTTTGTTGAATGGGCGAACCCCGCGCCCCAACCCCACTCAAATAAGAACATCTCTAGTTGTAACCGGTATTACAAGCGGAGCGCACGTATACGTTGTTAAAAAAGTTAAGGTATTTTGCGTTGCATCCATATTGTTCAAAATTGATGAGCGATTTAAGGGCAAAAGATGTCGTGTGCTACTTTTGGGACGAAACCGAAGGAAAAGGGGTGGAAATTGGCAGTTGCACTCGACAGTGTTTAATCTCAGGTAGATCAAAATCCCACTAGAGAAATTGACATAGTTTTCTACTACCATAGTTGTGGCGGTCAGCATAAAAATAAGTTTCTGCTGTCTGTCTATGCCTATGCCTATCAACAAATCGACAGTTAAGTCTATTAAACATAAGCTTTTAATACGCGGTCACTCACAAAATGAAGGTGATAACGTTCACAGTGTGATTGAAAAACAAATTAAAATATATTTGCAGTCGCGTCTAGTCTATAACATCAGAACAATATAAAACTTTGATTGGTACAGCAAAAATGACGGGAAAATCTTACGCAGCCGTGGAAATGACTAACGATAATTTTTATGACGTCAAAGCATTACAAGAATCATGGGGCACCAATTTCAGTACAGACGAGGAAAAAAATCAAATCAAATGGCATGACATTAAGATTCTCAGAGCTGGAAACAGAAAACCCTGAAGAGTTTTTCTACAAAACATCATTTACAGAGGTAGCTTTTAGGAAAGCTTATCTATGCGCGAAAAAGAGTTCTTCGAGCAAAAAGAATCGAGTCAGTCATGGATCAGTCACTATTTTCAATATCTTAATACAGGTATACACTGTGAGATTTGTATTGTCAGATACAAAAAAAAGATATACAATAATTGATTGTTAAGAACGTTATTCCAAACCCTATTGTGATATTAGTTACAAAGTCATTCTAGGTGATAAGGATAATTGTCATTACTATTAAAATGTTTACATTTTGATTACCTTATTAGATAAGCAAACAAATATTCACTAAATATGGTTCAGATGCAATAGCGAAATATGAAAGTTCTTCTAATTGAACAACTTTGGTATTTCACTTAAGATTTTCAAGTAAGAGGTATACTATTATTTAAATAATACAATTTGTAATTTTAACAAAGGTGATCACGAAGTGCCATTATTAGTATTTAAATTGTATGCATAAGTTTAAAGTTTATTAATTGAACATTCAAATACTACTTTAAATGTGATATTAGATGCGCTTTTAAAATTGTTTTCCACACAATAAAGGGTTACTACATTTTTACGTTATGTTAGAATTTATAAGAAATTTTTGTTTGTTCGTGTTGCTTTCATAATTAAAGGACACAAGAGACTGTCGATAATTACTTTTTATAGTGTTATAATTAAAAAAAAATTGTTTGATTTGAATACTTACATGTGTTTTTGCTAATGTACTCCTATATTCATCAGCGAATATAGCCCCGATGTTGGTAATTCATCAACACAGGCTCGACTCTGAATAATAAAATAATATACACACACTTCTTAAGCAATAGGGAAATAACTCTAAAAATCCAATTTTCTGGCCCAATACATGACTTAAAAACAAAATTCCTATAACATATTTCTTTTTGCTGCACTAGTACAGCATAGATCTATTCAGGAAACTCCTACGGTACTCAGGTACGGTAATAAGTTTTTGACCTTTTCTGAAAAAAATGCTTTTTTGAGTTAACTCTGTTTAGATCTAGGTGTGCGAATTGTCTTTGGCACGCAGGCACGCAGGCATGCATACATGCAAGAATGCACACGAATACATACACGTACATACACACACACACACACACACACACACACACACACGCGCAGAGAGATATACACATGCACACCTATGCGCATATCCATATGCATAGAGTGATGGCGCCTCTTATTTGCATTTCGTTAATTTATAAAAGGTGTAATTTGTTTGCATGTGGGAAGTAGGTGTATGTCTGGCAATACAATACAAAAATTCTTTCATTAACAGAAAGCTCCACTAACTCTGAGTATTATACTTATAAACACCTCTTATGGGCAACGCCAATCTGCAGCTGTGAACGACAAAAATGGTTTTTATCTTAAATTATCGTGTTACGGGCAACCGTGTCTTTAATTGCTTAATTAGATTGTAAGATCTTGTATCATAATAAACGATCTCTTCGCCTATAAATTTATTTCCTGTATAGGGACTTAGTTTATGATTTATTTGTTTCGTGTGTATTGTCTACTATTCATTTGTGTATATTAAATATTTATAATAGGTGCATTTTATTTCCCGAACATTATTGGAAACATTAATTGTGTTTCATATTTTAAAATATTTTTTTTTTGTACGAAAGTATTGAATGAATTGCATGCAAAAATTGTGCCTTGGGTCCCATGAAAGACTAGCATCCGAGATTCTTTGGCGCGACTTAATATTCCAAGAGGCGCTGGCGCTTAATATTCACAAGAGGCGCTGGCGCAGCAGGAATGTAACCTAAAAACCAACCTAACTAATCAAGCTCCTTTACATGTAGTGTATGCGTATGTGCAGGCGGATGTACTCACTATAGAATTCAGCTCTGTTTGTGCACTCGGCGCAGTTAGATTTAGAATCTCGTGTTGTTAACAACCGAATAAATAAGTGAAGTCTCTCCCCTATCCATCATTTGTGGTCACATCGCAAGAAGCTGACTCCGAAGTTTGTGATGGACACGATGTGCAGGCTCACCGGCGGTGGAGATATCACCATAGCAGCCGGTTCTTTGTTCGCCGAGTTAAAGTGTGTAATCCGTTTGCGGATAAGTCGTGTGCTTCTGAACAAAGTCACCTAACAGTATTAATAAAATCTCGCTGTTTAACCCTTTCGAGCGGTGTTATTTTGAACCGTGGTCGTCCGTGTCGAGTAGGCGTATAATCTAGATTATGAAACTGCTAGACTATTTTAATTAAGTTTATTTCGTAGTCTGATGACTTATGGAATTCTGCTCTGGGTACATGCCGTAGATGTACATAAAATTCCGTGCTGTAGAAGCTGGCAATTCGGGCGATGCAAAAACTGGGAGCTCGTCTATTTTTAAGGAATAAATTTAAAGAAATGGGAGTCTTAATTTTGGCATTTCAGTATATACACGAAAAGTTATTAGTTAGTCATTATCTTCTTGAGAGAAAACTGCTTTTCGAAGGAGTCGTAAATTCCATACTGTAATGGTAAATTAATATTCCAATGACGCATTTCAATAGTTATATATAACCTATGAAATAAAGAGGTTTTTAATTTGATGGCGGCTAGCCATCCCGCCACGATACAGAGCCCTCTAGCGGCAAATATCCAAAACTGTAGTGCGTACAAGAAGCGAACATCGATGTCGACAGAGTCGATTCATATCGAAATACGAACATACGTATACGAAGTACGGCAGAGAAAAGGTGCTGCGTTATTTGCTCAATTAGAATATTAAACATCGTAGTTTGAACGGATAGCTACACAAGCCGTGACAGCGCGTGAAAAAATATTGCTTTTATAGTGTTTACACACAGATGAAGAGGATACGGGTGAATTGTGTGAAAGTGCTAACGCGTTCCATTTATCCGAAACGGATGAACTTGAAAAACGGACCGTTGTGTTATTGGGCGGACATCGTCCGACGTCAGCGCCACCGCCGTCGTCGGCGGCGCGCAGCGAAATGAACGACACCCGCGTAATACCGACTCGATTATGCGTGAACTTGGCCTTGGCCGATGCGGTCGTGTTTGTGATTGGCTCGGTGAGTAGGGGGCCGTTCACAAAATACGTTCGCATACCAGCGGCGCGGGGAGGGATATGTCAAAGGGGGGAGGGGGGGTCTAAGAAAACCTGACGTTCGCAGTTCATCATACAATGTTTTAGTTTTTTTCTTGATTTTTCAATTTTATTTTTTTGTCACGATAGAAAGTCGTTCGCATTGAACGCGTAAATATTTAAGTATTTTTATGTATGCATTGTCGTTACAATAGCTCAATACAGCTGCATACTCAGTCTAATAATGTCATAAATTTATTTATTTGCTTGTTATTATAAATATTTATTACTTTATTGAAATGATAAATATTTTAAATTATCAATATTTATTGTACTATTAATCCAAATAAACTATTTACAGGGAGGTTGTAAAGAGCATTACGTGCGGGGACAAAAATGGTAAAATTTTGTGTGACGTAGTTTATGAACGGGCCCCTAAAGAGACGTCGAAAGTTATGTGCGAGCCGCCTAAAATTCTAGCGCATTTGCTGATTTTTAACGAAAATGTAACATAAATGGATCGTATTTTGAGCGAAATATAACGATACGGTGGAGTTATTAATCAATGTACGAATCGTAGCACGGATTCATAAGGCGTTTAGCGCCGAAGCTTGAGAAACATTCCGACTTTTGATTCATCCTGAAACGGACCCGCTACGAATTATACAAGTGCTTGAGCGGAGTTTAGACGAACCCGACGTTATAGCGAAACAAGAGCTAAGTAGATCACAACGAACATTTTCATTTTATGGAAATGTTCGATCCGCGATATCTCTCGAACGCGTTAACCGATCTTCGAAATTTTTACATCAATCGATAGGTTATTTTTGTACTAATTTTTGAGCATTTTTCGTTGGCCAATCGGACGTACGGTGTCCGAGTTATATTGAAAAGAACTATTTTCCTATGCATAGCAACAACTCCAGTACTATTGAAACGATGATCTCTACGTTTGCAGCGTTCGACGCGAATCAAACGTACGAAAAATCTTGCCATGGGTCATGACCCGATCGGACTTAACGTCCCCCAGTTGCGCTAGACGACCTTTTTTCGGTCGACGAACGATGGAATGAGTGATATTAGCCCTTTTCGGTTGTCAGACAAAACGCATCGTCGTCGTGCCGATCGAGTGGACCGACACGAAGTATGCAGCGATCGGTCATCTCTGTGTTCCCAAAGGTATCGACAAGATTTGTATATATATATATATAACAAAGTTTATTGTCTCTCTGTTTAGTCGCTTAGCCTAATCTTCAAAACGGCTGAATGGACTGTAATTAAATTTTTCACAGAAGTTAAGTGTTTGAATACAACATAGTAGATACACACTGGGAAAAAAAATAATAGTGCAATACATTAATAATTACTAAAATACGAGTAATTTCCACGGCAACAAAAGTTTTGTAAAAACCACAAGTCCGGTTTAGTAATTTCTTTTACTAATTTTTAGTGGTTAGTTTTGTAATCGCCAAAACGTCACGAATCTTTCTTGTCATTACAAAGCCTTTTGTAATGTCAAGTATATGGTTAATAAGATCAAGTACTGACTTTTGTAATTTTCATAATAGTATACAGTTATAATATTTTATAAGATGTTTTGAAATTCCTAGTATATAGTAGAATTGAGTACATGCGTTTTTTAATTCCTAATATGCAATTGTAACGATTAATATGATATTTCGTAATTTCTGGTGTGGTGTTATTAAAATTAAATGTTACATTTTGTAATGCCAACTATTTAATTACTAGTTATCAAAACTTGCAAATTTTAATATATAGTTGTTATACTTGATACCAAGTTTTATATTTCGTGTTAATTAATTAATAGTATTAAGAGCTAGGTTTTAAATAGAAACTGTAAGAAAATGGAATTATTATAACAACACTACACTTTTGTTGCAACTGTAAGTAAAAACTAATAAAAACAAACCGTTAAACTAAACCGAAAATATAAAGCTTGATAATAAGTATTAGGTACAAGTACACATGTAAAATTACAAAACATAATATTGAATACTATTAATGATGTAGTAGGCATTACAAAATGTAATATTTTATTTATTATTAGCCATAATATCCTTGTTATAACTGAAAATAATGAACTGTTTCCAGAATAGTGAAACTATAATAAGTATTTAATAAAATAAAATACTAAGATTTAACTGATTTATTTATTTTCACTTTAATCGACAGAAAATAATATTACTACACCAAGCAATACGATTTATAAAATTTAATCTGCCCTGTATTTTAATCAACAAACATTTATTTAGGAAACCTATTTACAATAACAATCCTAACCTAACAAGAATAAGTACAGTATCTCAGGACTTGTAAACACAATATCAGGAATATTAGTATTACGAGACAAGTGGGCGCGAAGGGCAAAGAAGGGGAGATTACTCCTTTAATCGTTCCTAGGTATTTATGGGTATACTCGTAGCATACATAAAATATAAACCAGTTTAGGGCATTAATACGCACAATTACACACCTTTTGGCCACGACTCTCAGAAATAAACTGAGTTTGCGCCACGAGATTACTCGGTATTTAAGAAATGTGAATACTAATAATTAATAATAATTTTGTATAAATTAAAAAGAAACTACTAATTTTTGCATATGCAACTTTTGAAGTTACAAAACGCATTAATCATTACTAACCGGCTCACTAAACAATTAGGAAACGTAATAGAACTAGGAATTAGTTATGCCTTTTGCTGATATTACAAAAACGTTTTTTGTTTTTTTTTTTTACATAAATTTCTCATAATTACAAAAATCGTTAAATATCAATACTACGATTTGTAGGAATTAAACAAACGCTAATCACTTGGAATTAAATAATATCTTTTCTTAATATTACAAATACGAATACTAATTTTTAGATAATCTTGTACTTTATACTACTACATTGTAAGTATTAATTTGTTTTACTAATTCCTGCAATTACTAAAACGGTTATTTTTTGTTACTAAATTTCGATATTACTCAACTGGTGTAATAATGAAATGCAGTGGATATTTCCAAATAAACTTGTTATTAAATTAAACTTAGTTATAACGGCAATTACAAAATCACATTTTAATTTTTGCAAAATAATTTCTCTCAATGTAGTTTTTATAAGCACAAAAAAATTTTGAAATACCAGAAAAAAAAAGACATGTTTAGGAGTGGATCAATATTATATATACAGTGGTCGATAAACTTTAATTTGGGAACAACAAAGCAGCAAGAGAATGGCTACATATTTATGGAATTAATATAATTTCTAATTTTCCCGATACATAAAGCTTTATTGGGTTTCACTTATCTTTCTATACCGATAATAAGTTGTAATATCCGCTCTTCTGAAATCTGTAAAACGATCGAATCTGTAGGCCATCTCTAAAACTTTCCCCTACGGTATTTGTCCATGTGCCTTTGGGTTCTTTGGTTTACAGATATTTTCTATGGGTTTTTAGGCTTGAAAATTAGAAGGACGGTTGACCCTGCAGTCCATTATTGAAATTTCATACTATTTTCGAACTCAAAGGGGGTACAAAAATAAAGTAGCAATAAAGTATCATAGGTCATCAAGCTCAAATGGTTGATTTTAGTGTTTTTTCAAGTTCTCTGAACTCAAAAAAATAGTTTCGGGCTCTTCCAGTTCAAAAATTTATGTATGAAAAAAATTTTTTTTATTAAATATTTCAACTACTATATCTGTCTAACGCGTTGTTCGATTTTGATCTATTTTATGGCAACCGACGTATTTTCTTAAACAGAATAAAGGGGCCGAGTACTAAACATCAATCCATCAAGAATTTCCCAGGTTATTTTGAATAAACCTTTCTTTCGAATGAATCTACGGATTTTGATGCAGCTTGCAATAATCTATGCTCTTTTTTAAACAGAAAATTTATCAGTAGTTACACTATGGAATTTATGACATACACACACGCACACACGCATCCACACGCACACAGGTACAAATATACAGACATATCAGTCATCATTCGGAAAATGAAAAATGATCAAAACTATTCTTAGGCATCTAAAACGCAAAGACATGTACAAAATTTTATTTTAATAAATCGAATTGAAGACAGTACTTTTTCCATTTATGAAGATTTTTCAGTTTCATAAGGGGAAGTTGAAATACGACATATTTTTAATATTTCCAGTCAACACCTTATTTGATTTGCTTTATGGCATTTGACGTAATTTTCTAAGCAGAAAACGGTGACGGAGTACTCAACTTCATACTATCAAGTATGTACTTATTTTGAAAATTCCATTAACAATATCTCTCGAACGAACCAACCGATTTTGACGCGTTTTATTAAAATTGACATTGTATTTTTAAAGAGAATAACTCATTTAATTTTCGAATTTATTAGGAGAGTAATTTAAAAGATATTCTGAAAAAAAAGTGCTTTTTGGAATTATTTTTTCCAACAGTACATCTTGAAAAAATCAATCTACAGTAAAAGCTCTTTATTCGCGGGGTATATGTTCCATAAATATGCCGCGAATACAGAAACCGTGAATAAGGAATGGTAATTTATATGGGATTATAAGGGATACGTTCCTAGGTGACAAAAAAAAAAAAAAAAATATATAAAAAATTAATTTAATTGAAGTTTTTGAACATTTTAATTAATTAACGTAAACGATCAAGCATTTCTATTTTCACTTTAAGCAGTAACACAGATTTTTTTCGTATCGAAACTCGTTTCTCATTTTTTTTAGTTGACATTATAAACTAGGAAGAGTGCAGTAGAGACGTGTTACTCGATCACTATTTTTGTAACGAATGTGAAAGACGAAACAATAAAACACGCAAAGCGGCTTTTACTATAAACGGAACACAACATTTAAAAATATACTTTATTTTTGAGTTATAAGGTTGCTTTCATTCTGTTTGTGACATTCTCAAAAACCGATCGCGGCGAAGGCGGCTTGTGTCAAAGGCGAAGGCGGCTTGTGTCATAGGCCTCGGCGATATCATTTAACAACTTACTTTAGGCAAAGTTGTAATAAGATCTATTTTACTTTTTTATAAGTCCATTTGACAAGGATATTGGGTTGGATACCTATTGGAATAATTTTATTATTATGTATGTACTTATTAGATCCGCGAATAAAAAAATTTTTAGTCGCGAATATAGGAATTGGGTCGCATTTTTTTAATCCGCGAATAGTGAAAACGCGAATAAAGGAAGCGCGAATAAGGAGGTTTTACTGTATTTTGATGAAATTAGCAACGGTTGACAGTTTTTTTTTAAGAAGAACGACTGGACAGGTTTTCGAATTTATCAGTAGAATAGTATACAAAATAAAATTTTTTTCCTACAATATTTCTTAAAGAGGTCAACAAACTTTTATGTAGTTTATGGCAAACGATGCCATTATTAGGAGAAAAAGAGCTGATTCGATTTTGAATATTGATCGGTAGTGACTCAAAATTTACACACACATACGCACACACACAAACACAAAGGCGCGCGGGCGCATACGAAGTCACACACAGGTATACACACAGCACAGGCAGGGAGATAAAGAGACAAGGAGACTCCTGTCTCTTTATATCGCTTTGTTAGAGATACAGACATCAAAATAATTGAAATAGATTTCTAGGAGCCTAGAACGTCAAGATCTAGCAAAAACTCGATTTTCGAATATTGGACTGAAAGTCGTAACTTTCTAATTTTATGGAAACCTTTCAATTTTCCTAGCGAAGAGTTAAAAAAGATACGATTTTATTTAATTCTTGTGAACCTAGATTATCTACGTTGTCAAAAATCTAATTTTTAGCATGTGCGATCACATCATAAAACAGCTATTGGAATGGATATGGAATATCATGGGCGAAACATACGATTATATAAATCTAAATTCAATTTTGAAACGCACTTAAATCTTTAGGATTTAATAGGATCACTGGTTAATCTTCTGTTGTCGTCTTATCTCACTGGACTTTCGGGCCAGCCTCACCAAAATTTTAATGGAGATCCGTAGTGATAAACGACTTCTAATAATTACTACTACATTTAAATTTTGTATTTCATCGCCGAATAAGAATTGGAACGTTTTCGCTGAATTGTTTTCAGACAGACGATAGAAACAGGTACAATGATATTTGTACAATTAAATTATCGAATCTAAAATGTAAGTATTACGAAAAAAATAATACAAGTCATGATTTAAACTATGCATTAATAATGTTATAATATTTACATAAACATGCTTGGTCATAGAATTTGTCAAGTCTTAATAATCACGTTAATGTATAAAAGACTAGCATTCATCCGCGGCTCCTCCCGCGTGCATATTGTAAACTTATGCATATTTTAAACGGAGCAATCTCTGTTTCAATCGTAATTCTGATTCTCGTTTTACTTCCAATTTGGATTCCAGTCTCGCCTTCGACTTCCATCCCGTTCCTGCTCTGATTTCGTTGCCCATTTCAATCCTTATAGCGATCTATATCAATTGTTAAATCGATTGATTGTTCGACGTTCTTACTCGGTGTCGCCTTAAAGATTGCGTTGTGCACTGATAAAGATGTAAAAACTGCTGTATTAGACTCTGAAATTCAGGACAGATTATTATAAAACGTGGCAAAAGAACGATCTAAAATATATTTTGCACTAGCTTTTGCCCGCAGCTCCGCCCGCTTGGACTACGATATTTAGACCGTTTTAGAAGCGTTCGTGGCGTTTATTCATATTTGTCCCAAACGATCATTTTAAATGACCTCTCTATTATTTAGAGATTAAACTGTATATCTGGTTCTACACAATCAAATCAGATGATACATAGCTTAGATGTTAAGTAGAATCCCAAACTACGAAACTGTGAAATTTTTATCAAAATCCGTTTAGCCGTTTTTATGTGAGATGCGGTAACAAACATACAGACAAACAGACAGACAAAAAATCTGAAAACAAAACCTTCTCCGTGAAAAAATACATATGCATACCAATTTTCATAATGATCGCTCAAATAGTTTGTGAGTCTATCGATTTCATAATATACACATCCTTCTTTATATATAGATAAGATATAGATTCGCAATATTTTGTAGTGTAATAGGACTTAACTGTGATGGCAAACGACGATAATGTAAAAAAAATTGTTCGATGTCGACAAAAGAGATTGAATACAAACGAAATTACTTCTTTTATGTTTAAATTAAAACATGATATATTCTCAACTGCGTCTGTCATATACTAGCAAGTTAAACTATATCTGTTTGTTATATTATTATTATACTATTAAAGTGTTTCTTATTTCTACTTCCTATAGAATATTTTGCAGAAAGCTATTTTTAGGAAGGCATACATGAATTGGTGGATTCATTTTAAAATCATTTTACGACTGTTTAAAAAAAATAGTACTACTACTGCAAAAAGTTTGAAATTTTGTGTTGTTTTCAACCTTCCTTATTTTATTATTTTGTAAGCGGTTTTCTTTTTTAGAGTTCTGCACTGGAAGGGTTTAAGCAGGACCCTATTACTAATGCCTCCACTGTCCCTCTGTCTACCCGTCTGTCTGTCTGTTAGCGGGCTGTATTTCGTGAACCGTGTTAGGTAGATAATTGAAGTTTTCACATATAGTATATTTCTGTTGCCGCCATAAAAACGAATAATATGAATTAAATGAAATTAAACTTAAAGGAAAAAATATATACAATAAATGTATTGTTTCGGCGTTTTTTGCTCAATCTTTTTTTTTTCTTCTCTTCTTTCATTAACTATCTGTAAAAGGTACGTAGCATTGTATATTGTACGATGGTATATAACCCTTCGCGTGCGAGTCAACGGGCGACGACCGTGTTTTACAACGCGAGATGGTAGAGTTTACAACGCGTGGTGATCGCGAGGTTAAGCTCTTGGAAGAAACTGGAATGTCGTTGCCTAGCAAACAGAGTTCATCCTCGACGGTAATTAAGAAGAAATCGGGCTAACGGTCGGCCTACGCACGGCGATTGCTGTACAATTTTCATGTGTTTCCTGGGGGCACGATGGGTGGGGCGACGCCAGTCACACAGTGGAACAATTAACGTACTCTTCGAACAATCAGAATATTTTGCAAGATTTATTTAACGGACGGAAATTGTAAAATATTGAAATAGACATAAGGTTTTTGTAATTACTTAAATAAGTTATTTTATTTATTACGTAATGTAAAACATTTTTAACTATACGAAGGAATGATAAAAAAATTGTAGAAATAATTAAAACAGTTCTAGTTTTCAGTTTAACTTTTTGAAAAACGAGATATCATTGTCAAATATTAAAAATTCGACAATTGTTTTATTTAAGTCTTAATAATTTTTATAGAAATCGCTGATAATATCGAGTTTGAAAATGTGACCAGTATTGTTTTCCTACCTTCCGTGCTCGAATACGTTGTTGCTGAAAATATTATAGGAAGTTTTATTGGTTATATATTTCAATGGTAAGGAAAATGGAGATTATAGTGTTTATTTTCAAATTGTAAACAATTATATCGATTTTATCATTTACTCGTAGCCAATGAGTAAATGCATAATTTCTCCAAATCTTTTGTAGGCGCCCTATTTTAACTTAGTCGGTCTTTTGAAATCGTGGTTTTATAATTTCAATTTCATTAATAGACTGTCTACTTGAGCCGCATCCATTAACTGAATAAGTGGTTCTCGTGTAATCCCATTTTATAATAAGAATGGATATAAGGGGCTATTAAAAGAAAATACCCGGCAAGAAGTAATATCTATCGGTAATAATAATAATAACAAATTTATATTGGAAAATTAGTTTATTTGTGCCGTGATTCAGTATTTGGAAGGAGATAGATGACACAACTTCTTCATAATAAAAAAAATTAACAATATAATGGATTTTAAAATATAAATTATCAAAAATGAATTTTAATTTCTATTTTTAATATTATAATTATTTGGTAAGTATTTATAATACTGATAAGGCCATTTTCATTGAAGCTATCAAGAGTTATGTAATCAATAATAAAAAATGTAAGAATCATATAATAGCTGGTGATTTTAATATCAATCTTTTATCATCAGATGTTTTCTCAAATGATCTCATGTGCAATTTTCTTGACTATAATTATATTCCTTACTTTAATTGTGTTACAAGACCGAGTTTAATTGATAGTAGTGGCACATGCATTGACAATATGTTTGTTAAAACTGATTCTATTGATGTTAAGTCATTTATATATACAAACATTTTCGCAGACCATTATACTCTATTTTTAAAGTTAAATATGTGTAAAAAAGTGTTTAAATCACCAGATAAACCAGTAATAAACTACAAAAAGTTGAACAGAAATAGTGGTCAAATAAATTGGTGTGATCTTCTGAACTATCAATCTCCGGATGAAGCTGTTAATCTTCTTATTGAAAAAATACATAGTATCATGGAGAAGTCATACAAGAAACCATTACCTAAACAGAAGAAAAATCTCCCAAGAAATGATTGGGTAACTAGTGGCATAATAACCTCGTGCAAAAGGAAGGAGTTTTTGTATCTTATGTGGCTAAAGGATAAAAATAATATTCTTTTAAAAAAGGAATATTATAAATATTTTAAAATTTTAAGTAGGGTTATTGTTGGGAGAAACGCAGACATGCGCTGCGCCTAGTACAATTTAATAGCAATACGCTCCCATACGCATACTTGCGTGTTAACTTGAGTAGTAACCCTCTTCTTCGTTTGATAATTCTATAGTGCAAATGTCATTGTTAATTAAGTTAAATAAATTAGTTTTCTACAGTTTAAATAGTCTTGATCTTTTGTTATTTCATCAGTTATTAAAATGACAAAACAAAATTTTGTTAATAACGAAGTAATCGAATGTAAAGATAAAAAAAAGCTATGGCGATATATTAAGGATAAGATTGGTAAAAATGTAAGTAAATGCAATGATATTGAGTCTCTGATTTGGGAGGAAACTAAAGTAACTGATCAAAAACCAATTGCGGATTGCCTGGTTAAATATTTCAGTAATGTGGGAAATATCTTAGCTTCTAAAATAAATAAAAATAAAATTCTCTATAAAAAAAACCTACGAGCTTAACCCCTACAGCATTTTCCTAGTGCCTACAAATCATTCAGAAGTTGAGAAAATAATTACTGAGATGAAGAATAAAACTGGTGGTGTAGATGGAATAAGTTGTAAAATATTAAAAACTATTGCTGGCAATATTAGTGAGTCGTTAGCACATATCTTCAATTTATGTATGAATAAAGGTATTTGGCCTTGTGCATTAAAAGCTGCTGAAATTGTACCTATATTTAAATCAGGTGACAGGCGGTCGCCCTCAAATTATAGACCAATATCATTAATATCAAATATTGCTAAAATTTTTGAAAAATTAGTATATTAAAGATTAATCTGCTTTATCGATAAACACAAATTAATATCTGACAAAAAGTTTGGTTTCGTTAAAAATAGAGGAACTAGTGATGCAATGAATTTTGTAACTGAACAGTGAACATATTTATAAAAAACTTGATAACAATTCTCCTACGATAGTCACATTCTTGGACCTAGCAAAGGCTTTTGACACAGTCAACCACTCGACTTTTTTAGAAAAATTAGAAGCGTATGGAATAAGGGGAGTTGTTCTGGAGTTGTTGGAGGACTACTTATCTAATAGATTTCAACGTGTTAAAATTAATGGTGTAATGAGTTCAAAAATGAAGGTATCTGTTGGTGTTCCTCAAGGGACGATTCTTGGTCCTTTGCTTTTTATACTTTATATAAATGATGTCTTTGAACTGCTCCCTGACGGCTCAATAGTTTCTTATGCTGATGATACGGCAGTTCTTTGCTCGGGTAAAAATTGGAATGAAGTTCAAGAAAGAACTACAAAGTGGTTGGAAACATTAAATGTATGGCTATGTATTAATCAACTGTCCATAAATATAGACAAGACTACATATATTACTTTTGGATGCTATTCGGACAGTGTTCCTAATATCTCTGATGTATATATAAACAATAAAAAACTAAATAGAGTAAATTTCTGTAAATACTTGGGTTTAAGACTTGATTCATGTATGAAATGGGATTTTCATATAAAAGAACTGATTAAGAAAATTAAGTAATTTGTTTTTCTTTTTTATAAGTTGAGTTTAATTATGAATGTAAGAACTTTGAGAATAATTTATTAGGCCTTAGCTGAAAGTGTAATTAATTATGGTATAAATGCTTGGGGTGGTGCGTATAGCAATGCGTCAAATTCACTAGTCCGAATTCAAAATAAGTTAATTAAAAAAATTTGCAGTGAGTCTGTTTTAGGAGTTAAAAAATCATTCATAATTAGTTCTATCATGCTGCACTACGACCAATGTAAGAATAAATATAGCAATATAATGGTAAATACTAGAAATAAGTCAATTTCATCACCAAAGAGAAAGAGAACTATATCGTCGAAGAGTACCAGTTATGTTGCAGTTAAATATTATAATGAACTTCCAAATAATCTAAAAATGTTAGCTGGTAGTAAAAAATCCATTAAGATAAAACTGACTAAGTGGATAAAAAACTTTGATATTGAATAGTGAGTTTCTGTAGTTTCTTAGGTTTGGGTTTTTGTAGTTTTTAAGTTATGAAATTATAGTAATTAATTTATAGTATTAGCAATGTTGGATATATTATGCCAGTCCTATGTACAGATGGAAATCATCTCTATGGGACAGATATTCTTGTTTTTTATACATATAATCTACTCTATATACTTTTTGGGATATCTGTAATTGTTTTACTGGTAATAAATAAATAAAAAAAAAATATTGTATTGCAAAGTAAATGTTAAATTGACAAGTAATTATTAGACATTCAAACATTTTAGGCTACGAGAACGTCGACGGCTCCGTCTGCGCAGTCATAGAATCAACTTCTTTATGTACATTGTGATTTCGCAGGTCGTAGTATTGATAGTAAAAGCAGAATCGACAATATCGATTTCGATTGTGGTTCTACTGTCAATCCTACTGTCTTGGTTCCGTTCACGATCATCGTTATCATCGAACTCGCCTCCCTATCGCATATAAGGTTTAGTACTCTGCATCTGCTGTTTTTTAAAAACATTCCGACCTTTCATGAATAATATTCACCTTACGTTTATTTGTATTGTGATGTTAGAATTTGTGTTAGGTCAGTGCCCAAGACAACCACAGCATCGAAATAGTGATTTGTTTCCCTTCTATCGACAAATTTGACGACACGAGGAGACATGTGGCTAGTCACAAATTCAATTATCTACCCGCTAATCTCATGAAAAGAGAACTAATTGGATTTGAAGAAATAAGTAGATTAATAAAAGACTATGTTTAAAGAGTAAGTTTAAAAAAGTCGGAATGGTTACTTTGGCATCTCATTTTATACACGAAAATGTAATACACGTAGAGAAAAAGTGATCGACATAAATTCATTACTAGAGATAAAATTAAACTGTGTCATGTTCTATCACGACATGTCAGTCGATTATATGAAGTTAAAAATTCATTTATGGGGTTTTGTGTACGTTTATTCAATAAGGTTCCTGTAAATGTTCAAAACTTACCCTTAAACAAATTTAAGATCATCAATTACTTGGTAAGAAGGGTATTATAATTTTTTTTATTATTTTGCAGACAAATAAACATCCATAGATATACGTGGGTCAAATTGAAAGTCCTCAAAAAATAAAAAATTGAGCAAGCTGGCAAGTTATTTTTATTATTATTGTTTTTTTTCTGTAAATAGTACATCTATTAGTACATTGTAATAGTACATCTACCCACTCGAACTTAGGGGATGTTTCGACGGCCTCTTCATACATTGCCACTGCTTCCTCGGCGTCCGTAAACCACGTTCCTCGGAGTTTTTCTTTTATTCTAAGAAATGAATAAAGATCGCACGGCGCTAGGTCGGGGCTGTGAGGCGCGTGAGCCAGTATTTCCACACCTCCCAAACTGCTAGTCGTCTGTCTACCGCTATACGGTGAGGCGTTGTCATGGTGAAGCAGAATCGTACGCCGATATCGATATACTCGAACTTGCTTTTTCGAAAATGAGAGGCGAACAATTATTAGTGTACCGGTGTGCAGTGACGGGTTTTGCCACCGATGATGTTTCCGACGCTTCGACCTCGTTTTACTTTAGTAGGCAACTCGTCGAAAGGGAACACCCACTGAGCGGACTGTCTTTTAGTTCCAGGATTGCAACAGTAAATCCAGCTAATAACAACTAAATAACCTACTAGATAAAGAAATTTTAAATTTGAAGCATAAAATTACAAACAACAATCGGATTTATTCTACTCGGACAACGCCCAGTTATACGTCTATGATATATGTAAATAAATATTAGACTGCCAAAGACAAACGTCCTCTGCAATTTAAATGTAACTTACACGGTACGGCTACATCTAACAAAATCTCGCCGGACCACAAAGTGAGTCGGTCGCCCTCAAACGAACACAGCGTTAGTAAAGTTCGCCTCCGATAATTAATCACAGTCGCAGAAAGCTCAGCGCCGAATTTACATCTTCTAAATAATTACCCTTCAAAAGCTCGAATATTGATTTGCTTATTTACCGGTCCTGCGCCGGAGAGTTAGCTCCTAACAAAATATAAATATTTGTTAGAGCTTCGACCTATCGTCGGCGATACGCTTCGGCGGTTTAGCAATAAATCAAACACAGAAATTAAATTATCATTGATACGAGACAGTAATGTAAGCGAATACTATAATTTAATAAAAACATAATATGGACATAAAGGAAATTTTAATGTAATTATTATTAAATTAATTGTCTGAGTGGTCCAGTGGCTATGATTGTCTGTTGCTTTTGAACCACAGATATCAAGATCGAATTATGAACAAGGGCAAACTAGCCATAGATATTTATACCATTCGTTGTGTGCTTCCGGAAACATGTTAAGCTATCGGTGCTTTTAACAATTTAATAAAAACACGAAAAAAAAAACAAACCAATGGGCTAACGACCCTCGTTAGCAGCCCTTAATCCAAATTGGACCAGCGTGGAGAGCTTAGGGTTCAAAGCTCACAATCTAAAATAAATGGATTGTTAAAATTATTTCCCAAGCGATGGGATGATTGAAACATAACACCATAATTTAGTGACAAAATAATTGGAATGAATAAACGAATGCATGCAGTGATCTTTCACCGCCCTGCGTTTGAGGACGTCGAGAACGGCTACGAATAACTTTACATTTCAGCCACATCTTCACAACTCTTCCATAACATATGCCCTAAATTCCTTTATATTATCCATCTGTATCAAACTTCAAAAATATTTAAAAGTATAATTGTAACGTCTGGAGCTCTTTTTATTTTCAGTGGTCGACGGTGCGAAAATTTTGTTGTGTGCTCTTGGTAGTTCATGAGTCATTTATGTTCTCCGTTTGGAGAAGATTGTAAATCCACTAAATGTACTTGGCGTCGTATATTAAAATCTTTGGAAAGTATCGGCCGCGTTATAGTTCGTATTTTGTCCTGACCGTCTTATTTGACACACGGAACATAGACCAACAAATATCTCTATGGCTTTTTTTTTGGAATGTAAAGCTTATTTTTAACGTTTTTCATCATTTTCAGTTGGCCACCATGTCGTTTTGTAAATTTCTGTTAGTGTTTCATAACATTTTTCCATAAGAACTATAGTAACAGTAGGATTGCAAACACTTTGCTTTTTAAAAATTAAAATCTTTTCACCCGTAAAGACATATTTTGAAATTAAATAATAGTCCTTTGATTTTCGTCGCGTGGTCCCTCCAATTTTATTAACTGTTGTATAACCTAAAAATGAAAATACGTTAAAAAGTTACTAGCTTTTGTTTAATATGAATAAGCCTGGTCAATAAATAAATTAAAACGTTAAATGGTTTAAATCATTCAAAATACTAAAAGGAACTAAATAATACTATTTCAGATCGATAACTAACCTGTGAAAAACGATCCTTGCTCCAAGGTTTTTTTCAGATTTCGCTCGTTTTTCGGCTGACTATTATAAAATATCAGTAGCTTTGTGATGTAATTTTGCTCATCATTATTTTCAAAAATAATTGAAAATTGCTTGTCAAAATAATTGGCGACCGGCGCCGCCACGATGCAACACAAGAAACACAAAACGATGTCAGTGCCTCTAACGGTGTATAATTTAACTATTTTAATATATTACGATATATGACATATTGTCAAACGTTGATTATTCATTGGATTGGCCAAACCATATCGTAATGTGGGTATCGGGTAATTTTCATGTCATGAAAGAGCACCATTTTATAAAATGGTCGGCCGCGTTATGAATTAATCAACTATAAGATCTGCTCACGACATATTCACAGTCCCATTGAACAAGGTCGATATATTCCACTCTCTTTGTATATAAATGTGACATATTCGTTTAACTTTGACTCTCCGTGAAACGCTTTAGAGCTAAAATGTCTCGTAAAATTTCAATATTTTTGGATTAAAATTTAAAATAATGAACCGCATCCTATAGCGAGCGTGTCCAACCGTCAGGGATCCTGTAGTGTTTGGCCCACTCGACCCGTTGGCTTTGCGACGAGATGTAGCATTTTTGTGCATGTTCTATCGTGTGTACTGTGGGGAATGCTTTGAAGAACTATTTGGTCTCACTTTTGTTATGTCGGTGATTTTCATCATCGTCCCGCTCGCCAGAAAAACTATTAGTATCATCTTGATGGCTGGCGTTCTACTGCCGTACGCTTTTGAGCAATTATCTGCCACATACGATCAAGTTTTGGATTGATCTACCATCAGCGATATTCCCAATAAACTTCAATAAAGAGATTTTCAAGAAAAGAGCGTACCCTTTTTATATTTAAAAGGCCGACAATACACTAGCAACCCTTGACTTTGCTTGACCATCAGTTCTCTAATGGCCCGCATGCTTTTTTACCCTTAAAAATTCTACAAAAATTGTATATCAATAAATCTATCTTATTCCCTCAATTATTACAAACTTTATAACAATTACTAACACTATACAACAAAAAAAATGTTTAACAATAAAATAAAATTATATTAAATATGTAAACTATACATGCAAAACACCAACACAGCGACAGTTGGGTCAGTAATGTTCTTCTAAAGACGATATTACTCTCATAATACGAAATATCTTGTGAATATGTTACAGCATGGCGTAGCTACTTGTTAGATGTCTGCAGGTGCATCATGGCAAGTTGATATATAGACAGTAACTGAATGCAAAAATCGAGGTTACACAAGAAATGTAAGATTGTTACCTGTCGATAAGTTACTATCTACATCTGTGCTGTTCTTCGTGTGTTTAGTGATCATAAACAAACAATTAAAGTGAGAATTCATTTGTTTGTACATATTTGTAAATTTGTACATGAACAAACGACATTGATTATCACTCACGAAATGTAGTAAGAGTCAGACCCATTTAGAATTTCGACACGTCGTTTAGGGGCTAGGTCTGGCAGAGTTCTTCGCTAACGATTGCCAGTGAAGAAAACGAACTGTGAGAAGTGGGATTAGCAGTGCGTAAAATAAACAAGTACCAAAAGGAAAAAAAGGGTTGGTCGTAGGTGAGACGTAGGCAGCCTAATGAAATGGCGACGTACAAAAGAGCGAGGAAAGTGGCTGAAAACACAAATGAAACGCAAGACTTCGAAAATGAAAGGGTTAAAATTGACATTCATATGGCCAATATGTATAGAACAACAATGTTGAATATAAAAGAACTGGATTGTCTGTACAATCTATCAGTCGCATATTATGATTCGCTTGACCGTATGTTGGTGACTGTAGGCAATAGGGTAGATCTTTCGACAAGCTTGTCTGTCTATTCAGGGGAAAAGCCAGGCCAAAGATAGCATAGGTGCGTTTACATCAGGCGAATAGAAATCAAATTATGAAAATAGTTTATAAACTATACTTAATCTCAATTTATATATAACATGGCGTTATAATAAATTAATAAAAAGACAGAAATAAAGTAAAAAATATTAAATAATTTCCGATTTAAAAATCGGATCAAGGACACGTTCTTCCAGCTGCTCCACTTTTAAGGACGTATTTGTGACGTTCCTTGCAAAATGTGCCTACTAACTGTTATCCGCCCGCTTTAATAGGTATAAGTTGATATTTAGCACTGATTGTTTATTAATGATTAAAGTATGTTTACGGTTTTGGTAGTTCCCAGTTTTTTATGTTAACGACAGGGATCAATATCGACATTGGGATAGGAACAAAAATGTAAATATGAATTCAATATAAATTTGCATGGAAAAATTTACGAGCGGCCAATAGCGTTACGGTAAAGAAATGACCGAATTATTACAGATGTCGAAGATTCGCACACCCGGGCCAACTTGGGCTACCCCCTGTTAATTCTCGAGACGACTTTCAAAGCAGTTCCCGAGGACTGCAAGGTATGTGCGGGTCGTATATCGATGGAATGCCACAATTTTTTTATTAGCTTTAGTCGGACGGCCGTATGATGGAACATGCTGATTTTTATCAACCAGCTGTAATTTTCTAAAATAGGCGAAAAAAACATGATAAATATGATTTGAGTAGGTGTGTTTGCTTTTCTCTATTATATTTTCGATCCTGACATGTGTCAGATTATGATTTTTTGAAATGTAAACTCTAAGGCGGCGATACGATAATCGGTAATTGGATGTGAATCGGATGTGAAATTTTAAAGACGTGTCACATTTAGGGACATTTCGTTACATGAGAGAGAAGAAAGATTTAACGTAGAGAGAAGGAGAGAGAAAGCTCTACATTTCGACCCCATGAGAGTACAGCAAACAAGAACAATTTGTACACGTCGACACAAAAATAGGACAAGATAATGACAAACATGCGCGCGTTGTAGATGTATGCATCAGACTGATCAGCTTATCACGGATTGTGTAACTGATATTTATCATTGACTTTAATGATTACTTACGTATTTTGGGCTTATATTCCGTGATTAATTAATTATATTCGTAAAGAGTTATTATGTAAGCACATTTAGATTATTACAATTTTATGAATATGGACATATAGAAGTTTAATAAGTTTCACTTTTATTACGTATACGACTCGACATGCGCATTTTTTTTTAATATTATCTAATGACAAATATGGTTCATATTCAGAGAAAACATTTTAATACATAAATCATTGTATGATAAAATGGAGCATCAATTTCGTTTTTCTTTTACACAAAAAAAAACTGTCCATAAATGTATTAAGTTTCTAGAGCTAAATTTTTGAATAGATTATGTATTTTTTAATACTGGAATTAATGTTGGATTTATCACTATACCATTACCGTACCGTTTCTTTATTTAAATATAAATAAATAAAAACATTAATCTTATCAGTCATATATCATACATAATTTTGTTTTTGTCTGTCTAATACATTCCCCAAACATTCGCATCGTGTCTTGGGAACACGAATGCGAAAGCGAATATTCGCTACATCACTAGTACTCATAATATATAAGATAATAAGGTCGAGGAATAGGTTTTTTTCGTAATTTATATACAAATTCAAAGTAGTTTATTATCATATTTAATTTACATTTAATTATAATATATACATATATGCTAGTTTATTCGAGAACATGTTGTCATTTTGAAAGTTGTGATACGATTCCATTGTTATAGAAATTATGGTACTTCTGATCAAAAAACTGCGACAAGTAGTTTCGACAGTCCTCTCTTGATCTTAACCTAACACTACCTAAAGAAGAAAAAAACACAGGTGTAAATCTGAAGATGCAAGGTCAGGGCTATATGTTGGACTATATTTATTTCAATTTTTTTTGTTAGATCCCCTGTTTCAATACAAGCTTTCTGAATTGTTTGCATTATGAATACGTAATTCGCGTCAAAAGGTCACGTGTCTAGCATTTAATTCGTCGGAATTAGAAGTTCATATGTTATATTACATCACAAAATATCAAATACACTTGAAATAGTTTCAATATTCAGTTGCATTGTAATTAGTAGTGGGCGATATAAATGGATATTTAAAAAAATATCGATATATGTAAGCGATATATCGCTTCAATCCGATATTATCGAATTATCTATTATCGCATGTAATACGCAATATCGATATATTTCATCCGATATACCAAATATCGTGTCACACTCCATTTTGAAGTTATACTTCTTTAGGCGCGTTATGAAAAAATAATGAGAGTGAAATTTTAAGATTGTGTGACACAAAATTAACAGATTGAAGCTGCCCGCTTAGAATTCGAATTTCGAATAATGAGAGAATTTATGTACATTTAATATAAGAAAATAAAAATTTATTTATTTAATTTTTAAAATTTAAATGAAATTTTGCATGCATGTATAAATCGCATGACAATGCAATATTATTATGACATAGAGCTGATCTGATGATGGAGCTGGAAGGTGGCCATAGGAACTCCGTAATTAAACGACGCAACCCCATCGAGTTTGGGCTCGTTTGATTCGTCTTGACGAGTACTTTGGTACTATATGGTAACCAGAGTCTGATGATGGAGCTGGAAGGTGGCCATGGGAACGCCGTAATTAAACGACGCAACCCCATCGAGTTTGGGCTCGTTTGATTCGTCTTGCCGAGTACTTTGGCTATATGGTAACCAGAGTCTGATGATGGAGCTGGAAGGTGGCCATAGGAACTCCGTAATTAAACGATGCAACCCCATCGAGTTTGGGCTCGTTTGATTCGTCTTGACGAGTACTTTGGTACTATATGGTAACCAGAGTCTGATGATGGAGCTGGAAGGTGGCCATAGGAACTCCGTAATTAAACGACGCAACCCCATCGAGTTTGGGCTCGTTTGATTCGTCTTGACGAGTACTTTGGTGCTATATGGTAACCAGAGTCTGATGATGGAGCTGGAAGGTGGCCATAGGAACTCCGTAATTAAACGACGCAACCCCATCGAGTTTGGGCTCGTTTGATTCGTCTTGACGAGTACTTTGGTACTATATGGTAAACCAGAGTCTGATGATGGAGCTGGAAGGTGGCCATAGGAACTCCGTAATTAAACGACGCAACCCCATCGAGTTTGGGCTCGTTTGATTCGTCTTGCCGAGTACTTTGGTGCTATATGGTAACCAGAGTCTGATGATGGAGCTGGAAGGTGGCCATAGGAACTCCGTAATTAAACGACGCAACCCCATCGAGTTTGGGCTCGTTTGATTCGTCTTGACGAGTACTTTGGTACTATATGGTAACCAGAGTCTGATGATGGAGCTGGAAGGTGGCCATGGGAACTCCGTAATTAAACGACGCAACCCCATCGAGTTTGGGCTCGTTTGATTCGTCTTGCCGAGTACTTTGGTGCTATATGGTAACCAGGGTCTGATGATGGAGCTGGAAGGTGGCCATGGGAACTCCGTAATTAAACGACGCAACCCCATCGAGTTTGGGCTCGTTTGATTCGTCTTGACGAGTACTTTGGTACTATATGGTAACCAGGGTCTGATGATGGAGCTGGAAGGTGGCCATGGAACTCCGTAATTAAACGACGCAACCCATCGAGTTTGGGCTCGTTTGATTCGTCTTGCCGAGTACTTTGGTGCTATATGGTAACCAGAGTCTGATGATGGAGCTGGAAGGTGGCCATAGGAACTCCGTAATTAAACGACGCAACCGCATCGAGTTTGGGCTCGTTTGATTCGTCTTGCCGAGTACTTTGGTACTATGTGGTAACCAGAGTCTGATGATGGAGCTGGAAGGTGGCCATAGGAACTCCGTAATTAAACGACGCAACCCCATCGAGTTTGGGCTCGTTTGATTCGTCTTGACGAGTACTTTGGTACTATATGGTAACCAGAGTCTGATGATGGAGCTGGAAGGTGGCCATAGGAACCTGTAATTAAACAACGCAACCCCATCGAGTTTGGGCTCGTTTGTATTCTTCCCGAAGATACTCTGCGCGTACATTTTTTTTTCTTTTATCTACTTATTCATAACCGCACAAGATCTTACACAGCAGAGAAGCAGATTGCAAGCCAAATGGGTAAATAAAACTTTGTTTTTGCAAGGTTTGGAGAAAAAGTACTGGGATTTATATTGCTAAACATGACTTTTGGGTCGTATAGCCTTGTCTACTTTTTCGTATGATTTATAAATAAAGTTGATTTGTTTCTTCTCTCTAAATGTTTTGAATCATATTAACCTGACCCCTATTTTATATTATAGATAGACTAGTTAAATACAAGTAATTACTTACGTTTCGATATTATTAATATATCGATATATCGCAAAGTATCGATAGAACACTACGATATATTATATCGAAAAAAATATCGATACATTTTTACTTGAACATCCCTATTAATAGTGGACGATATAAATCGATATTAAAAAAAATATCGATATATGTATGCGATATATCGCTTCAATCCGATATTATCAAATGTAATATCGATACATTTTATCCCATATACCAAATATCGTGTCACATTCAATTTTTTTTTCTTTTTATTTACTTATTCACAGCCGCACAGGTTCTTACACAGCAGAGAAGCAGATCGCAAGCCAAAAGGGTAAATAAACTTTTGTTTTTGCAAGGTGTAGAGAAAAAGTACTGGGATTTATGATACTAAACATGACTTTTGAGTCGTATGGCCTTGTCTACTTTTTCGTAAGATTTATATGTAAAGTTGATTTGGTTCTTCTCTCTGAATGTTTTGACTCGTATTAACCAGATCCCTATATAATATTATAGATAGACTAGTCAAATACAAGTAATTACTTACGTTTCGATATTTTTAATATATCGATATAACACTATGATATATCGAAAAAAATCGATATATTTTCTATATGTCCATCCCTACTTCAGCATCTTAATAAAAAACTATAGATTTCAAGGCCTAAACTAAAGACTGAGTGAATTCCAAAAAACTGTAGGGTTGGCATCACTGATTGTAAATAATTTTATAAGACAAGATTTTAACTTCGTCCTCAAACGAATGTCGTAGGACGAAGTAGAAAAAATTGTTTCAAATACAGAACAGAACTCATAGTAGACGATTCAGTAATGAGACTAGTTAATCAGACGCCACGAAGTCGATCGGCTCGGCGCTCGTGACCGCGTGCGTTGTGTGGCGCTGGTGGCGACATCTGTTATCGAATAGCGTACTTAATATGAAAAAAATTAAGTACCATAAAAAATTATGTACCATATACCGCACCCACAATTGTCGGGCTACTTACATCAATGTTGAAAATAAAACAATAAGATCTGTATTGTAAAGTCCGTCACATGCTAAGCTTTAATACTTATATATAAATTATGGCTAGGCCATATATTATCATATAATTCCTATACTACGTGCTTGATACATCTACGATGTCACGTCAGGGATGTATTTAGCGATAATATAATTCATATTAGCATACATTATTACAGCTAGATCTGTGACGGGCTTTAGCATGTTTCCTCTTTCGTAATAAAATGTTTTTTTTTTTTTTGCAGTAAACAAGTTACTCATCCTCAACAATCCATACAACAATCAGACGGCGGAGTGCGCGTCGCCAATCAATTCTTTACTCCACTTGTTCAGGTCGTCGTGCCGCTGTCCACCACATCCTGTTTATGAAGACTTGAGAGATATCTCTCATCTACGACCCGTCTCGAGTAGACGATCATTTTAGTTATGACAGCATCAACACATCGAGGGTGTCCACGAACATCTGTCGACATGTTTGGAGCGACAACTAATAATTTGAATGACCGTGCCTACCCTCTCGTTAGGATTGCGTTAAAACAGAAAACATCAAAGGGAGTATTGTGTTTTAATTACATTTTGTTGCGCGCGTCGTTCGCTCGACAGATAAAACACAGTGATGGTGTTTTTAATTATTTCGTTTTAATAGTTTGGAATAACTGACAGTAATTAATTAATTAGTTTGGAATAACTGACATTCATATAGCGGATATGTCTATACATATCCGCTATTTATTCTATAATAAATATATTTTTTTATAAAAGAACCGGAACGTCTGTGTGCTCCTTCCGTTGCATATAACGGTTTGATTTATCGTGTGTCGGTGATTGTATTCATAGATAGTTCCTTGGACAAGCGCGCCTGTTCAGGGAAAATCCAGCCCTAAGATAATATAGTAACAAAAAAAAGTGAGTGTTGATTGAAACGAGATAAGTCATTTTCTTATTCGAATGATACTCCACAATACTAGGAAACTTAAATATCGGATTTAAAATAGTGTTTGATAATAATAAATCGTTTCCAATCTTTTCGTAACAAATGTAACTCTATTATTAGAATGAAGTAGGAAGTAATATCATTTTAATTATTGTCAAATGTCTCTTTGAATGTCTCTACAGTGTTCTTTATTCGGTGTTAGTTTTTTCCCACGTCTTCGCTTACATGTAGTCTAGGATCTTACGTTTTTATAGCGATTTAACGCTAAAGCTGAACTCTATTCTACTTTGTGTTCCGCTTGCAATACTGATTTAAATATTGGCCCCGTTTTCAATCGCTATAAATGTTCTTTCGCTACTGATAATGATACTGCTGATGAAATGATAGTATCCATACAATAATTAAAAGCCTCATTACACGATAATCCTCTGACCATTCTTCTTAGTATGCTGAAGAACTTTTGAGGCGTCACACAGCCCATATTATTTCTATGAATACGTCAATGTCCTTACGATCCCTCCGGATCGTTTATATATTACATGTGTTTTATGTCTTTTTCGAAACGTTCGCTTACCTCAGCGAAGTTTCATTAAAACCATTTCAGCATTTTAACCTACAAAATATGTTCACTTACTCAATATGATCAGTCTATTAGAATGAATATGTACCGTTTTTCGGGCGAAATACAATTAGTGAAAATAAAGCAGGGCTCAACGGCGAAGATAACCATCGCCATATTTAACCCTTTCCGCCCACGGCGCCCTCTCGTGGTGCGCGGGTGCTACAGAGGCATTGATTAGACGTGGAAGTCGCCGCGGCCTGCGCATGCGCGATTAAAATGTGTTGCGCGTGCACGAGACTGGCGAATTAACTTCGCGAAGGCCGTTCATGTTTACTCTCGTGCTGTCAAATATGAATTCAGAATATCTTCATAGGTCATTGCATAACACGAGAAAAGCAGAAAGCAGTCTTCCCAAAAGAAGAACGAGTAAGAAACTCAAGGGTAATCCGTTACTGACTTTATCGTACGCAAGCAGAATCCGGTAAGAAGTTGAGCTGGTTGTGCTCGTGGATAGTTGTCTTCTAAATATTTGAAAATTTTATAATTTCCTGTTTTACTTATTATTTGTGTAATAATTATTAGGCTTGCAACAAATATTCGGTTACTATTCGGTATTCGGCCTATTCGGCTGCTTTTATTATATTCGGCCGAATACCGAATATCTACGTATTAGTCGGCCGAATACCGAATACTTAAGTAATGTATTTTGTTATGGAGAGATAATTGGTAAAATGAAAAAAAAAAATTATATTAATTACGTCTTTATTCATATTTTCATTTCTTTTATAATCATTTAAATAGTCATCGGTACATAAAACAGGTACATAATCATCTTCTGTATTAGGAAAGTTAAGAATTTTTCTATGCATTTGAATTATTTTCATAATCAAAATTTAGAAGGGGAAGGTTATGGTGCAGAAAGACTAATTTTTCTGCATTTTTAGGAAGTAGTTTACTTTTTTTTTTCTCGTAGACAATCCCAGCTTCAGAAAAAAGGCGCTCTGAATAAACACTACTTCCTGGCGCCGACAAATATTTTGCTGCAATCCTGGTCAAACACGAAAATTTAAATTTCTTTGATTTCCACCACGTATATGGATTGTCATGACGTGATATATTACTAATACTTAAGAAAAAATCCATTTCTGTGGCAACTGCATTTTTTTCTGCTGATGTGTTTCTATGGGCCGTGCTTTTTTCTGCTATTACCACTTCGAAGCAATCCATAAAAGTTGAGTGAATAGCAGTGGCGAGGGGTGAGAAAAATATAAAGGGAAGCCGAACCTTAAAAAATTGTCAACATTAAACATTATTAATAAAAATATAACTATTACTTACCGAGCTCCGTAATGCCCTCTGGTATAACGCGGAGATATTTCATTCGCCACTTTTGGCATACTTGAAGTCAACGATAGAATACAAACGGAAGACCAGTGGCGGCGCTAGGCGCCGGCGACGTCGGCGACCGCCGACGGCCTCGCGCCTGAAGGGGCCTCGCAAACAAAAAAGTTTTGCCTACAAGTTATTAAAAAGAGGCCTCGCAAACCTGATGTCGCCGACGTCCACGAGTGGTGTAGCGCCGCCACTGCGGAAGACTTTGTAAATCTAAAAACGACAAATTGCTTAGTGAACTATATCTGGTTTGAATTTGATTTTTAACATTATCTACAATTTCGATGAAAATACGTTTATACTCGCGTTTTAAGTCTGATTCTGAGCTAAATAGATGTCGACGTCTTCGTGGAGGCTCACTTATATCAGTGACATTGTCGTAAATTTCGTCAAACTTATTAATGAAATTACTCTCAAACCAATTTAATAGCGATTGAACTTCGCGAATAACGACGTCTATATCACTCTGTTTATTTTATAGTAAAGCGAAAGTAATATCTGTTCTTGCAAATAATTCAGCTAAAGTGTGCAACAAAAAGCAAAATTCCCTCTCTTCTAATTTCATTAACAAACTTTCTGATATGGCAATTGATTCAGAATCCCAATCCATCGGATTTTCTATAATTATATTAAATGTTTGTATTATGTCGGATTTACAGTTACAAATGACATTAATAATACGAGAATGACTGCCATCGAGTTTCTGCGACACCAGGCAAACGACGATCGGACGTTAATTCTAAAAGACCCGAACGTTTAATAGCTTTGAAAAAAATTATGCAATTGATGTGGCCGAAAATTGTTTTAACTCTGGAATATTTTCTAAAGATCGAGATAACACTAAGTTGAGTACGTGAGCATAGCAAGGAATAAAGACAGCCATTGACATTGTAATTTAATTTTGTTTGTACGCCGCCCGAGACCCGACATCACAGCGGCCCCATCATACGACTGACCGACTAATTTTTCTTTACAATTAAACTGATCTATGACCTCTAATATACTTTGCGATAACTGATCTGCTCCACGTTCTAAAGTAACATCGAAAACCTACAAATCTCTCTTCGATCCCCGTCTTAGTCAAATAGCGGAATATGACATTTGCTCGATGGCTAATATCAGGTGTTTCGTCGGCTATAACCGACACGAATTTCAAAGTTAATTTCTGATTTAATTTCATCTCTAATGACCTGAGCTATGGACTTTATTAAATCGTTCTGAATATCGCTCGAGAGACCAGAGAACACAGAGTTCTGAGTTGAGGAACATTGCTCTAAATGCATATATACTGAATCATATGTTTTTAAAACAACAAAGTTTCTATGTAATTACCGCGATTATCTGATGTTATTTTTCGTCATGGCCGCGAAACGATAGTTCTTGCTGCCTTCCTAATAAAATGATGGTGTCTATAAATCGATTCATTAAATTACGGTTTCGTTCTACTTTTTTTATTATATGCCTCGAAAGAGTTCCCTAAAGAAATTTCAATTCTATTAATGCCAAATTCGCAATGCTAAAGAACTACGAATATGTTTTTCAGTTTGTAAGTGTTTTTCGAGGAATTAGTAAAATTATTTATATCTACAACCTGTACTACTCCAAACGCTACTTGATTTTGAAAATAATAAACAAGGAAACAATACATTCTATTATCTTACAACTGCCAGTCAACCAAGTAAATTTTTCGTAAAGTGAACGCGGAAATGCTTACAAAAACCATCTTTACGTTTATAATCTATTTTCATTAAGTTTAACACGATCTAACTCGATAATTTTCTGTTTTGCTGAAACGTTAATTTTGAAAAGGAGTTTTGCTTTGTAATAGAAAATCCGTAGTGCAGCATTCAATTGCTAAGAGTGCCATTATAAAATCAAAATAGAAAAACACTTACTGAATAAATGAATAACAATCAATTCGTCTTAAATACCACTACACTAACTCGTATTATATAAATTCAATTACATTCACAACGCTTCTATACTTAATTCGACACGGGAATGATGCTATATGCAAAACCGTTTTTTATTCGGGTATAATCGGAAATCTCCGCTGATCGAAACGCATTATTATTTACATAATGATGTATATCACAAGAATCCGCAACCGAATATAACACCTAAGAGTTCACGTTAAAGGTGAAATTATGTTACACAGTTGATCGCGAAACTCGCGATCTGAAGAACCCTAGAAGTAAGAAATTTCTTTTTAGAGGCCATAATCGATTTATTATTATTATTAAAGTACGTTCGTAATTATTGAATTGTTTATTTGTTAAATTTCACACTATTACACTTACAAGCAAATCAAAACTAAGAGAGCACTATAAACTATACTTAACGTAATACGATATCCACGAAATAAACTTGTCTAAACATGCAGTGCGTTAGCAATATACCGCGCAGAGCAACTGCGCGCGCGGGCGGTGTGAGTAAGACAAACGAGCGCGAAACAATCACGTCTGTACAAGTTTTGACGCTAAAATCCGGCCGGATATTTTTGCCTAATATTCGGCTAATCGGTCAGGGGGCTCGCCGAATATTCGGTATTCGGTATACTGCCGAATATACTATTCGTTGCAAGATTAAATTAATTATCTAAAAATTTATATAAGGGTGAATCTTATATATCTTCTGACGTCTTATTAAATACTCGCACATAGAGCGCCTTCAATAAAATCGTACCTTCGCACCGAATTTATTTTAATTGAACGAATTAAGAAATATTTCAGGATAATAAAAGAGAAGAGATGTCTGATTACGCCAAATAAGAATATTTCTTCTAAAGAAACAAAATTTTATTCGGTTTGTTCAGATCTGTTCAATCTTTACAAACAAAGAAAATTGAAAATGCAATAAGGGAGCCATTGTCTACAACAGAATATTCTATAGTAACTCTGACTTCTGTATTAAAATGATTTATTTACATGCTCACCGAAGATCAATTACGAAGGGTTTAAGGCTTCCTAGCGATCGTGTGAAAACATGTCCGGTGTCCGTTTTTGCGCCAGATTATAACTACATATGTGTAAATGGATACTTTAAAAGAAGAATCACAGTAGCGACATACAAAGAGAAAAACACTAACGCGGAAAGCAATCAGCGACAGTTAGTCGGCAAAATACAACTGATACTTATCGTGGAGGCATGATTATAAAAGTTAAATTTTTAATATATTTTTACTGCAGTCAAGCAAAATTATGTACTTCAATATTTAAAACACGTTCCGTCATAAATGTCGGTTAATACGAGGGGCGGCTGATAAGTCCGCGGCCCAAGGTACTTAGCGATGACTCATTATTTCACAACTATTACCACTAATTGCGACACTTCTTGTTAGTATAAATATAGCTTCCTTTCGTTATTAAAGTCATTAACAAATTATCTGTCGAAGCACAAACGTCATCATGTCAGCCGAATCGTCAAATCTCAGTAATATTGAACATCGCGCCGTAATAAAGTACTTCGTAAAGAAAGGAAAACGCCCAAAGAAATTTTTGAAGACATGGTATCAGTTCTTCAGGAATCTGCGCCTTCGTATACGATGGTCAAAAAATGGGCTCGCTTATTTCAACAAGGACGAGAGAGCTGTGAAGATGATCCTCGCCCAGGGCGTCCTGTGACGGTAGTGACGGAGGAAAATGTTCGAAAAATCGAAAAATTAGTACTGGCCGACCGAAGAATAAAATTATGGCAGATAGCTGAAGAGTTGCAGATTAGTAAAGAACGAGTTGGAGAAATTATACACGAGCATATGAATATGAGAAAAATCAGTGCGCGTTGGGTACCAAAAAATGCTAACGCCGTTTGACAAGCAGCGGCGACTTCAGACAAGTAAGGATTTTTTGGAGTTAGTCGGGGATAATATAGACGAAATTTGCGACCGAATTGTAACCGTGGATGAAACCTGGGTTCGTCAATACGATCCGGAATCTAAACAGGAGTCCATGCAATGGACGAAAAAAGGAGAAAGGCCGCCGAAGAAATTCAAGGTTCAAAAGTCGGCATCGAAGCTTATGGCGACAATTTTTTGGGATAGTGAAGGTGTTTTACTAATTGATTACTTGCCAAAGGGGACTACTATGAATGGCCAATATTACGCGAATTTATTGGCTCAGGCACGAGAGGCAGTCGTACAGAAGCGACGTGGGAAGTTATCGCGCGGAGTGCTGTTTTTACAAGACAATGCATCTGTCCACACGGCGCGGGTTTCGAGGCAGGCCCTGAAGGACACGGGCTTCTCGGAAATTGACCACCCACCCTACAGCCCAGATCTAGCTCCCAGCGACTATTTCCTTTTTTCCAATTTAAAAAAGGAGTTACGTGGTCGTAGATTTGTTGATGACAATCAAATGAAGATGGCTGTAGAAAGCCATTTTGACTGCAAAGAAAAGGAATATTTTTTTGGGCGGTTTGAAGGCGTTATACACCAGATGTGAAAAATGTATTTCGCTTGAGGGAGACTATATTGAAAAATAAAAATAAAATACTCGTACTTTTCTTTCATTTAATGCCTTAGGCCGCGGACTTATCAGCCGCCCCTCGTATTATCACTGCTTGCCGAGTTCTTCGTACATTTTTTAGCATCACTTGTATGAAGATAGTAGGTAAATATTTAGGGCGATTTTCAATCGAAAATTTAAATGTAACAACTTTCAAGGATTTTTTAAAACTTTGGTGTGCCAAGTTTTTCAAAAATGCCACTACGAAGGTATACTCACCACCCAATTTTTATTATTTTAAACGAACTGGCTCGAACATTTAGTCCTCGGCCCAGGCCCAATGCGTGTCAAGGGGCAGCCAATGACCCTTATGTCACCAATGTGGTGACGAATTCCAAAACCAACGGTTTAACATGGTATCCAGAACATGGAACGTGTGGCCTTTAATGGCATTTTTAAGGCGAAAATTTGTTGGTCAATTGGTCGTACTTTGAATTCGAACCAGGTACCTCTTAGTTCACGTAACGCTTTTGATCACTCACCTAAAGGCTCCTAAATAAAATAAGCTCCTAATTGTGACACGAAAGCCAAAACTGTTTTCTTGAACCAAGATTTATTATAAGAATAATGCTAAGGGCCTAAATGACTTTCATTAAAGAACTAATTCCGTGACAAGTACTGAACAAAATTTAATATCTACCTAAGTTTGAAAAACAAAACCGGCATTTCTACGTAAAACAATATCTCGTTGATTAAACTTAAATATAGTCGTCGTATTTCTATTCTCCGAGGGACGGTAATCTTTTCATTCTCCCATCGATAACTTCGAGAAATGTATTTTTGTAAGTCGCCTTACTCGAGGGATACAAAATTAAACGAGTCGGTAACCTAATAAGACGCAAAAGCCTTAAAAAGGTCAGCTGAAAAAGGCAGTTTAGAACTTTTAACGCGTTTATAAATACCTATCCGAAGACGTTCCACACAATGGAGCGGGTAAAAAAGTTCTTTCAATTATATCCGAAGAAAATAACCGAATTTTATTTTTATTTGAAATCACTGTACATAATTTTATGGCGATTCACACGAGACGCCGAGTCTGAAAATTTTATCATGATCAATCAAAAAATGGAGTTGGTATAAGTTCGTGACGGACGGACAGACGACGACTGATTGAAGGATAAGATAAGGGTTCCTTCTTACTTTTGGTTTTGCTTATGGAATTCTAAAGATTTAGGGGTAAGAAAAACAAAATCCTAGTGTCTTCTTCTAAATTTCTAAATCGCTCGAATTAACATTGGCCTAGGAAACCATATGCAGTTCAAACTGGTGGATTAAACATACTAAAGAGGGTTAAATTTTAAGCAATCGAAAGCGACGAGCATGCGCGTAACGATTGAGGGATATCAGTGACATATGCAAATATAGATATGCAAATATTATAATATGTGGTCTCTGCCAAACTTTTTGGGGAATAGGTAGATGTGAGATTTATACAAATAAAAAAAAAAGATTGACCTTGCTGATTCGATTGACCGCATTCCTTGTTGCGGTAATATGTCAGTAAAAACCGTACTTAAATAATTCCGGCCTTTACAGAGTTCGTCCTAACCAAGGCGACGATAGGTAGAAGAAAGGGTTAAGCAATTTAGCAACGTTACGCAACAACAGCGTGTGAATATAGCGCGAAAGCGTTAAATATGGTGTACGAGCGATAAATCGAGGCGCTCTCAATTCTCAGCCGGCCGTTTGTCATTTTCAGATCGCGCCGGCCGAGCGGCTCGGACCGATAGGGGGCGTGGGCGGCCTCTTGTCACGTAATACGAAGATAAACATGACTGTTCTGGGTCGTTCATCAATATATCGCTACTTTGTAGCGTCAGAAATTATTTAGTAATGTTGAATGTCGTTCATCTGATTAGAATAAATGAAAAGATGCTTTTATTTAAAATAAAAAAATTTAAATCGCCTTGAAAAACCTGTTCAGATTAATTAAATATCTGTTAGACTTGTATAATGTTAGTATTACTAAACTTTGTTTTTATTACGGTATACATTAAGAATGTATAATGTAACGTGATAAATTTGTTTTTATAGCGTTAATTAATGCTTTTTATGAGATAATAAAAATGAATTATAAAGTTGAACAAACACAACTATTATTTGATATTAAAGTTGGTTCCATTAATATAAGACTGTCAAAGTGGGTTTAGGCCAGGCGCTATGGTTCTGTAGCTGCCAGCCGCACTATATGAACTTAGAAGTGGGCTTTTTGTTTTATACTACGAACTCATTCAATGAGTTCACCATTTAACGGTTAATATCTAAACAGGGTCTAAATAGGACAAATACTTCCTATTTTATATAACAACATCAACAATGACGTCATCTGAGTAATTTTTAATGGGATTTGTAAGAAATTTTGCCTTTTACTTTTCCAAGTATATTTTATACGTAAATCAATTATAACCAGTTGACTTGTAAAGTTAACTTGGCTGTGATAGTTTTCTTTTTAACTTCGCTATATATGCTAAGGACATTAGTTCCTTTTCACATGTTTAAAAATAATCATTCATGCGGGAGAAGGTAATATTTCCTTGTATCAAAAATTAACATTGTAAAACTCAATATTTCGCAAACTGTTCTTAGTTTGAAAAATCGTTATCACATACCTGCAATATTTTTAAATAAGTCTTATAAGGATGTCCCATACCATAGGATAAGAGAGAAATAAAAGTTCATCCTCACTTAAGTAGGGGAGGTACCCTAAAATGAGCTAAGCCGCGGATAGAAAGACAGCCAAACAGACGAACGAATGGCAAAACAATAAGTTTCTTGTTGACTATGGAACCCTAAAAAAAATCTTTCTATTTGCTTATAAACTTTTCAAGAGCAAATGACAACGCGAGTAATAAGTCAGTAGGTGGTCATCGCTGACCATAGACACTCGTAATATTAGCGGTGGCATCAGTGCGTTGCTAGCCTCTTGGTAAGAATAATATACTGTGGTGGCAGGGGGGGCTGATGGAAGGAGAATTGAGTCACTGGAATTCCCACTCACCGGACGAAGTACAGCAGCAGAAGCTGTTACTTCACATCTGTTTTCTGCGAGAATATGGTATCACATCGGTTGTGCCAGCCTATTTTAGTAATGAGTTCAGCTTGAATCCGTTGTATTGAAATCGGTTAGTCTGTCGGTTCGGGCTCGCTGTTGATTCCATTACGGTTCAAATTCTGATCTCTTTTTTGATTCTGCTTTCACTGTCGGTTTCGACGTCGCTACCGCTGTAGATTTCATCGCCGATTCGGCTCTCTGTTCTAATATCAGATTGGCTCTCGTTTCCAATTCCGTCCAGCTTTCGATTTTGATTTGTATTTTGCTGTCGCTTTTGGTTTTTTCAATTCCGCATTCAATTCGCACTTCAATTTCCCGGTTGTATTTTTGGTTTTGGTCTTGTTCCTAATCTCGACCCCGATTTTGGTTCTGCTATTAGTTACTGTAGCGGTCCCATCCTTATTTTTGATCCCAGTCCACTCTTAATTTAGAGACTTGTAATCTACCTCTATGCAAAGTTTCATTATGTTTCCGTTCAGCCTTTCGAGTATGTAAGAAAATCTTTCATCCAAACATAAAATCTATTCATTTTAAATTGGTTTGTTGTCTAGTCCAATTGAATATAGAACGAATCTCTTCATATTTTTCTCATTGACGCTATTTCTGTCTAGCACCTGATCTCGTTGTCAGTCCTTACTCCAATCTGCTCTATATTTTAATTTCGGTTTCGTGGTGATTTTTGTATTATTCTCCCTATCTATCACGATTCTGGTTGCACTCGTGAATCTGATTCCCATACCAGTGTCGATGTTGGTCTTTTATTCGACATTGCTGTCATTAATGATTATATATATGGGCATAAAAATCAAAAGAATTTGTTCAATGATTTTATTGACATGAATAAATTAGGTAAATTTCAGTATATATTTTAAAGGAAACTGATTAGTATAAAGTATATAATTACTTTAATAATAATAATAATAATGAAATTTATTAAAAAAAGACCATTCGGCAGCTGGAATGAAAGTAGATTTCATTTTATTTTCATATGTAGTTCATATGAAATATGTAATTTTTGGATTTCAAAAATTTTCAAATTTTGTAATTTCTAAACTAATTGACCGATTTGGCTCAAATATGAACTCGGCCTTTGTAATCGTCCATAGAACATGTATGTTCAGTTTCATTAAGATTTCTAAAGAATTACAGATGCTACCGTGCTGACAACTCCCGCGTTATTTCGTATATACATAAATACATGCATATATAAAATACGAACCTTTTGTATTTTCTGACTAAGCTCTTCGAGTTAAGTCGGAAAACAGCAAACGCTTTCAAAAGTTGCGTCATTAGATTAAATAAAATAGTTAGATTTTTATGAAATGTACTAAAAAATAGTTACATTGCTGCGTTAGCAGCGCCCGCTTGCGTACGCTAAGTTCACTATACAAAATGAACTTATCGTAAATAAATAATGTGACGCACTAAAAACCTTTCGTTGCACTGTGTCGAGATCGACTTAATTTCGTAGATTTGATAAAGAACTATTCGTTATCACGACGCATTCACGCGAGTACGGAATGATGCAGTTTCTACTTCGATCTGATAATTCGAATCTGAGTCGAGATCATTTAAGTTAGCGCAATCGAACTGCAGCGGTTTGACTGTCGTATGTGATCTACAATATAACGACTCAACGTCAAGGGGTGTACTGTTAAGGTCAAATTCAAGGTCAAGACTCCTCTTTCCTCGTTTCTTATTACACCATTGCATATCAGCCATCGCTAATCATTCGATTGGAAATTTCATCTAATAAAAAAAATATTTTGAAACTTGATTCTTACTTGGTGAGTATATTGAGTAAAATACGCACGAAAATACTCGCAAATCGCAAATCCGGTACCTTTTTTGGATTCGATTTATAATTTATAAAAAAAATTGTTTTACAATTGATTCGTTGTTAATATTAGCGAATTTGTGTGAAAATTTTTCAAGACGAATGTAAGTCTAACAACACATAAATAAAATATGTCAAAGATCAACGTTACATCCGTGATATTTGAAAAATCTACAATTGAAGTCATCGACGGATAAGTTTACTTAGGACAGTTTATCAGACTGGGCACAGCCGACAGCAATGGGATAGCAAACTGAAGGAAATACGTAGAAAAATCTGAGTGACCTACATAATCCCAAAAGTCAACAAACTGAAGTAGCAACGGGCGCACTGCGTCACTAATAAGCAAAATCGATAACTCGCAGAAAGACAAAGTCATGAATGTGTATCACGAACTGAACACTAAAGTGTGATACCGCCCCTCGTCAATAGAACTGGCGAATTCATAAGGGTCATGGGTCATCTTCGGTTAAAGGCAGTCCATAATTGTGCGTTATGTAAATCTACATGGAGGACCCTCGTCCATGAAAAGAACCAACGAGTAATAATATAAATATTGCAGTTTTTAGATGTTCGTCTGTAACAATACAGATCCGGTTTTAAAACAGGCGATATATAAAAAAAGTTTTACGATCATCAAAATATTGTAATACTTTTCTTCAAATATTTTGTATGTGCACGTTGTTCGCGGGAAAAGGTTTTCTTTTCAGAAAGAAAATTTTTGAACAGATTGTAGACATAGTTACGTATAAATCATTTACATATATATCTCAGCTGAGTGTATAAATAATTTATTTATGAAAAATAGATTTAAGACGGCGGCTAATCATAGCCCCTGAAGATGCAAAAAAAAAAAATTGTATTAAATGAAATTTCGAAACGGACACTTTGATCAGAAGGAATTTATAAATTGCTAATATTTTATTTCAGACGATGCGAATTAAGGCGTCTTTTATAGCTTAATTTTCCTTTTGTTGTATCGTCAGATTTTTTTTATGTTACAATTAAGATCTATTTTATTATCTTTTATTTCTATAAATAAAAAAAAATAATTGTAGTAAACTGAAGAAACATCACTATATTCTTTTTAAATATTATCAACTATTTTAAAGTACTATTTTCCCTCTTTGTTTTCATCTGGTCCCTTAAATTGCGTTTACGTTCCGTATATCACCAGCTCAACAAGCATAACTGTGCCATAAATCAAACTTGGTGTTTGAATTTGTACTCTTTGAATTTTATGCGAACGCGCCGTAACATATGTAATCATAAATCTTAAGTGAACATAAAAAATGCTTAGAGCTAAAAGACTGACCACTGACTGTTCTATTATATGCGAATTCATATTATCGGTTGAATGTGTGGTTGTTTCTAAATTAGTTTTACTTGATTACATGGAATATGACAACTGTTATCTAAAATTTTATGAAAACAGTTTTTTTTTCGAGCGATCGATTCAATTGTACGTATAATTAGCATAAATTTTTGTATTGACTATGGAGAATGCATATAAGGCAGAATAATTAAATATCATTAAAAGTGAACCCTTTGTATTGTTTTAAAACGCCTAATGCTTAATGCATAACTTGTGTTGGTATAATTTAAAAATAAAAATACCTTTTTATATATCACTTGACAAATAAGCAATGTGATTATGTGTTTATGGCAAATTGATATACTAAATCAGTATTTGATTCAAATCTCCACGTATGACAGTCGCCCGCCACCTGTACTAGATCGTATCTCCAATGTACTGGCAGGCCGTCCCGGGGTTATCTGCATTCCCGATCTAAGTATTTTTTTATTATTTAATCTCCAATTTTGTTATATTCCATTGCAGATTCAGTATTCTCAGCAAAATCTATTATGTAAACTCTTTAAACGCAAATCTGATTGTGAAAAACTTTCCTGTTCATCTTATTTACCAACCCTTTCGGCGTACCAGATTAATCTGAACTTTTTTTTTTGAGTAATAGAAAAACTTTTAAATCACGGAGAACTTCGAAATAATAATTATTTTGTTCTGTTAAACTTTTTTAATTTGTGAATACTAAACATTAAAAAGATAAGGATTTATGCGTCACAATATTGAAGCTGAAAATATGGTCAGATACACTAAAGTTATTTAGTTAGGTCTAAAGTGTATTTAAGCAGAAATCTGGTATTAAATTGGCAGGTAGCAGCAAATAAGAATTGACATATGACTTAGCTCTTGCTGCTGACTTGAATTTTTACACGACTATACGGGTTTATGTAATTCAACTAAATTATGTACTAGCTTTCTGCTTAGGTCTTCGCCCGCGTGGACGTAGAATGCGCTTCTTCATCTTTTGTATTGAACGATTGTGGTGTCCATCTCAATCTAGTTCCCACTTTCGATTCTGGTCCCAATACTATTTCTGTTTCGATCGCGGTCACTCTCTTTACTGTGACACCAGTTCCACATTCGGTTTCGACACCAGTCCCGTTATCAATTTCTTGATGAACCTTTTTGTCCATTCGTATTGTGACATCAGTAAATCTACACGCCAGAAATTGTTATTTGACTTGTAAATTCTTACGTCAAAGCTATATATGAGGATAACTTTTTTCCTGACATTCGAAATTAACTGAAATAAAACCTGTATTCTGCTCCAAAATAAGCTTTATCTACCCGTGAAAATTGCATCAAAATTCGTTCAGTAATTTTACAGACATGCACAGACAAGAATTAAAACAAAACTCTCATATGACCATTTTTTACTCTTTATTTTTCTTACATACCTTCAGCGTACTTTGTTTCGTGAGGTTCCGTATTAAAGGAGCCTTGATATTTTCGAAAGGCACAAATGCAAATGACATGAACCAAAATGTTTCGATCTTTTCTCGATTCGTGAAGTCATCACCAAAATGCTGCAAAACAGCATATCAAAATACATAAGAGTATTTTGATGATGCTGTTGTATTTTAGGAACTTTTCAATGGTTACTAGCTAATCTCTTAATTTAGGCTTATTCAGATAGTCTGCGAGTGTCTATCTAACACGAGTAATCATTTTAAAGAAATGACTTTTGAAACAATCTCAAAAAACTGTAGCGCAAATAGAAAAGAGAGAAAGAGGAATTTGGACTGAATTAAGTTCTTGCGCGTTACAGGCTTTAGAAATTATCTGATCTATTAGAATATTTGGTATAATTGTGCATATTAATTTTTTCAGTGATTGTCCTAACATTGCGACTATATAAGTAGACTATACAGTTTTATGCATTATTTATATCGATCTATTTTATTATATTCATCTGTATAAATGACATTCATGAGCGATAACACTTAAATAAAATTATTTATGATTTTCGTTTTAGTACAACTGCATTTTTGAATAAAAGCTTACTCTTAAAAAAGTTTTGTTTTTTACCAGTTTGTTTTTATTATTTTAGTCCATTGAATCGCGATTTTTTTTAAATTATATTTTTACTAATTCGTCACTCCCCCTATCTAGTGAGAGACATTACAATATAGATATCTATTTAATAACAGAATAATTATTAGTAATTCTACACAGAACAGTGTATAATGGATTTATAAAATTTCATGGAAGTTCCATGGAATTCACTGGAACGACACGTGTCGACTCCGTTGCGCCGAGCCGCGTGCCAAAGCTCGCTGAAGGGCGAAATTAAGCCCCCCCTCCTTTACCCGGAAGGATAATATAATGATACGGTAGGCTTCGTGGAATTCGTGCTTAATTAAAATTTCATTCGAGGTTCGATCGTTAGTTTTATTACCGTTAGACCGCTTGTTATCGGTGTTGAATTCTATTTATTGCAACCCGAAAGTTGTGATGTTGACGGGAAATGTGGACGCGGATTAGCCGCATATCCTAACGGGTACGTGCCTTCTCGTTCCTCGAGCGTTGGAAGCAATTAATGACGGACCAATGACAACTGTGGCCAATTACAAAGCAGAAGCGCTATTCTCTAAAGCGGTAAACAAAAAAAAAACATACGAAATGATATATAGTTTCGCACAGATTTCAAAAACGATATTCAAGAAAATTGTGCACTTTCAATTTCTATGATAAAGTGGTAAACTTGCATCGCGCGATAAATTTAATAGAAAATATGATTTTGCGTACGTCATCTTATCTGTAAAAAATATTTTGCAGTGTTATAAGGTGTCCCTACTCGAATTATACATCTACATTTGTAATATTTCTATAGTTTAAAATATTTATGAATTAATCTTCACGTAACTCTAGTAGAATCACCTGTTCTATCAAAGCTCAACTCCTGTGATAGATGTACCGTGGCTTAATACAACAACTAAAACTTTTATACAGCGTGTCAAAAATTCCTGTGCTAGGTTTTGTTCTAAGGTGACACCTTTTTTAAATAAAGCAGAAATGGCAAATACGTCTTCACGACGATTTATCCACCTTGATGCTCCTCTTTTCGGCGATGTAAGAACAAAGACTCCCTCATACTCGTATGAAAAACTTACTTGTTCCTATTCCAGTCGTCTTATACTTCTTAACGTACCTATTCGTAGGACCGTCGCATTTAGGAGCAGCCTTAAGTATGCCGCCTCCAAAGCATGGAATAATATATCACCTTTGTAACCTTCCATCGGTTTAGGCGCTCTTCAAAGAAGCACATTTTGTTACTGCAAACGAATGGCATTGCCGATCACCTGCTGTTGAACTCTTTTCATAACTGTAATAACTGTAAAGGGTTAGAAATAATTGGAAAAATAAAAAGAAAGGATGGTGGAATTATTTTGTTATTTTTCATAAATTATTTTTGAAGTTATATTTATTTTGGCGCGTTACGTAAAAATGATGAATTAATTTTTATTCGAGTGACACGAATTCTCTTCTTTCTTCTTTTCTTTCTCTCTTCTCACAAGCGGTTTATTGAGCAACTTCTGACTACTAATAACTGATATGTTAAACGGTCGAACTGAAGGAGTTGTCTTCGAGTTTTCTGTCACCAAGTAGGTGACCACACAACCCCTAGCGTTATCTCCCCACCTCTTGCCCCCCTTTGTCGATTTCCTTTATAGCTTTACTTTCTCTTGAGATAAATTTTTGTTACTGTTTCATAATAGTATATAAGTGAAACAGACAGCTTCGTCCTTACGAATATTGGATCGTTTACTTGTCTTCATTAAGTTCAATACAACAAAAAAACTACTGAAAATCCGTGAAACATCTTTAAATCTCCAAAGTCGTAAGCGAACCGGAGAAAACACTAGTATTTGCTTAGAAACAATAGAAAAATAATTTCCAAAAGAAATCTTACAAGAATGAGATAAACATCACAAATGTTACAAATTCGAGAGCTAAGTCAGGTGCAAACGACTATATACCTACAGCACTGACGGAATTAAGAGTATTTTATACAAAAAATAAATAAAATCCAACTACTAGATTTTCATATTACCTCTTTACTATAGACACATATTTATCCTAAACTATCAAATCTATGTTTCATTATTCAACTTTCATTATTCACGTCCTATTAATTTAAAATTTTTATGTGTAAAAATATTATACTTAATTTATATCTACTTTTTGAATGGACAAGAAGGTTGACAGACTTATTCTTTTATTATGCGTGAACTGATTTATTGCTGGTGTATATTTATTAGAAGTGGAATTCTAATGTCTATACATGCCAACAAAGCTAAAGTCTTAATGATGTACAGATTAAGCACTAAATTGAGGACTCATTGATTCCCTTTTCATAGACAAACAACTAGTTTAGTTTTAGTTTAGTTTAAACTCTAGCAATTTTAAGTGGTGACTTACCACCAATCCAGTCTAAGTCTTGTAATCTAAGCTTCTCGAGTGCATTTGAGGGTCTCGTTCGACTGAGTAAATGTTTGGAAATTTCCCACTCAATTTATAGTACGATGTGTTTGCTGAATTTATCGATTGCACTTGATTGCACGTTAAGTAATGTATACCCATAATAAAAACGTACATTATTATAATTATAAATATGGAGATTTAGTCAGAGCAACATCTGGTGTGTACTAGCTTTAGCCCGCGGTTGCGCCTGATTGAATATAAAACGAGTTCCTTTACCTTTTACACTCATAGATCATTGGTAACGACAATGTTCAAGGGAATCTTCAGTTGATATTGTTGTCAAGATCAATACCAGTTCAGGACAGAAATCGCTATCGCAATTGAGAAAGGAAGCGATATAACTTTATAATAGAACAATTCAGCTGTGGTACGTGTGTTTCTGGAGTTAAAGTGTACGTTTATCTGGAGCGGTTCGGTCGAAATCAAGATCGACATGGTGATCGTTCAGTGTAAAAGATGAATGAACTTCATTCTTCGTCCACACGGGTGGAGTCGCGGGCGTTAATTTTGTCAATAAAGCGGATGACATTTTTAAAGAATATGCATGGGTTAACATAATTAATAGTAGTGATAATACAGGGCACATAACTATTGTTTAAGAAAATAACGATATTTATGGTATATTGGCAGTATGGTGGTTTTGGTTTAAGGCGCGATACGTGACGGCCAATGCGCAACTTATTTTGTATGCTAAAGATAATCGCGTAAAGAAATAACCACACTACTGGCTTCTACAAACAATACATTATTAAAAATAATTTATAGAATGTCACAAAGGTTCATCACACCATTCGCTTTTGAAACGCTTGAATATGTATATAATGCTTGATTTGTGTGCATTGGTAGGATGCTTACAAAAATCAAATTTTTAGGAAAACTTATTTTAAGTGATAATTCTTAATTTTGGAATATGTAGCTTATTCGCTTAAACCTGTGTGGAGATCTGAGGAAAGTAAATAAAAAAATTTTTAGTTTCGAAGTGCAAAATATCGATATGGACTGTACTCATAAACTAAATAATTAAATTATAGAATAATTCTTCTGAATAATAATATTCGAGAATAGTACCTTATATTACTTATTTACAAAAAATAAACGGATATTCCAAATTGCAATTAATATTGTTGTTCATATCGGACGTAACATGATTATGTCTTATTTTTATAAATGATTTAAAGCCATGTTTAAGTTTGCATTCGAACCTAGTTAAGGAGTTGAATACATTGGAATCCAAGTGTCGACGAGTCAGTTTATTTTTACACGTTCAATGCTTTTACAAGTCAAGTTAGGTCAACTAAACATATTAAAGTGGTTCGGTAGTGTTTTTCTATATCTTAGTAACATATTTTCTCTTTTTTTATTCTACTTTTCACCTAGTCTCAATCCTCAAAGTACTGATAGGAATATTTCGTAACAATATCGTAAATATAAAACGAACACGTGTCTAAGCTTTGTCGCAAAATTAGAACTGATAACCAACCTTGAGCCGATGTACTCAAGGTGCATTTCGCGATCGCAGTGCACGGATGACAAAATTTAATTGGACAATGAACCTCGACACCAGAGCCATTATGTGAATACTAACAACGCATAAAATTTCCATCAGAGGACGAGTTACCTTATCCTCGATCCAATGTTTGTTCGAACTACAATTAATTTTTATTACAATTAGCGGTATCACTCTTGATAATTGTAATGCGCTACCCTGAACAAAACTATATAATTATATTCAGCCAAGTTTTCGACAGCGGATATAGCAAGGGACTAAACGTTTAGGCGATCACGCCACGGCATCGAGTGTCGATCCTATTGATATATATCAATGGTGACCCGGTTTAATAGGAAAAGGTATACCTTATGCCAAATTATAGTTTGGCATAAATCCAAAATGTTAAATTGCCGTATGCGTCTACAATTGAATACGTTATGAAGCGTGATCTCTAGTTGCGAAAATCGTTGATGCGAAAAGTATAGTATCTATGTAAATAAAACGGAAAGTTTTTCCTTGGTGAGTGCGTCACTTATTTTTTTCAAATGTTCCTAATAATCCGATATGAGGTTAATAAGGAAAGAAAAATTAAAAAAGTTGCTGGGAAAATTTAAAAATAGTGGAAAGTTGATTGTGCCTTTTCTAAGGGATTTTTCTATGATTTCATGACTAAAACCCACGATTCAAAGGATGGATATGCGTATTTTTTTTTTGTTAGAAATTAAAAATCTGATCGTTATTGATAATGATATCAATTGATACAAAACTGAAGAAATTCAAACATACTTAAGTCAATGTTCATATGTTCGTTTCCTATGCGTGACTGTAAACCTTTGTATGCCTAGGAAGATTTCTAAAAAACAAAAACTAGCATTTGTCCTCGGTTTCATCTTCATATTTGCACTGCCAAATCGAACTACTGAATCGATCATGAAAATTCTTTCAATAATAGGTAGCTACGCTATTCCTGAGTGAATTTTACTGCCAACATTTACATCTGGTTTTATTCAAGAATATATATTCGTAAGGCGATTTTAATAATTCATGAATACATAGAAAGCTAAACTACCCTCAAGTATTATAGCTTATATATTATTTTAAGTATGGCGTTTGCGCTTTGTTCGAATTCGACCGATTCAACCACCAATATATTATTGGTGGTTGAATCGATATTAAAAGCCTGACGGAAAGTAGTATAGAGAAAGGGACCAGAACCAGTATCAAAAGTGTGACCGAGATCGAAATCTAAAGCGAAAACTTCTTTTTATCGACCGATACAAAAAAGAAGAATTCATTTTCTGTTCATTCTGGCGAAGTTGCGTGCATTCACTACATGGACAAGAAAGGGCAGATCAACATCTGCCGGGCCAACTAGTCTTATTATGAAACCACGTAGGCTATGCTCCGCGGCGTTCACTCTGACAACACGTGCGAAATGTATTACTTTTATGGTAAGAAAGGCATCGTATAAATTTTAATCGCCCTACTGCTGAGGCATGGCCTCTAGTTCATTGCGGACTAGCTTTCTGCCCGTGGTTTCGCCTATGTGGAATTCCGTCTGTTACATAATTTTTTATCGTATTTCAATCCCTTCCTCATTCAAAGGATCATTTCCTCTTCAATCTCTTCCCTCCCCTGGTATATTTTTCAATAGGTGCATAAGCTCTGCATACCAATCCATAGCAAGCTGGCGGTTGTTAACGACCGTTGTCACCAATAACATGACAAATCGAAGTCCGAAAGGCCGAAATCGACAGCTTAATGTATTCACCAAAGCTCGGAGCTCGACTTAAGTTTAAACTTTAATGTGACTTAAAGCTTAAACTTAATCTGACTGACTCATAGGTCAATTTGTCAGTGGTCAGTAAAGAACGTGGCTTCTTCCAGGGTTCAATGCACTCAAGTATTAACCCACCAGCGCCCATGTAGATGATATCTACATATAAAGTGTATATCAGTAGAAGTCAACCATTAGACTTCGTAATAGCTGATGTTGCATTATTTCGAATCGGTTTCATTGTGATGTTGTGCTATTATTCGTTTAGTGGGTCGCGGTACATCACCGTAAACGATATTTATACTTCATTAGTGAACTCGTAAATCCGTAGAATCGTTGTTATAGTCTTAATTTATGACTCAATCCCACTTCCAGACAGAGTTAATGAATGCTCGTCATTTGCGTTAATCAAACGTCTCGACTTATTTATACGTAAACCAACAGTTGTAGCTGGAATTTTTACGAACCTTATCAATAGCGGAGTTGTTGGAATAAGATTTTAATTAATTCTTAATTATTTAATTAATACATTATTAAATCATAACGATGTATAAAGCACTAGATATACATCATGTTCAATTTGCGGATTCGCCAATAATTTGTTTTTTTTTTTAATAAAATATTTTTGTAATGATATTTACGAAATAGCCGTATTGGGGTTCAAGGATTGGGTTAAGGTAAAATGTAAACACTCAGAAAAACAGAGTTTTTAATAATATGATACAAAGATTCACTACGGAACGGAACTACTTGCACATTTATAATAGACCGTACTTAATTTGTGAATACATTCATAACCAAAAAACACTGATACGTAAGCAATCAAATACCGATCTAATATATGCCTCGGCGACCGGTCGCAAAAAAAACCATAACCAAAACCATAAATCATTTACTAAAACAAAGAAGTAAAGACGCATCGCCCGATGTAAATAAGCAAGTTTTATCACAATCTAGAACGTTCTAACCAATGAAATTGCATTAAGATGCAAATAAATGCCCATGCATTTCGAGATAATAATTTAGAGCACAATTCTTTAATATTTTTAGGAGTGTCATTCTGTTATTGAATTCTTTCGTTTATGAGCGTAGTGGGTAAAGAGCAAACTTAAACACTAGGTGCTTGAAGTTAGTTTTTATTTATTTTGTGCGACAGATCTTAATAAACCTTACTGTACAGGAATACTTTTCGCTTTCCGAACTGTGAAACAAAAAATCCAATATTTAGTTTTATTCGGGAAAAAATTTAAGCTGTTATCATCAATGTGGTTGCAACGTTCTGGGACAATGGAGTAATGTATTCTTCGAGGCACAAGATGAGCGGTTTCATTTTACTTAATATGAAAACCCTTTGGTCTATGCGCCTGTGACCACGATCGAACCCAGTACTATCTTATACCATGGCGACAGTCTTAACCACCGAGCCACCACAGCTCTATATTTAATTATATATTATATATCTAGTTTTGTTTCAATGATAAAACTGTTTGATTCATAATATTCAAATGATGTTCTAATGAGGCTAAGGTACTGTAATTTCTTTTCACGTTATATTTTTTTAAGAAAAATACAAATATATTGACATCAATAAATTAAGGTTGTAAATTACACTAAGAAAAATAACTATAATACAAATTATTAACTATCATTTTTCTATAACGTTTAATTTGTGTTTGAAATAAGCTAAGCTGTTTATCAGAAACTATTAATAGGTGTACTATTTCGTTTATTAAGAAAAAATATCTTAGTTTTCCAACGAGACGTACTTAATTCGATATATCCAACGAATATTGTTTTCTAAAGTAATGTTAAACTTTACACAAAGTCTGGTTGTATGAAAGTTTTTGCATAGCACGCGTTGCCAAGGATTATACATACGAATGCCAAACTCGGTCCGTTACGTTTTTCACCGTGACTACCTTTTTATTTATAAAGATCTAGTAAACAAACCCAGTTTATGGAAATGCGATGGGAAAAATTGTGCTTTGGGCCATGTCGTTCGTAGAATCGATAATCGCCCAGGAAACGTAATCGGGCGGCGACCAAGAATTGGACGTGGGACGGCCTTCCACCAGGTGGACTGATTCTGATCAGAATCGTGGGTGATTCTGCATAACCCAGAATCGCATATCGTGGATACCTACAGAGGAATGCAAACCTCCGCATCCAATCTGCATACGAAAGCGGAAGAGATGAATACTTGTAATCGGTAATCGAGTACGAAATTCGAACAAGCGTAGGGGTGTCTTTTATTTTAACTAATGGACACAAAAATATTAATTCGTCCGCTCGCTCGCTCTTTTCAACACTTAGACATCCACTGCTGGTTTTTGGTCTTTAGGCCTCCCCTCTAGATTTGTGCGATCTTTGACAACCCGCATACAAAGCAGGCCTGCGACCTTCATCAGAACAGTCCACTTCGTATGAAGGTGCGTCGCATTGCAACGTCCAGTTATCCGTTCTTAGATCAATGGAGCCTGCCCATTGCCGCTCCAACATACTGATTCTGTGAGCTTTATCAAGGAGTCTCTTTCCATATATATCTCTTTCCATCGCACGTCGAGCGACTCTGAGCCGTTTACGACAGTGACAGTAAGGATAACGCCTGGCGTCCCTATGACATTTCTGGCACCATATTCAAAGACTTTCTACTTTAAACACTGAGGTACTCTAGATTTCTAGATGCCTTATAATTTCTCGGATGCTGCCCAAACGAGTTGAATTCTTCATATAATCTCTATATCGAAGTTGGATCTATCTCATCGGAATATAATTTAAAATTGCAATATTATGACTGATATTCTTCTGAGCCCTGATCTAATTTCTATGAAATTTAACCTCTTATCGATTATTTACGGCGTAAATGTTCTGATCTTCGGTTATATGTGTATGGGAGTGGGTGAGATTTTTAATTTATGCAATGGATGTTTATTAAAGTCGAATTAGATTTTGTTGCAGTACAGTTGTAAAAAAAAACCTAAATAATATGGAAATTTGTGTGCATACCACAAATAGTTCACAATGTCTATACGTTATAGTTATAATATATACGTTATAGTAAATATTGAAAATAGTATGGAAAACAAAAATAAACTCACGCCTATTTCTTAAAAGGGTAGGGATAGGATTTCCACATGATACGATCTTTGCATATCTCTATTGTTTCACTGACATCCATTAATATCTTCATGCAGGTTTTTTTGGCCGTTTTTTAATAAGCCACCGATTTGATCTGCATAGGATTTTTTAAGGCGACGGGCGTAGCCTTTGACCTCATTTCCATCACACACATATGCTATACAAATTTCTTTTGTCAGAACACTTTCCTTCATTCTTATAAGATGACCAAACGGCCGCGACATACTTTTTTCTACGATAATCACGACATCTTTCAAATCACATCGCTATGCTCTCCAACATCACTGTTCCTACAAGCATCTTTCAAACAAACTCTACACTTATTATCCAGAGATTGCATCTAAAGGTTTTGTGCTATAAGGATCGAGTGGGAATAAACTGAACCGTGCATTGTCATTTATCCAAAAAGTGAGATTTATTAAAAAAAACTTATATATCCATCATGATGTGATACGAATCACATTTTTTTATTGCAAGTAATACCGTGTATATAAACAGTTTGACTTTCTCAGCCTATTTATTACTTCCAAATATTCACTGAATAAATCCAATCAAATAGCCACACGGCATAAAAAGAAATCTTTTTGCGTTCACAACAAAAGCATTGATTTAACATTAACAAAAGACGTCGAAATTTCCCTTAACCTTAATTTATTCTTAATTACAAAACGAAATTACGTTCTTTTAGCGCCTAATGACTCGTGAGCTATTGTTTTGTAGAGCCATTGTGGTGAAAACATGGACAAGTTCGATTTTAAATAATGAGTTATCGGTCTGCCTTCGAAGGCAGGTGATTCATGACGCACAATATAAAAAAAAATACAAGTCTCTTTTAAAATAAGCGCGACAAACGCAAGCGCATGATAAAACGTTGCGCACAATAATATCGGATTACGTGTCATAGGTTTGCTCGATAATCACTTCATGTCGTTGATGAAGAGCTGTTACCGGCCTTCGTCACCAAAGTGCTTATTATATACGAGACAGAGAGCTTAACGTGCCCGTCGAGCCATAGAGAAAATACTTTGATTACTCTCTAAATTAATTTTTCTTTTCGCCTGCGATGAATCGATTGGAATCTACTTCTGATTCGAACTCAAGGCGCTGAGTTCGCGAAATCATAGATAAAAACTTTTATTATAAACTAACGCCCATTTTCCAGGAGGGTAGGCATAGACGATAAACTTCTACATGTTAGGATCTTTGCATATCTCTATTGCTTCACTTACATCCATCAATCTATACATGCACGCTTGTCGGTTTCGCGTGCTTAAAATCTGGTCAATTTTAGTATATTCCATAACTTCATCCACATAGATTTTCTAGGATAACCCTTGGCGACCTTTCCATTGCGTACACATTCGTTGTGTACATTTATTTCGTCGATTTTCTTTCATTCGTCCGTTGCAGGCGACGAAACTACCGCAACACGCGTTTTTCTAAACTTCAAGTCCGCTATTTCGGCAGAAAGCGATGTAAGAAAAGAACGAGATTTAGTTCTATAAGCGGTTAATTACGGCGCTGCTTCCCTTGTGCCAAGAACGAGCAAACCTCGATGCGAGGTTAACTGCCGAATAGAGGAACCACTTCTAATCCTTTTGCGTTCTACCTTGGAAATCATTGGTCAGCGGTCAGTTGCATGCAGCATGTTAACACATGCTGTAGGTAAACGTCTAATCATTCTGTCCGTCATCGTTCAAAGCTATGCATTGTTTTAGACGTGAGTTTGCGATTTTGAAAATAACATACGTAAAATTTTTCAAAATTACAACCAAAACTATATAAATAGGGTTGGCTATATCAATACTGCGTGAGTGTTGAGACAGACCACGCGTGAAAAATGACAAATAAAATCGTTTTGTAATTTAATATACATATAGTATAATAAATTACAAAACGTAATTTCATTAATAATTTAAAATGGTGTGAAATTAAGTTGAGGAAACGATGACAAAAATTGTTTTGTTTTTGGGCACTTTGTTCGTTTGTATTTTGATACCTGCCGTATTGTTTTATAATACGAAATAATGTCAATTATTTTTCCATTTATGGAGAAATAGACAGGTCGTCTAACGTGATTTTTGCCGGCAATAAAGACAGGACAAAATAGTATAATAGCTGTTCATCGAATAATTACATACAAAATGAAACATCCTTTTATAATACAATACACAGAGTACAAAAGTTTATCTATCTATTTAAAAACGATAATTTATTTCAATAAAATTTATCGTACAATATATCCTATCTCAAAATTTGGAAAACAGCTAGCCGTGCAGATCATCTCTTAAATTTCCCAGTATGATATTTATTAATGTGTCTTTGAGCTCAATAAGTGACAAAAATCGTCTATAATACTAATATAATATAAAATATAATATAAAAATATAATATAAAATATAATATAAAAATATAATATAAAATACTTTTCATGGCGGCTTGAGCTCAAGCCGCCATGAAAAGTATTTTGTATTATATTTTCTCGCTAAATGGCAGTGCTTATATTGTATAACTAGCGTCCGTCCGCGGCTCCGCTCGTATGTACATAGAATGAATTCTTTCGTCTTATATATCGATCGATGACGATCTTCATCATGATAGCGATCGCTATACTGTTCTTTGTCCTAATCGCCACCGCTCCCCGCTCTTGATGCTCATTTCTTTCAATGATTGGTCCCGCTTTTGATTGCGGTCCCGCTTTTGACTGTCGTCCCGCTTTTGATTGCGGTCCCGCTTTTGATTGCGGTCCCGCTTTTGATTGCGGTCCCGCTTTTGATTGCGGTCCCTCTTTTGACTGTCGTCCCGCTTTTGACTGCGGTCCCGCTTTTGATTGCGGTCCCGCTTTTGATTGCGGTCCCGCTTTTGATTGCGGTCCCGCTTTTGACTGTCGTCCCGCTTTTGACTGCGGTCCCGCTTTTGATTGCGGTCCCGCTTTGATTGCGGTCCTGCTTTTCACTGCAGTCCTGCGACTGCGGTCCCGCTTTTGATTGCGGTCCCGCTTTTGACTGCGGTCATGCTTTTGACTGCGGTCCCGGTTTTGATTGCGGTACTGCTTTTGATTGCGGTCCTGCTTTTGATTGCGGTGCCGCTTTTGATTGCGGTCCCGCTTTTGATTGCGGTCCCTCTTTGACTGTCGTCCCGCTTTTGACTGCGATCCCGCTTTTGACTGCGGTCCCGCTTTTGACTGCGGTCCCGCTTTTGATTGAGGTCCCGCTTTTGATTGAGGTCCCGCTTTTGATTGAGATCCCGCTTTTGATTGCGGTCCCGCTTTTGACTGCGGTCCTGCTTTTGACTGTGGTCCCGCTTTTGATTGCGGTCCTGCTTTTGATTGTGGTCTCGCTTTTCACTGCGGTCTTGCTTTTGACTGCGGTCCCGCTTTTGATTGCGGTCCCGCTTTTGATTGAGGTCCCGCTTTTGATTGAGGTCCCGCTTTTGATTGAGATCCCGCTTTTGATTGCGGTCCCGCTTTTGACTGCGGTCCCGCTTTTGACTGTGGTCCCGCTTTTGATTGCGGTCCTGCTTTTGATTGTGGTCTCGCTTTTCACTGCGGTCTTGCTTTTGACTGCGGTCCCGCTTTTGATTGCGGTCCCGCTTTTGACTGCGATCCCGCTTTTGACTGTGGACCCGCTTTTGACTGCGGTCCCGCTTTTGATTGCGGTTCCGCTTTTGATTGCGGTCCCGCTTTTGATTGCGGTCCCGCTATTGTTTGCGGTCCCGCTTTTGATTGCGGTCCCGCTTTTGACTGAGGTCCCGCTTTTGATTGCGAATCCGATATTGATCTATTTTCGAGTGGTGCTTTGAATATTGATCCCGGTACTGTTCCTTATACCAATTCCGATCATGCTCTTGATTCTAATTTTAGTTCCGTACTCGATTCCGACCTCGGTTCCGTTCACGATTTCAATGTCTTCCGGTCTCAACTTTCGATTCTGCTCTTCGTCGCGTGTGCACTTTAAATTCCTCTATCAGCCACTGTTTTGGTTTGAATGGGCCTAGTAACAAAACAAATTTAATTACATGTTTACTCTTAGATATTGTAGTTTTCTATAAGTGAATGAACTTTCAGGATCTGGAACAGCACAAATACGCACATGTCGTCATAGCAAAATGTTAATAATCTATTTTATTTTAAGAGTTCTATTCATGAAGGAATTCTTAGACTCGGTTCGTAATTTGGTTCAATAGTACGAGTGTGCGGATTAAATCTGTGACAGTTGTCAGTTTTTCTTTCTGAAACCTACCCGATTTCGAGTGCGACATATCGCCACTGTCATCGTAATTGGATTGAAAGTTTAGGCACACAAAGAAAATGAATAAAATATATGCAGTTTTTTATACATTAAACAACTCTATTTAATAACCCAATAGATAGATATAACCCAAAAGAAATATGTCCATCCTACAATTACGTTTTTCCTTGTACTAAAGCAATAACTTGAAATATTTGAAATTGAATTGTATTTATTTATTCGGTTAGTTCACTTTAAATTACAAGCAAACGTACCTATAAACGAAGAAAGCTGTTGTTCAAATTCGTATTTCTAACATGTGAATGATTGAGAATTTTAAGCCACTATTTTTATTCAAACCCCAAACAGCATCCACTTGATGTATTCACTTGTATAAATGTTTAATTTCTACAATAAATGCAATATCAACTCGAGCGACATTAAAAACGTTTGCTTAGGAAATCCCATCTTAACGGATAATCAAAGCTAAACGTGTTCAATGGAACCCACAGGATGGAATTGGGTCTAAAATATACTAACGCGATTCGCGCAGGTGGATAACCAAAAATGTAACGTACATGTTGGTTGGACTGGGGTCCACGGGATCCAGTCGAGTAGAAGGGAAAAATAGGTGTCTGAACTGTTTTGTAACAAGTTTTTAGGGATCCTTTTGTATTGTAAGTAGATAGATTTTTCATCTTCTACCCTACTAATGCTATAATGTGAATTATTTTGAATTCGATTAGTTGAAAAAGCTTGTCTTAAAAAACGGGAGAAGCGCGAGTTGAAGTCGCGTGAGGAGGGTTCCCTACGATTAATATGATATTTGTCGTGTTTTATTAAATCCTATCTCAATTTGTTTGTAGTAATTAAAACAACTGCGAATGGAAGTTTGTAGGAAAAGTATTTTGAGATTTACCGTGTTATTTCGAGACTATATGTAAATAGAGAACTATTTTTTTTTTATTAATTCTATATTTTACGATCAATAGTTTGCGAGATTGATGAGGAATCGTCAAGTTTCATATAGTTTTCTTAAATCATTAAAAGTTAATATTAAAATCTATATATATATATATATATATATATAGATTTTAATATTAACAATGTTTATATATATATGGTATACATCATTACAAGCATATGATATTTCACACGATACAATTTTCAAAATCTTATTTTTAATTCATTTATTTACGTACAAGTTTGTTTGGGTCACAGACATTCATATGTGTACTAACTTTGCTGCACTTAGTTAGTCCAGTAGAATCTGAGCAAATTGGCTGTTACAGACGGACAGACACAGACATGCGTTATCCTATAAGGGCTAAGTTTGTTTTCATTCTGACGTACGGACCGTGAAAATTAATACAATCGCTTTTTCACTAGTTGAACACTAAAATATGTTCAACATTAAATCTTAGCAGTCCTTTGAAAGGATCTATCACAATTTTATACAGCTAAATGAATTCGTTTATTTACCAGATATTTCGTTTTGTGATTACACATACGGTGCAATCGACAATTGCCGATCACAGTCGAGCGGAGCACGAGCCGTAGACGGCGTACTTGTTAAATAAAATTTTCAAAAAGGGCCAGATTTTAAGAAAAATTACTCCCGCTCGACGTCATTCGCGAAATTCGCGGGCGCCGACGGAGCGGCCCTCGTTACCGGCCGTAACTTGATTTACATCAAAAGCCAATTGCAATTGACCCCGCGATCGGAAGCGATTTGAAATTATTCGAAATAATTTATTTTTTCACCGTTTCATTCTTTCATGTTCGATTCGTTATTGGACTCTGCGAAACAAATTTTGACGTGACAACGTCTTAAATTAGGTTGCGGCTGGGAGTCACTTATGAAAAAAGTGTAACGCTCGGTAACGTTACGATGAGTCACCGAACGAGAGAGAGGCCCGCCGAATGCCTTGCGTCTCTCTCCCACTCAACTATGATCGGTCTGCCGCGCGCGCGCAGCACTAGAGAATTAGTGCATAGCTTGCAAATGTATTGCAAGTTATTGTATGTATATTTGTATATAAATACGTATGTATGTGTAAAGGTAAAAATAAAATTTTGTTAATATGAAATTCAGTGCGAGATTCTTTGTATAAATTAATGTTTTAAATATAATTCTTTGTATAAATAAATGTTTTAAATTGTTACTATTATTTCATCCTTCTTCCTACTATACGAATGAATATTCACATTAAAATGATTTTACCATTCAAAGTCGTTGTCACGTAAAACTTTCGCCCGTATACCGACTTTACAGGCAACCAATTTTTTTTTTTTTTTCATAATTAATTCGTTTGATTATTTATAGCTTCGGAGCGCGGAAAATTCGTTAATTAAGAACGAATAATGGCTATTGTTTAAATATACACGAGGTGTGTATATTAAAATGACAGTATATAAATATTATTGAAGTTTCACGGGTAGGAAGGTCGTAAATATACCGAGCGATGAGACTCCTAATTGTATCGCGATCAATATTTGGTAGCCGAGAGGCCACTTAAAACTTTGTTAAACAACTTGTTAACTAAACCAAAGAACTAAAAGCTTTTTTAACTAAACGATTTGTTGTTAAAATTCTAGTGTACTGAATTCTTGTATTGAAAATATTTTCGTAATTAAATTTTATTTTCAATATTAGTTTATGTATTCGTCGTTTATTTCGACCTCGCAAATGAAGAAAATCAACGATGATCATTAAATGTGTAAGCGAAATGAAAATCCAGTCATTTAAAAAACTGTCTCTTAGCGCCCACCTTCTCGTGTACAATGTAATCGCAAATCACGCTTTCTAGAACAGCCGACTGGCGTGTAAATGTCATCTGGACTTGTAAATGAAGTCGCAAATAATAGTAAGTTGTAAATAGGAATTTTAAAAACGATTTAACCAATCGAATTTTGCAAATTTCATAAAGAAATCATGCCTCCATTACAACGTGAGCAAATTGTTATTTGTCGGCTGGGAGCCTATTTTGATATTTTTCCTTTATTATTTTATATATGCAATTTTAATGTTACATTTACATGAGACCGACGATTGGCAACCTTAGCAAATTTAAAATAAAAAAGACAATTATAATAAAAATAAGTTTTAAAAAGAAGTATTTACATTATTAAAAAGAAGAAAATAGTTAAAAATAAACATATCGATTAGAAACAAGCCATCTTCTACGTATTAACCTTAGATTGATATTAAAATTTCTTTTTTTTTTGTCAAACTATTATATTACCAGAAAAAACCGTGTTACATTCTTTATTTTTCTCTCATGCTGTTTAATGTAACGTGCTTTTATTCTAGTAATACAATCGTTTGACAAAAAAAAATGGACCTTGAACGACGATTAACAGTTAAAATGTAGAAAATGGTTTGTTTATAAACGAGATAAGTTTAAATTTTTACTTCTTTTTTTACTAATACAAAAGCTTGTTTTTAATTTTTACTGTTGTTTAATTTTTAGTATTCTATGGTAGCAGCATAAATGGCTTAGTAATTATTATTATCAATCTTGATAATAATTACTAAACTCTTATAGGCACCTATAAATTCAGAACTTTGAATTAAGATTTTTTGCATCCGTTTGATGAAAGCCAACTCTGTGCAGAGGTATCACGATAATGCTTAAAAGAAGCTATTACATTAAATTCATAAAGAAAATTTCGTGTTTGTACTAATCACCGTTGAAGAGTTCCCTTGCCGAGAGCCGACCCTGGGAAAAGCCCAATAAAAATGTATAAGACATGTGGAAATGAATATTCGGATGAACTAATTTTTTCAAGAGTTTCTATGATAACACCTACATTTATTCATGCCACGAAGACAAGTTAGATACCCGCATATCGATTGTCTTGATGGTCGCACTACGTCAGAGCATACGACTAACTGTTTGATGTATTTCGACTGTAGTAAAAATGCATAGACCGCCCGAATTCACAAGTGATGATAATTTTTCAAGGGTCTGTAACGTATGTTTCATTCTGACACGATTTTTGCTAGAACAAGTAGGTTTTCATAAGTTTCTTCTCCGTAAGTTATGAAGTAACCATCTATGTGAACTCGGATTCACACATCTTCACCGGGTAATGTATGAACACTTTGCCTACGAGAATCCAACCATTGAATAGGGATGTATGATAATGAATAACATACATTTTAGACATTCAAAATCGGTATATATATACAAATATATATTTGTAAAATAATTTGTTGTTATATGTTGAACATGTTCAAATACTTTGTAACAAATTAAGCTTTTTAACAAGTTAGCCCTAACGGTCTTTAGAAAGAAATTTACATTAAACCGATTTACAGTCCATAAAATGTTATTTTCGAGGTTTCACTAAGTAGGGCCTTCTTAACCGAATTTCTTTCTGCAGACGCGCTCGCGTCCGCATTTACATATTAAAGGGTTAGCGCCCTTCCGCCAAAACGCAATTCCGGTTCTTTCGGAGAGTTATTTTTAGTAATTTTTCCTTAGGCCAACCGCACACAAAAAAACTTTCGACTGCCGAGAGAAATGTCGGTCGTCTAAGACGCACTTGGTCTGTGATAAGACAGACCACATACACGTCTGAGCCGATTATCGAAATGTATAATCAAACTTCGAAATGTGTAGCTTCATATTAACATTGTCGCCGAAAAAGGATATTCAGAATTCAGTCAGCGATTGTTGAGTTTCATAAAGTATATGAAGACTGCTTAGCGAATTGAAATGACGCCGCGGGGTTAGGCTCCGTGTAATCACCTCGCTGGTGCCTCTCAATAAAGAAAATAGAACAAGAGTAGCAGAGATAATTATAATATAAATAGCTATCAAAAAGTAAAAGACTGAGAGATTTGTAAGCTGAGGGAACTAGCCTAACGACATAATTATATAAAATGAAAGTCAAGGTGAAGGATGATAATAGACATCACTTAGAGAACCTTAATGTGTAACAAAGAAAAACTATCATAAAGAAGTAGAAAAATTAATATGGAAAAACAATATCTGAGTAGGAAATAATTGTAATTTCATTTTTCTTTTGTTACCTAGAATGATTTCGATAATAGACTAGACTGGACCTAGTAGGGTAGATAATTTTGTAGGTGGATTCCTTGATTGAGTATATTGTTCAGTTCCATTAGCTCACCTTCGATCTCATTATTAATTGGAACTTTCGCACTGTTGAAGTACGTTGTGAATCCAAAAACATAGCTGAAGATAAGTGACCATGAAGTGGATAATAAAGGAAACATGTGAAAGTGTCATATTTTGTATCGACAACAAATAAGTTTTTATATAAAAGACTACATTCGAACTAATGTAAAATATGTAATAGCATAAAGGATTACTTACGTGCGTGTAATAGTGCTTCATAGTTGTTACGGACAGCTGCGCTCTTAGTGTTAAATTGCACAATGTGTAAATAAATGTATTATTTTGATTTATAAAAACGGACTTAGGTTATGAATTCTTTTTCGTTTTATTCTATTTTGTGTGTGTTAATTAAGTAATTTGAATAGTTGTCTCTTTATTACCTGGGTAGAGATTATTTGTTAAGAAGCGTTCATTGTTTCATATTCGTCTATTTTGCCTGATTGTATATTTATTGTTTTTTAGGGTTTTTTTTGTCTTGTGTTTATTGGGTTTTGTTGTATTTAATTGCTAAATCATCGTGATGTGCATAAGTGTTGTATATAAAATTGTGCCTTGATAAGGAAGATCAATGAGAGGCCGAGAACCGCGGCGGTCTATACGGTACGACCGCAATTCGGTGTACCGAGCGTGTGTGGCATTCATGCGTGAAATATGCGAAGTGGATGGCTACGCCCTTTCGATTGTAATGTATGCAGTTCATATGTGCAGGCGAATGCGCCATCTATCAATGGTAGCGGAGTTGGTGCATCCGTCGCCAGACAATCATCAGTTAGTTCAGTTCCGATTTCTGCCTTGTGGTGTCCGGTTATGCTCCCACGACCTATCACAGGCTATTTCGAAACTACGATAGCGTTGTACTTTCAGCCATAGGCGCTCCTCGATCCGCGATCTATTCGTGTTGTATAAATACGCATATTGAGTGTAGAGCGATGTTGCGGTTTCCTATTGATTAATCCTAAATTAATCAATTGAAATCGTATTGTGCTTATATTTGTAATATCGTGTTTCCAAATTACCGTAATTTAAGCGACTCCGTGGTCGCCAACCGCTCGAGTGCGCGCCGCCGCCTCGCGCGCTGCGACCGCGCGGCGGGGGATGACCGCGCCGCGCTAACGGCCGTTCACGCCTTCGTGCGTCCATCATTAATAAGTGCTTTCGCGCACTTATTTTTCGCGCGCTTAAAACCGTTGTTAGATAGGTATTTTTAGGCTGTTGATCATTAACGCGAATGGGTTAAGAATAATAAATCGTGTTTATTAGTGTGTTAGTAGCAAGTGTTTGCAAGTACAGTGTCCGATAAATTTAAATGGAATTAAATTAAGTAGTTTTGTGATAGTGTATCAATAGCAGGCGTCTCCCCTGGCCTCTTAGGGGCCACAGGCTCCAAAAACCTATGATTGGAAGAAATGAAAAAGCTTTTCTTCCAATTTTTAGCTAATTAGGGATACATTATCCCTGAAGAAGCTGAGAAATTTTTAAATTGCGACAATGTTACGACGCGTAGCCGCGATGTGTCACCTAATCCGTCTATCAGCAGCGGGAAACGCTCTTCAAGCGCTCTCTCCTTTGACGAATCATCCACTTTGTCTGACGACACTGTGAAGGGGTCGGACGATGACGATAACGAGGAAGTATTTACTAAGGTTAGTAGAAAATTAAATAAACACAAACGTAAAGCAGTTCGCTGGCATTCAGACAAACTGACTAGACAATCCAACACCATGCAAATGGAGTTGGATACCAACCCGGCAGATTCTACGACCGTAGACGAATCGTCAAAGCCACCTAATACTCTGAAAACTCAATCCAATAAAATAGCAGGAGTTTTTCCTACAGCTCCTCCTAGAGCAAAGCCACCACCACCAGTAATCCTTAGGGATAAATCCAAATGGAATACGGCCTCGAACGAATGCTCAAGACTTCACATAAATTTTATAAAAACACAGAATACCGCTAACGGTATTAAAATTACTACCAACATAACTGTCGAGTTTAGGAAACTAAATAAATTTCTAATTAACAATAACCTACCATTTCACACTTACGCACTCGAGGAGGAGCATAAGGTCAAAGTCGTTATTAAGGGCGTTCCGACGGAAATAAATAACTAGATTTGGAACACCAAGGGTACTCTGTCCGTGCTGTGCACAGACTGCACAGAATAGAAGGAACCAAGTTACGTGTGGGTTGGGCAATTTTGGATAAAACTGAAAAAGCTAAAACCATCTTTAAAAGCTTTTCCAAAATATGCAGCCTCTCCGAGATAACTGTGGAGGCCCCATATAGAAAGGGAAAGCCAAGGCAGTGTCACCGCTGCCAATTATACGGCCACGCGGCGGCAAATTGTTATGCGCAGCCGCGTTGTATTAAATGGAAAGTCCCACACTGGACTAAGGAGTGCGAACGCACTAAAGAAGCAGGCGGAAAACTATCCTGCTGCAATTGTGGCTAAAATGACACGGTCAATTATGGAGGGTGTCCGGTTGCTCCAAAACCTCGTCCTATACTTAGGTTAAATAAGCCTAAAAGCTTTAATAATATTAGCAATAGGAGTCAGCCTAACCTAACTCATAAAGTCCCGAATACCCCTACTCGAGGATAAGAAGGAAAGGATAAGAAGACTGCGAATGCCGGTGGCGATAGTTTTCGTCCCGCCCCTTTACCTAGTGTCAACCCGTGGTTTAAGAAAAAGAAATCACAACAGGTTAAAGAGACTATTTGGGAGTCTCCAAAGCCTCCCACTCCTCTCAGTCACGCAGGATCCACGGCGTCCGCTCTAGGTGAGGACATTATTACAACAATGTCCATCCTCCAGGTGGTGAGAAGCATCGAGGTTTCCGACTTTGCGGCGAAATTTAGGAAAGCGAAACACGGTGTAGATCACCTTAAAATTATTTTGAATAACCAGAGTTTGATTAATAGGTTAAAAAGCCTATAATGTCTTTCCCCGGGCGTTTAAATTTAAATTCAGTTGGACGTCACAAACCTAAAAATATTTTATTAATTTTGTTCAATGCCAACGGTTTGATTGGTAGTAACGTAGAATTAGCTAAGTGTGCGCTGGAGTACAAAGCAGACATAATTATGCTGCAGGAAACCCATTTGAAACAACATTTTCAAAATTCCAACAAAATAAGTAATTTCATTTTACTACGGACAGACAGACAAGACCCTCCAAAAGGTGGAACCGCGATTACTACAATCGGTCTCTTCACTGCTGTCCGATTGGCACTCCACCATTAATTAATATAGAAACCATTACGTGTAGCCTTACCACGATAGGTCATGGTATTCCAATCTTAATACCAGTCTATTTACTTCTCAAAAAAGAATTTCTGCGGAGCGGTTTAGAAGCACTTTGCGCCCTAGTAGATACCGTTATTCTATTTGGCGATTTTAATAGCGAAAGCACCAACTAGAAATGTAATTATTCAGATAGAAACGGCAGAGAGATGGAGGCTTTCGCAAATAATCTCCATTTCAATATAGTAACTCTACTTACTCCACCTTATTATCCAAATAATAATAATCATAAGCCTGATAACCAGGATATCGCCCTCATGAAAGGGATAGCTCTGAAATTGAGCTACATTGAGCCCCTCCAGTGTCTCGATTCAGATCACCGACCCGTACTCATGAGGTTAGGCTCTCTCACCGCGGACTGTCTTCCATCAACTAAAACTATCACAAATTGGCAAAAGATGTCGACTGTACTTGAGGAAATCGACACCCCGATCTTAAATAGCATCCCAAACGGCATCGTTTCGACACACGGTATTGACAATGCGATAGATGCCCTTACCAACCACATCAGGACAGTGGTAGAAAACAGCTCTAGAACACTTCCAGGGAAATCTGATCGCAAGGAGATGCCTAGAGATGTTAGCTAATTGATAAGGGATAAGAATGCTGTTTTGTGTCGAGCGGACAAATACCCTACTCGCAACAATAGGTTCCGTGCGCGCGCTCTTCAACGTAAGGTGAACGCGCGCATGAAGGAAGTTAGGAATGAAAATTGGAGCGCCCTCATGTCAGAAATTTCGCCTAATCACAAAGCTTATTGGGGACTACTTAAAGCTCTTAAAACGGAAGGAGCTGTCCCTACTCCTGCTCTGAAAAGACCGTATAGTACTATGGCGTTCGATGATCGGGAAAAAGCTGAGTGTTTAGCTGATAGCATTGAACATTAATGCTCAGAAAATCCCCAGTTTGCCGTTGAACATGTGCACAGGGTGGAAGAGGAGGTTCGTCGCAGAGTATCCCTCCCACCCAAAGACGATCTGGATCCAATAACGCATGACGAAGTTAGCAAAGATGTTCAAGGTATTAAAATTAGAAAAGCACCTGGTAGGGACACCATCAGCAGTAAAACACTTAAATGCTTTTCTGCGCCACTTGTGGCTCTATTGCTCGCTATTTTTTAATGCGTGCATTCAAAATTGTTACTTTCCTACAGCTTGGAAGGAAGCCGTAGTTACAAGTATTCCTAAGGCAGGGAAGCCATACGACCTCCCCGCCATTTACAGACCTATAAGTCTTTTGAGCGTATTAGGTAAATTATTTGAAAAAAAAAAACGCTCAAAACGCGTTCAAACGATCAACTCATAGGAAAAGGCTTTATAATTAACGAACAGTTTGGCTTTAGACCTTATCATTCTTGCCCGCAACAAGCCTTCTGTCTTGTAGAATACATTACGGAGGGATTTGAAGTCAAAATAAAGACAGTGGCGGTCTTCTTTGAGGTAGCTAAGGCCTTTGATAGGGTTTGATGCGCAGAACTTACACATAAGCTCTAGCAATTAGAGCTCCCAGATCGTCTCGTTTTAATAATCCACCATTATATTACTAATCATCACTTCTCTTTCAGACTGGACACAACGTACTCGTCAATGAGACCTATCAGAGCTGGAGTTCTTCAAGGCTCCACGCTCTCTCCAATGCTATACTTCGCGTACGTAAACGACATACCGTGACCGTCGATAGGTGTCCAACTCGCGTTGTTTTCAGATGACACTGCAATTTATCTCAGATCGAATAGTATAGGAAACATTCTCCCGAGGTTACAAAGAGCTATTGATGAGCTGACACAATGGCTCCGCCTCTGGAGATTTGACGTCAATCCAAACAAGTCAGCATCCATTAAAGTACAATTCCCGGTACCTTTTGACATCCCTCATTTATGTATTTTAAATTAGCCAATTACAACATCACTATAAATATTTACGCATCACGATCGATAACCATCTCCATTTTAGAGATCATATCGGTCGCGTTAGGAAACTAGCGTTATTTTATCTATCTCGCTTATATGGCATGATAGATAGAAAAAGTAAAATGTCGTTACGCAACAAGTGTACGATATATACGATGAATATTAGGCCTGTCATGACATGCGCGACACCAGTTTTTGCTCATGTACGACCTAATGATCTGCAAATAGTGCAGAAAAAATTTTGTGGAAGAGCAGCTGACGCATCATGGTACGTCAAAACTCTGTGCTTTACCGGGTCTAGAGCTCCCACCTATTTCTAAATTTATTAAGGACGCATCAGAATGTTTCTTCGATGTTGCGAGTAGTCATCCAAATCCTTTATCTGTTTCGGTCGTGTTATCTCCTCCTAATCATTTTTGTAGAAGACTATGGAATATTCTGATAGATCCGCCTGACAGTGAGCCGTTGAGGTGGAAAAACTCATAAGTTTAAATAAGATGGCTATTGACTATGATTAAGGATTAGCCCAGTAATTAGGACCTGTAAAGGTCATCAATCCAGTGAGCTTCCCGCGCCACCCGGAGTTCTCCTTTGAAGTTTCAGCCCGTGCTGTAAACTTCACGTGATCTCATATGCCGAGGTGTCCGCTTAAAAAGCACCCACAGAGCAGTCACGCGCCGACGGCATCACTATGCCGAAATAGCCGCGTTTAAGATGAAGGCGACATAGCGTTTTGCTGGCGCCATAGCAGATCCAAGTTGTTTAGGAGGTTTTTAGTCCGTGAGAGTCAGACACACCCACGTGCCCGGGCACACGGACGGCCCATAATAGGTTTTTCTTCTTCTTTCTCCCCTTTTGGTATGGAGAGAACTACAAAAAAAACTGCGTCCGTGGCAGTTGTACTCTGACCGCCATTTTCTGAAGCTCGTGCTGCAATGAACAAGTCTGAGCATCGAAACGTTTTCCATCATTTTATTCACATACCGCAAGAATCCGTATTCCGAGGCGACTGTGAAGAAAATCCAGAGTGGGCTTACGCGAAAGTACTGAAATCTCAGTTACAATAGTGAATAAATAGCGATAATAAAATTTAACTATTTAAGAGACGATACTTCTCTCGTCTGGACTTATATCTTGGTTCCAAGTTTAGTTCGAATTCGATCAAATTATACCATTTTAAATATTTTTTCAATCTTCATGCAGAAATCCTAAAAATTTTCGGTATAAAAAGTATACCTTAAATGTAGCTCAAGAAGCTCTTCTACTTTTTAGTAAAAGTTTCATCGAGATCAGTTTAGCCTTTCCAAAGTGTACCTCGGACAAATAAACATAAAGACAGATAAACAAGTAATGAAAAAAGAGTGGTGTTTGTGCTTGTTATTGCTACGTGTATGTATAATATAGATTTAAAAAATTTAGTTCTTTTGAAATAAAGACAGAAAAATTCATTTAATTTATGTAAAAAGACGCACGTTTGTCAGATACAATGGTCAATGGTATGGGCTCAGAATTTACGTCATCGTTTAAAATATTATGTAGAAAAATTCAAATCTTGGGCTGTGGAAACAACGAATATTCTACCGCTCAATCAGACAGTAGAAATAAACTAGGTCTCGAATTCTGTCTCTATTTCCTTAAATTATGTATACTAGTCTAGCGAGCAGAAAACAACTTCCTTTTCGTTCTCTTAAGCTTTATAGAAATGTTTCAAGTGTTGAAGAAACAACAATCTTCTCAACTCGTTCGTTTAAATTTTCGAGATTAATTAATGTAAAAGGTTGCGATGAATTTATTCACTATTATTGTGCTAGTTCTTCCATTTACTTCACAAAATATTGTAGCAAAACTTTGATCCTTTTAATTTCAATATTATTTCTAATTTTTTAATTTCTCAAGCAGCTTGTGTCAACATTGGCCTATTATCGAAAAGACCGTTAATTAACGGTCTTTAACTTTAATTTACTTTTAAGTTTACGTTAATTAACTTTAATTAAAGTGACACATCGATATATATATATATATATATATAGCACCGGTACTACATAGTCAAAACGCGTGAACTTATTTTTAAGGGTCGCATGCGACAAAATTGTTTTTGTCGCCTAAAATGAAAATTAGGATTGATTCCTAAAAATATAGTTATAATTTAAAAGTATTAGTATAAATTAATTTACGCAGAAAAGTTATAAGCTTAAATCGGTTCCATTTTCCTGTGAAACGTTAAAATATCTTTTAAATTTTTGATATTTTTTACTCTGTTATAAAAATTCATAAAACGTGTAACTGAAAAAGTGTTGACAAATTAAAGTCAACATCGTGAAGAATTTGGTCGTCTATAATCACTATCACATGTTTTGTATTTTCAAAAAAAAAAAATCTAGGTTCCTTAAATGATGCGACAACCCACGCTCTTACTGATAAATATTCTTATAAACTTAGTAAAACTTTTCATATAGTTTGTCAATTACTTAATAAACAGTGAACTCATATTTTTCAGTGTAAGTTACACTTAACTTCTAATACCCACCCGGCCTGGTATTACGGATATTTCCAAATTTCACACTCATTGTTTTACTAATAAAATTACAAAATGTATAACGGTAGCCTGCGAGCCTGCACGCTGCAGATACGGCCCGTTCGTCATTTTGGGGTTTAATTTCATTCCAAGCCCGGAACGATAATTGCGAAATTAATGGATAATAAAAGAAATTGGAATCACAATGGAATAATTAGTACAGATAGAAATCGAATGAATGACATTCAAAGATGTTCAATACAAATTGACAGAATTGTAAAATACTTTTCATGATAATTCAATAAATAAATAAAATATTAAAAAAAGAACCCTTTTATGTAAAAATAATTAAACAAACAGCAGGCTCTATAAAACTTTACATGAACAGAATAATCCATACACTGTTTTTTTTTTAATATTTTACATAATTAAATAATGAAACATACACGCTACAACATAAATATAATTTGAATGTTGTAAAGTATTTCAGACAAGCAAAAATGGCAAAACATTAATTGTACAACACTAAATATTTTTTTTCTTGTGAAGCACAACAGAGTATATTGTGGTTATTGGTTTGTTCCTGTCTGCAATTTGCTTATGTTTATTTAGCCCTACTCTAGGATACAATTTACTTCTATCTAGAATTTCATTAAAATCCGTTTAGTATTTTGAGCCTGGTTGAATGGCAAACGTCCAGAAAAACTTTCACACTTATGATAATACAGACGCAGGTTAACAAGACAATTTCGCAAAAAAAAAATACTATTCCTAGGACAAAAAGCAAAGATTGAACTCTTATAAATTACTTCCTCTCAACATGTCTGGTTGTCAATCCAGATAGCATCTCAATAAGACTAGAAGTAAGAGATTGAAAGTAACAAGAAATGTAAAGATTTATAACCTTAGATTTCTGATAAAAATGTTTTCTTTTGCATTCCCCCACCGGCGACTTGCCCTGGATCATGATTTTGTATTATCTCCGCATTTCTAATAAAAAAATAGTATACGCAACTCGGGCGGTCTCGTCGATCATCCACTCGAGCGATTAAGCGCACTTGCTTCGCTCGCGCGCTCAACGTCGCTCGAGTGGGCAATCGGTAACTTGCCGCACTTGTTGCAACAACATTTTATTGTCGTAGCCAAACCGCGGAAAAAATTATAGCACTAATTTTTATATTAGCTGACAGATCGTCGAAGTTCATATGGCATTTTCCATTAACGATCCTGATATTTGGCTGGAATAAGTCCCACATTCTAAATAGAGAAAAATAAGAAAATTTTGGATTCCATGTTAAATTGGTATTTGAGCGTTTTACAGTGCGAAATTAATATTTCGTATACCGTGAGATATCAGTTGAAATATATACGACATATTTATATATGAGATGTCTATTGAAAAGATTGTTCACGTCCGGGGAAATAGTAAAGGTTTTTGCCTTAAAGTCGACGTTGAACTGTCAGAAAAAAATTAGAAAAGGCCCGTAAAGTTGTTGCCAAAATTATTATATGGAAAATTAGGATATTTCTGAGGCAGAAATAATTTTCTATTAGGTATAAATAATTTTTATTACCACCGTTTTTTTCTTAAGAAAAAAGGGCAATAAGGAAGAGAAAAGTGTTAGGCGTGACTGCTTCGGAATGTAATGGGATAATGGAATGCTAACGCGGTTTGAACGCGACGAAAAGTTTTATTTTGACTTCCTTTCCCATTAAACATAAAATGAATTGAGTGGAAACGTGCCGTAAGAAGTTAGAACAATAGGGAAACCTTTTACATGAAAGACGACTCAATACGTGTTTTCTATCAAACATATAACGCCAAGCGTAAAGCCAAAAAATTCTCCTATGATTTTGAATCTAAATTGCTCGATTAGTCAATAAAATTGGCATTTAAAACATCAACTAAACGCGTGTTGAACGTGACTGGAAATCGTTACGTACTTAAAATTAAACACTAGTTCACTAGTCCTTTGTCAAATTAAGCAGCGTGTTGCTTTACAGCAATTTTAGTTTTCCCGTGAAAGTTTGAAGGCATTCTTTAAAGTTTAAACTATTCATAATTCGAAAGCTCTAGAATTTAGTTTAGAACGACTATACTGATTGATACGGGACTATACTCCAAGGGTTATATACGAAGGACTATATTTCCGCACCACAATATGCTTTCTACTACGGAGAAAAAGGTGATTTTTTGTCTGAGAGAATTAGATATCATTTCTGTCCCAAATTATTTGTCGTTTTGTAATCGAAATATTTGAAATGAAACAAAAGTGAAAATTAGGACGAAAATTTGTTAAAAAAATGCAATAACTACATTTTTGAACTCGAAGAGCTTCGAAAACACGCTGATAAATATATTTTTCGAGAGCTTCATACTCGAATGTAGCCTTAAGTTTGAAAAAAAAATGAACAATTTCCTATTTGTTTAATAATCGAATGCTCACATAATTTAGTTCAGGATTCACAGAAGACCGTCCGCGTTGCTGGAGATGCGGATTTTCTTTTAAATCAAATCGTAGATCAGCTAAACGTATTACCATCAGTTTCAGTTGATTGGCAATTAGATCAAGAGAACGGTACGGCACGTCGGGCGAACTGGATTCGTTATTTTTTTGCTGAGTCGCTGTTCGCGGTTCGAAATCGGACTCATCCCTTCAATAAAAACCCTAGTAATAAAGCATGCTCAGCCGTGCTCTATCAACAGATTCAAACCAACGATCATTAAGCGCTCCGGCGTTAACGCGTGCGCTTGTCTGCTAACAGCCGACAAATGCCGGCGGTAGATCGAGTGTTCGTATGAAAAAATACACGAACTCCGAGGTAACGTATTTGGAGGTAATGTTAACAGGTAGTTTAGTTTTGCAAAATTTATGGAGCAACCTACTTATCGCGGTGTTTGCTTTGCCATATTCCTCTGCTTATCTATCTACGACGTTATCATCCTGTACCTAGGTACTCTCGATTGAAAACAAATCAGACTAAATATATATTTTTATTGGTATCTGTATTAGCGACATCTTCAGAACTTCTTAAGAGCATACGTATAAGTGGTCAAATCGAGTTTCAATCACCCCAGTGCTGAGATGCAGCTACCCTCAATCTTTTTATTTCGGATTGAAGGGTTTGTAGATCAAAATTTCCGTGTGTGGGAGCTGCTAAAAGTCGTTTATAGCATGTCATAATAATCTCCGGGATCTACAGCTTGACATGCTCTTCGAAGTATGGAGCGTGTGGTTTATTTCAACTTGAGTGAAAACTTATATTGTTCTTAACAACCGAACCACTACCGCTTACATACATACGCACACATACTTATTCATAGACACATACGTATGTTTATATACAGTATACAGTGTGAGTGTGTGTTACGTGATGTTAATAAAATAAAATAAAATTGCCGTTGAAAGGAAAATTTACACATAAATTTGGACATTTGGGCTTTGAGCATTCGTTCAAAATAAACCCGTTCCGTTTTATCTGTCCAGTTAAAGCTACGATTTATTTAGATATAGCAAGTAATACGAATTCTGCTTCAAGAGACGGTATTATGACGTATTCGATTTCTGTATGTGAAAACTAACTACTCTCGGCGGTTTCCCTAGGTTTTTCATTGTAATTATTAGTGTTCTCGATACTGTTTTTATGTTTTTAATAAAGAGTATTTTCTTGTCCGGGCATTGGTTAAAAACTACTGAATTGTGAGTTGTGAGAATTTGACCATTCGACGCGGAATTGTCTGCAGGTGGTTTTGGCCTGGTTTTTATTGAACCACGCTTTTCATCCACTGAATGTCTACTGTTGGACATAAGATTAGCATTAGATTTCTACAAAGTCCGTACACCCTTCACCGTTTTTTTTTTAATTTACTTTCATAACCCACAGCATCTAGCGAAGCGGGCGGGTGACCGCTATTGATACACGCCATGTGTGATGGAAAGGGTCATATGACTTATGACTTTCACTGTCATATGACCTTCACTTAATAAAATGTTTAACCCACATAAGAACCAAAGTAACCAGTTCACAGGATCACCGAGTCGTAGTGTCAAAAGGCGGGTCGCATCGTTTTCAGAATTGAGAAGTGCTGGGGAATAAGATTTCTTGAATGATGACCACGAATCGGACGTGCAGTACTGGGCGGCCTCACGCTAGTTGAACTGATGCACAGGTAGAAGTAACAAAACACCGCTGATTGCAGGTAGCATGGAATTATTTTTCTTGGACTCGATTTATTTATAGCTCTAAAGCTCATCTTCTATTGTAATAATAAAGAAATTACGGACGCGCGTCGAGAATTAAAAACTGTAACAGTGAAAATTGCATTCGGAATCCGTGCAATAATTTTCGACAGTAGGAAGTCTTGAACGTCTCTAATATTGATTTCATTAACAGATAAAAATCATACATGTTAACTATGATTCACTGTATAAATTGAGCTGCATATATTCCTAAATGTGGCACATCCAGCGGATATGAAATCAAAAAAGAAAATAATTTGCACGACAAATGTAAATGAAACCTATGCGTATGTCGGTACATCAAAACATGAAAGTTGGAAAATTAAGTAACAAAAGCTATGTCAAAGAAGAATGACATTTTCCGGACCTACAGCTTAGTCTTAAAATTGATTGGCATCCCAATAAAGTTAGCTATCGTCATGCTGATGTTGCGGAAGTAATGCTATTAATCATTCAAATATGATGCCGCTAAGGCTTTTGTCTAGGGAATTATTGGAGCGATAAGAAAGGGCGTGTTACGAGTGTGTGTAGTAATACCAATTTCGAATATGAATAGCGACTCTCTGTTAACTTTTGCACATACCCAAATTAGTACATCTATTTCTTATTATTCATTTCTTTCACTCAGCTTCCATACGTCTCATATTCACCTACCAACCTTCTCTACACATAAGGAATTTAATCTTTGTGTAAACAACATGAATGTTTTTTTCGATATATTTTTTAGTCAGCAGGATAAAATGGATGACAAAAAATAACAGATGACAGAGAGCAAAAATAGAAAAAATAATGGGGATCGAGCAAAAAAGCGGAGAGAACAAAATAAGAAAATTGACAGGCCTGGATAAATGCTCTGGCAGACGGAAATGCATCTATTAATTTTTTGAGTGGTATAACCGTGTTATGGTTAACTTGACTGCAGCATGCACATAGGTCATTCCAACTGATCAGGTACCACACTCTCACTGAATACAGACGTGAAATAACAACTTCCTGAATTTGTATTTCATTCAGTTAGTGAGAATTTCGGTGGTCAATCTCCCTTTCAACACCCCACTTCCTCACCATCGCATATATTGTCCCTACTCGAGGGGCCGGCAATACGGTAAGGGCTTCTGATTAAATGCCTCGCTTTCAACATCCAAGCATCTTGGATGTCAGATCTGCTGTTCGACCTGTCCCGATCCTCAGACATCGCGGAAGTTCCACGTGACAGAGTGAATGTGCCACTGTCGGCCTTGTCTAGAACCACATCTGCTGCTCCCTTCTGTTAAACTTACCGGCGTTTATTCAGCCTAAGTGTAAATACTATTTATGTCGATTCACTTTTAATCTATGTGCTGTACTCTTTCTGTATCACCAACATACCTACAACCTGTTTTACTTTTGTTTTGATTTTAATTTATACTATATAACGTAGTTTCAGAATTCCCTTCATTTACCTTCTAATATTACACCATCATTGGAGACACTTACGGGCTAACCTTTTCAAATTTTGCCCCACGGTCATGTATGTCACTCTACGGATACGTATATTATTGGTAGTGTAAATATAATATTTAACAATATAATTAATATTTGTTGAATTTATGAGTAAAATGGGACGTATAATAATCAAAATCGTTTAAAAAAATTAAATTATTAGTCACAACAAGTCTTTTGAAATGGAATTTGATACATTACATACGCCTTTTCTACCCATATTTTAAGCCATACATTCCTTGATTTCTGTTGCGTTCCTTAAAAAAAAACTATTCTCTCTTTTTCAGGTGATATTAAATTAGTGTAAATAAAATATTCAATTATTTCATTACATATTAACAAGCATTTGAAGCAAAATAAAGAGACCAAAGATATACAAGATACGTATAATTAATGTAATAACAATATCTGCTTCACACTACGGGCTATTTAAAACAACAGGGCCTTCACTTTTGAAACATAAATCGTTCAATATTTTTTTTATTCTGTAAAAATATTAATTTGTCTTCATAAATGTGAGATTTTTTCCTCTGCTTTCCACAATTATAGTTTTAATGTCGTTTTACTAGTTTCTAAGATCTATTAATAATCCCATCCTTCTCTCTGATTACTTACGAGTGAAGACGCTTGGGCATCTGCCCTCCCCCCGCGCGGATAACGGTGCCCGCTCCCCACATAGCTTAAAGTATACCTGTACTATGTTTTTATATTATACGCTGTATAATACTCGTATGAAGGCATCGTGTGCACTTGCATCGTGCGACGGCTTACTAGCTATTTAAAAAATATGTTTTTCCTTAAATCGCACGTTCCTAGGTTCAGAGTTTGACTTGGGTAAAATTAGATACAATATATATCACCAGTTTAAAGATTAATGGAGAATTTCATGTGGAAAGAATATAAAAAATAATTGAATGTGTGCTGAAAAAAAGAATTTTTTACAGCAAAAAACGATATCGTTTCACCAAAAATATGTAATATGTGCGATGTGTAGAATGCACGTTTGTTAGTTTGTCGCTTTATAACACGAAATAGGTGAAACCTGTTGTTTTGGAACTTAAACTAACGATTTGTTTGTACTTTCGGGATTGCTTACAAGCTATTGATGTAACTATATAAACATAGGGATTTTACTTATACACAGACTTAAAGTCACCTGTAAAAGACAATATACGAAATTAATATAAGGATCTTTCTAAATTTTGTGATAAAATACGTTTTAGGGATGGTCCGCAATAACCAATAACGTATTTCAAACATTGAATAAAATGGGTTCTGTTATAAATATTTTATAATAATTATACTACTGATACTTAATACTTTTACGAAGTACGCTCACACACCTAACAAATAAAAGTGCATAATAATTCTCAATAAAAATATTTGATAATAGTGTCCCACACGACTTGTCTTTAAAATGTAAACAACTCCCCGCGCGTATCCCGCTTTGCACTTGCCACCATCAATCAAAAAAATATACATCTATTTCTTTGCGTGTGTCTCCAGCACAGACTGTCCGCGTCGTCTTTATACGATGATCGGTATTAATACGAGTATTTATACTAATAGGTTTGTAATTTTTACTTGTGACACAAAAAAACCACAGCATCAGACATTTCCTTAAGTAGAAGTTCGTCTTTCTTACATGTTAAACTGCCTTATGCGTGAAATCTAGAATTTTATTGTTTATTTGACGATACAGGCAAATAATTATGAATATAATTGAATTAAAAAAAAACTGCATACGAATCCGCAGCGGATCGTTAGTATGGAATAAAGATCAATATGCAAAGCGAAAATTGTAATTTTTATATAACGTTTCTTTTATCGGCTCGTAGCTGTCTAAAATATTCAAATCGCTGCGAAATATATACATCATTGCGGGGCGGACGTAAAAAAAAATGATATGATCCATCGAAAGAAATCATTTCTCGCGCAATAGCACTCCATAAATCGAGTCGGCGGCGACGTAAAATATAAATCGCCAAGAGTTGTGTTCTGCTTTTGATGGTTCGCGTTTCGACCCAACACGACGGGGAGATTGATATACTGTAACGGATGGATGCGATGATGTGTTCTTTCGAAAATGGGCCTAATTTGTTCTTTATTCTACCTTTTACAGAACGAATATCTCCTAGAAATTGTGGTCATTGAACCGGTAGTGTCTTAGATATAGACTGGATATACTCTCAGGAATGTTATAATGACATTCCTAACAACAGCTCACGGCCGGCGCCGCGTGGGACGGCCTTAGCTCCGGTATGTGGTGTGTTTATTGCTATTAGAAATTAATCATTCAATTATTGGTTGTATTGGTATAAAAATATTATACACACATAATATATATACACATATACGTATATATACACACATAACGCGGGGCAGAAGGTAGGGTCGGGAAGAATTGTACTCGCGCATTGCTTCGTTCAAAGGCAATTCAAAACGAGTTGTTTGAGTTGAGTTGAAAAATTCTAGTTTTGTGCGTTACAATAGGTGCCCCGGGCGAAGGTCTCAGATCACATTAGTTGAGAATTAACCTTTGTCTCAAATGCTTTGTGTTAGATTTAATAATAAAAGCAAAAACAAATTTTTCTATTGAATTTTAAAACTATTATGTAAATTAATTTTCCAGAATGGACAAAAAAGAAACATGCTCTTTAAATACATTTCCATATTTTTTAATGTAGAATTAATGAATGTACAGAAAAATCAAGTGGTTTATATAATTTTTTCAAATTAAAATAAAGCCTTTCCGATTTTGCAATATCATTGAGTTACCTTTTGATATGATTTGGAATTTAAAAAGAAAAGTAACTTTATTAACCATGCTTTCTGACTAACATTTCTGATCAAACAGTGTTGAAAATAGATTTTCATACATTTTTTCTTTCATTTTTGTATGAAAATAATAACATTCGTTCCGCCTTATTAAAAAAAATATATATATTACTAAAACTACACAAAAGCAATTTTTTTACGTTAAAAAGGTTGTAAAATTTTGATTATCAATCAGTCATGATCCTACGCAAATTGGCACACTTAGCAATACCAGTTGTTCCATACAATTGGATGTTAATCAGCTCTCGGCACAAACTTCGGTATTTATAAATGACTTCCAACGTTTGCCACTTCCTCGTGCCCAATAAAGTTTAGTACTCCATTCCTTTACGAGGACCTTATCGTAAAAACGCTCGTCAGCAGCTTCTAAAGCGGGCCAACGCCAAGCGGTTAAAGTTCCAGGTTCTTATCTGAATTAAAAATATTGTGGAAGGGTTTGTCTCTGCATTGGTTTGCGTCTACATACCTCTCTACATAAAATGAAACTTAAAAAATACTTGGAATTAAGTTGACATCTTATGAAAACACTCCACATAACGTGAGCATTTCAGTAACAGACATGTCGTAGGATTTGCCTCAGTATTGAGTCACATTTCAAAGGTGTGATATAATTGAAAGGTCACTTTATTTATTTCTATATTATGCCGGAGAGACGGCGGCGGACCCTCGAAATAGTCCTTGTTTACGCCCGTTGAACAAATTAAAACTGAAGTTAAGATGAAGAGGCACGCAAACACATTGAACGTGTGTACGTAAAGTTAATAGTAAAATTCTCGCTATCAAAACCGAGTTTTGGTTTGCGACGTTGTATTTGATGTATAGTCTGTATTTTCGACTATTTTATGTACATGTTATATTTAACTTCAACTATTATTTCTATTGGATGGATAGGTTTTTTTTGTAAGTCAGAAAGATACTGATTTTTTTTTATTTCGAAGATAATTTTCAAGATATAATACAAGAAACTGACAGAAACAAGAGAAAAAATAATTCAAGAAGCACGTGCAATATTTCTGGCAGAGGGTTATGACGGTGATAGCGGTCAAAGTGAAATATCCGGAATAACTTTTGCCCGGCAAAGATATAGTTTCGAAGGTATAGAGAAGATACACCTATCAGTTGTGTTTTCCTAAGGGCCGGTATGATTAATTGAATGGGCGACTTCATTTCTGAATTTGGTGTACACGCACCCTTTATTTAGATCTAGATAGACCTGTATCTGGAAAGCTCTTCGTTTCTCATGATTACAACAGAGTTAATTAAAATCCCCTTCAAAATCCCTTAAAAAATGGGATAATTAGGCCAGCAATCAGAAAAACCAAAAACAATCAATAAATTATCATTTTTTTAGGGGATCTTGCGTGATTTTTATTCAATTCTTATACTGTTTTGTAAAAAACATATCATCTCATTTCTATTCAATTCTCTCGTTACTTTAAATTATGTACACTTACATTTATACCAATGATCCGTTTTGTTTTCTAGTTTTGATACCTATTTACGGTATACACTACTATTTCCGTTTTTGTTCTTTAATTTGTTTAGTGGTAGATCTTCATGAGCTGGTTTTACCAGTCTTGACTCTATTGTCTCGTGTCATATTTCTCAATTTGTGTATAGGTTGTCGAGTTTCCTGGCGGTCTTGAGTAATGGTGTTATATGAATCTGTTGAGTCCGTCACAGGCTGAGTTCACTTTATTAAAAGCAAAATTGTGATTTTCATAATCATGGGTAAGTAGCTGTGGCGGTAGAATTTCTGCTGACATCACCTGAAACTTCTAGAAATGTAATTGCAGCACGGACGGAGAGCGTGTAGAGTCAGCTTTGTTTGCATATAACGTACACTTAGTCGCGTTTGTCGAGTCTTGATCGTTTTAATAAAGATTTTCTGGCTTAATCTTTAAATAGATAAATATGCGTATGCATATATACAAAAGCTATTAATTGCAAATGTTGTGAATGAATATTTACTCGATAATAAATTAAAATTAAATAAAAAACCATTTTGAATGAGAGTGACGTATGATCATTATTTATTATTTTGGAAAGATGGATAAAGAGTTTTATGTTGCATAATGTACACTGATTCTACTGAATACAGTATGAACTCATTTTACTAAAATTCGTGGCCATAGTCGTTTTCGCAAAGAAAAACTTTCGTGGCAATAATTGTAGAATTTTGAATATTTTTATAAAATTTTGTAGTGTAGTAGTTAATAAGGAATAATACTAAATACAATTAGCAAAGTTGAAAAGAAACAAGGCCTAACTTACTGAAAGTTTTTGACTGGTATGATAAATCGCGTAAGGCATTTAGGCCTAACGGGCTATAATGGTGGCCCTCTATGGTTGCGTATTTGCATATTCCCCGTAATTATGTCAAACTATTACTGCTAATTCTTTAACATGGGTGGCACAATGTATTGATTTTTAGATGTTACATCCATACATTTTTGTATCCCTATTTATCTTCGAGCTATGAATATTGGATAAATTTCAAAAATTAGGTGAAGGTTGTCATTCCGATTTTAGAAAAGCGAGTTTTCATCAGATGTCCACATTTTAGAGTGCTGTGAATATAGTTTGAACGTTGTCCGAGTGATGTCTGATGTTTTTGTCCCTATCTCCTCCCCTTCTTTATTTCTGTGTGTGTATGTGTATGTGTGTGTGGGGGGAGTGTAGGTAAGCTATTCATAATTTTGAAAGTATTAACCGATCGTAAAGCGGTTCGAAGCATTCGAAAAGAGTAAACTCAATTTAGAATTGCTGGAAATTTGAACTGCTTTCGCTTGGTAGATTCTAAGAAACCTCAAAAATTAAATTTCCAAAAAATATGTTTTCTGAATATTTTTTAGAACACTATCTCGATCGATACCAAAATGTAATCTGGCTCTTTTCCTTAAACAGATACATCGATTTCCATATTTTCAAAAAAAGTCTTTTTATAATAATTTTTAAACTACTCCACCGGTAAATTTCGAAATCGAACCAACTGTTTTGCTTAAGAAGCAACATCAATCGTTTTAAAGTACATTAAAATCGGTGGATTCTTTTGAGAGATACCTTTGATGAAAAATTCGTAAAGTGTTTTTCAAATTAACTTGTAAAGTTTTTGTTGAATAGGTACTTGGTATCAACTTTCTTTGCTTAAAAGCTGCGTCAAACATAGTAATATAGATGAAAATGAAACAACACATTCGATAAGCGTCGTAGTCTGAAAATTTTAAAATAGAGTCCTTTTTTAGTACACCTAAATGTTTGAACTAAAAGATCTATAGACGTATAAAGTTCATGGTATTCAATTCGGAAAGCTTAAAAAAGATCAATTCTTTTAAACTCAAGCTCAATAATTTACTGCTGGATATATTTTTGAAGATTTTAAGCTTCAAAGTAGCAAAAAGTTCCAGGAATTGCTAATAAGGTCAAATATTTTTTTAATTTTCGAGTCGACAATTTTAAAGATATGTCCTTGTGCTTTAGCAAAACTATATTCTTGAACTCGAGGAGCTTAAAAGCACATCAATAAATATGATAGCGCGAAAAATTATATGCGCCAACGGCCAATCGCGTTAGATAATTTTTTAAATAAGTCGCCGCATACTCAAATTTTATAATAGACAGTAATGCCCTACCCGTTGTCGAACGGTTGATATAATAAGGGGCAACTTATCGTTCAATAAAGTTGTCAATCTTGGTTTTAGTTTCATCTCGCAATTGGTTGATATTGGCAAGATTTTCAGTTGTACGTCATAGTCCATTCGTTATGGAAGTTTTGGTCTTACAAATCGTACGATACATATGATTTCAGATTTGGGTTGTTCGAATAGTTGAAGAAATCGACTATCGATTTTTCTCCTTCTCATATCTTTGAATTGGTGGTTAACAAGTCATTTTTGATTTTCAGTGAAAGTGTACAACTCTTAGCGTTCAATAAAAACGTATTTACTTCCTACTTGATTTGATTGTTCTGACTCTGATGAAAAATATGAGTTTTGTACGTTAGCATGGAATATGTCAAGACGCCATTTTTAGGGTTTCGAGCCAAAATGGCAAAAATGGAAGCCTTATAATTTCGTTACTTCCGTCTGTCCGTTCATCCGTCCGTCCGTATGTCGCAGGTATTTTACTTAAAAACTGCAAGACGTATATTAATGAAATTTATAGTGTAGATTATGAACCGCTATTTAGTTTAGTAGTTAAATAATAAAAATGAGTATTTCTGGTGGGAACGCTTCATATATGTATCAGAAGCCAAAAAAAATTTTTTTGAGGCAACATCAACATGTCACATGTATTGCGACAATTCTTTTAAAAACATTTAAAGGTTTTTAAACAATTTTTAAGTAAATATTTTCGGATATAATCACTCCGAAAATAGCATAAATTGTGTCCTCCTTTATTTTTTAAAGCCGTAAGTTAAAAAAAAAATATGGAAAAATTTTCAAAGGTAACGCTCAATAAATAATTTCAAAGAAATTATTTTGAACGTGATCAGATATATCGGTTTTGAGTTATTGCCGAAAAAATGCGTTTCTCAACAAAAGCGCATAAGTACTAGGAAAATATGCCCTTTTGCTGGTGCTTTTAAGTTTAAACTATTTTAAGAGTAATAGTCGAAATACCTATTTTTTTCCGAATGATATAGTGCTTATACTTATTATGTGCGAGAAACATGAAAAAAAGTGTAACGATATAGTTTTTTCATCCCTAGTGCATTTACGTATGTAGTAATTAATGGCTTTGGAACGCTACATTGAGCATGAGCCGACATGCTCTTGGCCGATGTTTAATTAAAGGCTCATAAAGGATTTTTGAGCTAAAAACTACTTTTCCTTCGTTAAGTACAGCGATAGCCGGTTAAACTATTTTGCCTTAAAAAAACCGTCATATTTCAATCGCTAATTACTATGGGATTAATAACTTGATAAAAACGGTCGATGTCACAACGGATAGAACGTATTTGTATGTATTTTTGGTGCAGCGTTTGTTGTGTTCGTGACGTCATCGGCTACTAAAGGAACTACTAAGAACTATAGTGAAACAATAAAAATATTGTAAATAAATAGTGAAATTCATGTAAAATCGGTATTAAATTAAAAATTAAAAATATATATATGTATATGTTGTCTCACATGAGTCGTTAATATGCCTGGAATCATAAAAAATACAAATCATAGGCAAAATCCTATTAAAATGAATTTAAAAAACTTGAAAATTACAGAGCTACTGTTGAGATTTTATATCGATATTTTCACAGAAAGTGTTCGGCGCGGGCCTTGATAACGCCTTTGTAAGTTTTTTAAGAAGCAACTAAGCAGATGTCGATCATATCAAAAGAGTGCTTAGTCGTTAAAACTAAAATAGTTTCAAAGAATTTTGTTCTAAGTGTACATTTTTAATGACGTGCGAGGAAGACAGCTATGTGAAGAAGTTTTAGCTTAAAAATAAATGTCGAACCATTATTATGTTAGTAAAAGAGCTTTCACCCGCCGCCCTTAGATATGGAATGAGTTCCCACATCATTTATACCGACTGATGGCGCCGTGTCCACCGTAATTCCTATCCCTGCCCCCCTTTTAACACTATTTCGACGAAATCGTTCCATTTTAAAAGTCTTTAATGTTCTGGCAAAGTATTACATATTATATGTATTGTATTACTTATATTATAAGCATCCTACTTGCAGACCAATAAGGTTCTCTACCTTCCAGTGAAATTTCTATCGAGGGTTGTTAAACTGTTTCAAAGATTACCCCGGATAATTAGACAGAAATATGACAGTCAGATAATTTAAAATAAATTTTATGTATACTTGATATTTATAAATAACACAAAAAAAAGGCAATTCATTAATAACCACATACAGTTATCTTTCTTATTAAATTCCACAAATATGTATAAATATATACAATTGCCTCAAATATGCAAAAAATAATAGGGACAAATATATTTAAACAATTAGAAAAAATATTGCAACAGAAAAATTATAATTTTTTTTTTTGTTTTAAATATGATTTTTGTTCATTATTCTTTGGACGGCCAGTTTCATATACATTAAAAACATGATTAGTCATCATTACTGAAAAAATGTGGCACGTGGAAACAAAGATATAATATCCCTTAATCTTCATTGTTGTCTTTAATACAATATTAATAATAGGCGTATTTTCCTATCATCCGCCACTGCTAAATCCACATTAAGGAGAAGGTTTCCACCAATTCTTCAAATACATCTATTGTATTATTAAAAGCGCATAATCTTTAACATTTTTCCAGGTTTTACACCGACTAAAATGCTCGCTGACATGATTGAAACGGCATTAATGTTGAACAGAATGAAGCCACGAATTCGGACAAGCAAATTTATTTATTATTAAATAAAACATCCTTTTTTTAACTAAAATCAATCGAATCGAAAAATGAAATTAAACAATAGAACGTAAAATTCGTTTTATTAAAATTTCAAACCAATTTTGTTTTATAAAGTTTTCAAACGCACAAGAGTTCTGAAGTTCCTTACCTCCCAAAACAGTTTACATTTCTGTACCGTTAGTGTCTTTGTCATATCGATCTTGTAAATTGACTACCGCTGGATACACCACATTTTTATTTCGTGATATCTCATTAATTTGAGTGAGTAATTCTTGAGAAATTTTGATATTTAAACGTTGGAAACGGCTATAACCATTTCAACAAAAATTAGTTCTTCAATAAAATGTTGTATTTCAAGTTTACCTGTACAAGTGTTTTCGAAAAAGGCGATTACAAAGACTTTTTTTTCCAAGGTTTGCTTTATAGCGCCATCTCGTAGAATTTTGAGGTGATGGCATTGTTACTATGCTGGTGGATCTACTGCGCCGATGTACCGGTAGGCTTATTTTCGATATAAATTAAACAAATGACAGTATATGACAACATTAACGTGAGAATAAGTGGCGTAGTGGGTTTTTGCACGTTATATAGTATTGTATATTATGTATCTGAAAATTTCCTGTTGGAAACACACATACCAATTTTTCCCATGGGAAGATGTCATGTTCCCATAGGAACCTCGAAAACCATAGAAAAGCTCGGTTGCCGAGACAATAATTTATTAACTACTAACAATTATTAATCACAAACAAACCACCAAATGATTGTATTTGACATAAAAAGTCGATCTCGAATACAATCTATTTGTGTATATATATTTCTTGAATTAAACATAAATATAAAATAAAATTTTACTTCGTTTATTTATTCTTCAAAGTTATAAACGGTCTTCACTTCACCCAGAGCTATCGTGCCAGAAGCGCGATTATATTGAAAAGTCGCTTTCCTTTGATAGCCGAGTCGGCTTCACTTATTTTCACGACACCTTTTCAAATACACTTCCGCCGTTAAGCGAGGGCACGCATTCAGCTTTTCATCGAAAAAGAAAAAAAAAAACTTCACACTTCCCCTAGAACACTATTTATTTTATGTGCCCCACAAAAAGGGTCTTACATTGATTAGTATAAAAGCAAGTCAATTTTGACTTCAATACCACATAGTCTACGTGGCCGGCAGGTACTGTTATCGTACAAGGAAACGTTTGAATTTCTTAATACTTCCTCTGTACGTGCAGATATTTTGATTTAGTGGTAATGAATTGTGAATGAATCTATCGTAAAACGGATTGCACAATGCGTAAATATCGTAACAAATAAAGTAGGTTAATTATTTTGTTATTAAAAATTGGTGTTATTGCATCATATCCTTCCACTCGGGTGACGGATATAAATCTGTAAATTAAAGTATACTACTTAAAGTGCTGGATTTGGATCGCTTGTAAGAAATGATAAAAACTTTACTAAACGATGATGAATGCTGATAACAGCTTTCGCATAAACGCAATAGCAGCGTGGTCATACAATGCATTTAGAAACGACAGGCCAAAGCTTTATTACCGATTGAGCCTTCATACAACCATCGACTATGCCCGTCTTTGATGGCGTCTGATTTTACATTATTCTTAACAAGTCTGTTATGCGGTTCAACATTTGCTTAAATATTAAAGAGACAAATGCAGATAAGTTTATAATCGTAAGTATTAAAAAAGATTGTGACATCCTAAAAATTTTAGAAAGCCACTGCTCGATCTACTACGATCAGTGACATTTAATAAGTTTACGTTGAAGTCACCGCAAATTATAATGTATTTAATTTTATCACCGGTTTTACATAAGGATCAGTCATAATCGATTCAAATAGCTCATAAGTAAAAATAGCCCCTTCCACCTTCCCGTTTTTATGTATACATACATTAAGACCACATAATTGTTCCTATATTCACGTAGATCTAAGAAACTATAGAATAGACAGGCACTCGGTTATGTTTCAGCATTGGAGTTATAAAAATAACCTTAATTGTAATTGTAATATTTATAATGATATACTCATAATCAATTATTGACCAATAAGAAATAAGAATTAATTAATTGTGACCGGTTCATCAAGTGTAATATGTTCTACGAAAGGTTCGCCGTCGATTCACGTCTTAATTCTGATGACACTAATTAATTATTATTGTCGTCTATCACCATCAACAGAAGATATGATGATAATTAATATTAACATCTCCGGTTTTGTATGTTTGTAAACGTTTTGCTTTATGGTTCGTGGTTGCTCGCGCTTCGCAGCACTCTGCAGACGTCAACTTTCCTGCTCCGTACACTGTACAACTTTATTCGAGAACTACCCGCTGGCCGTAACTAAACACCGCGATTTCCTCTGCGACGGTGTATTTCCCCTGTATATGTTTTGTTGGCGTTAGTTGTACTTAACGGTAATTTACAGCGATAAGGGGTTAAAAGGAGAAATGGTAGATAGAAATTGAGAAATTGGATAGAAAAATGTTTCTTGTCAAAATTTAGACTTATTTTTTGGAAATAATTAAAGCATAGTATTATATTAATAATTGTCTCTCACCCACTGTTATGGGTTATAAAATTTATTCATTTTATACAAATTTTGTATGTATATATTTATTCATTGATATAAGAAAAATAATTATAATAAACAACTTATTAAATTATAATGTAATAATAATAATAATAATTTATAATACAAATAAATAAAAGTAATTCATACCGGCAATTAATATCAAACCTGTGGTTTTGTACTTTAAAAAGTATAAAAACCACTTTAATCACTAGTGTACACAATAAATCATCAATAAATGTCATTCACCACCGTGTATAATTCATAAATACATAAACAAACATATATATTTATATTGTATATAAATATATTTTTCTCGTGCTGATGTGAAACACATGCAGTAGATTCAGAAATATTTGAAAATATTTGAATATTTATCTTGAATATAATTATCAGTTCTCACGCGCACGTAAAAATACGTGGTAGATGTCCTTACTTTTATGTTATCGATAGCCTTTCCTTCAAAACTGGTAAAACGAATCAACTTCATGGTGTCGATTTAGATGTCGGTATGCCCACGAACTTTATGGTATCAATTTAGATGTCGGTGTGCGCGCGAATCGTAAAAAATTCACTTTTATCATTTTTCCCTGCGCACCAAAAGAAATATTAAATAAACAGAATGGTGACGGCTGTTTAGAATTCAAAAAATAAATACCCTTGTCGAACAATGATTTCGAATCGCATAGTTTCAATAACTTGATGCTTAGACAAAGGAAGGATCTTTTTAATCACATATCAGATAACGTGTATGCCTATGAAACTGTCAGTTATTTAAAGCATGATTATGTGTTTAATCTATAATTAATAATGGCTAAAAAAAGAAAAACTACAACAATCTAGCGATAAACGTTTCAGTTCTGTGGAGATAAATAAAATCACTAAATATTCCGTATTTAAAGATTGTATATCTTAACACATATTAAAAAAAGAACCGGACAAGTGCAAGTTGAACTCGCCCATCGAGGGTTCCGTACAAATTTGCGGGTACATATTTTAAATAGTTCAGGAATCGAGTCTCGCAGTTTATAGGGTTCCGTACCTAATGGGGTAAAAACGGAACCCTGTTACTAAGACTCCACAGTCCGTCTGTCTGTCTGTCTGTCACTAGGCTGTGTCTCATATACCGTGATAGCTAGACAGTTGAAATTTTCACAGATGATGTATTTCTGTTGTCGTTATAACGCCATATACTAAGAACAGAACAGAATAAATATTTAAGCTGGGTTCCCTTACAACAAACCCGATTTTTTTTGCCGTTTTTTTGCTCAATATTAATAACGACAACAGGTAGGTGCTTGAAATATACACAGAATATTTATTTGTGTATTCACTTTAAAAATAAACAATTAAATTAAAATGAAATGAATATTTAAGGGGGATTCCTATACATCAAATGTGATTTTTTTTCGTTTGTTGTTCGATATTAATAACGGCAACAGGTAGAAACTTGGTTATTTGCAGAATATTTAGATTTATATTCACTTTAAAAATAAATATCTACTTAACTCCAAAAAAATTAATAAAAAAAAATATAATGTCTAATGTTGTATAGATAATGGTACGGAACCCTTCGTATGCGAGTCCGACTCGCACTTAGCCGGTTTGTTCCGAGTTTTTATTTGTAATTTTTTTTAAATTTAATTAATAATACATTTTCAGATTTTCATACGGGTTTCAGATTTTTTTCTTCTGCACTAATAAAAGTTTAAAAAATTACGTAAAAAATTTGACTAACTACAAAATGTGCATTAAGACAGTGATGACTTACGCATCTCCGCTCACGCAGCTCCGAAAGCACTGGATAGGTTACAAGTAATACTGAATAAGTTTTGTAGAGCAGCCGCGGATGCACATTGGTGCGTCCGCAATTCAGTTTTTCACATATAACTCCCTACTATATCTAAACGCATGAAGGACGAATCAAAGTGATTCTTCGACATCGCGGGGTTTCATCCCAATGCGCTCCTTCGTCCAGCAGTAAACCATGAACCACCTCATCCCCGCCACTTTATTCGTAGGCCACGGAATGTACTTAATGATCCATCTGATGCTCTTACAGCGGCGGTTGAAAGTCTTATGGAAGCCAACGATACGCATGACTGACTGAGCCTAGGTACTCCTACGTCAGTCAGGTCCCAGACTTTAGATCCCTTACTCCACCCGGCCGCTTCCGTGCCAGGCAGGAGGAATGGAGCCGACCCGTTACGGTTTCCAGAGACATCCTATGCCGAGACGACTCCCTCAAGTCGTCATCCACAGTGCATGTCACGCGTGTCAGCACTCTTGCGTGTCGTTCGGCCGCGTACGGTGAAGCTATTATAGTACTCCGACTACATAGCATCGGCTGACCCGTTATTTCATCTTCAGGGGGACTTTTTTAGTGGGTTTCAGTCCCATACTATTCGTGCGCACGAGCGCGCGTGCTTGCGTTATACATTTTTTACCTTCTCCTCGCCGCAAGAGGAAAAAAAACAAAGATTTGATTACACATAAAGATATGACCGCGTATACCGTTGTTTAACCTCGATGATTGATTAAGTACTTCAAAACATAAAGGCCATATTTTTTATGACTTAATTACAAATGTATGATTTTTAGCTTTTATTCTACTATAAATTTTGATTCCCTTGAGAGTGTCAAAATGTACTTTTTTTTTGCGGCATAAACTGCCGTATCTTTTTTTCACGTTAACTTAGAAGTTTAATAATCTAACAACTTCAAGGGATTCTAGATTTGGGTATATGGTTTTAATTTCAACTGGACATCTCCACGCGTTTCCGAAATAAAGGGTTTTGACAGACAGACGGACGGACGGACGGACGGACAACAAAGTAATCTTCGTAGTAATCATTAGAGTTTCGTTTTTCCTTTCGAGGTACGGAACCCTAAAAAAAAACTTCTCTATATAAGCCGTCGTCAAAACTTACTTCATCGACCGATCGATCACTCATGAACATCAACATCGTGCCGCACACATGACAACCGGTCAAAAGATTGTTCGAAAACTGTGTTGTATAAATTCGAAAATTATAAATAATCAGGAAACAAAAAATCACTCCGAGTTTAAACCGTACTTAATCGTACTTTAATTCCAGTCACGTTACCCGCTCATCCCTTTTTAATGGACAATCGTTTATTTCCATCCCTTTCGTGGGCCTCTTTTTACCGCACGCCGCCGCGCCCACCACCACGGGAGGAGCGATTTTAGAGAAGAGAAAATCTCTAAGAGTTAACTAACATCGTCACTCGTTGTATGCGAAAAACACACCTTTCTGGATTGCTTTCGCTGTTTATTTGGGGTCGTTGTTTCCATCATAAATTTATTGTTGTTGTGATGGATCCTTATCGCCTCACTGTTATGGCATACCTTTTCATAATTTAGTTTGTTTCAGGTAGATAGGTACAGCCCGCCACCCTTTCGAGCCTACTCAGCTCGGGGTGGTGCTAAGAGAATCGATTAAAACTTATGTACCATTTTCATTGAAGTTTAAATGCAAAGACAGACATGAAATATGTATTTTACTTTAAATTTCTGTGAGGCCGGTCACAATATTTATGACTAAATTATATTTTAATACCTAATTTATAGTGGTACAGTGAAATGATGCGAATAAACAATACAACGATTATTTGTAATTGCTTAAAATTTTCTATGATTATATAAAAAGTACATTTATAATATTTATTAAGAAAAAAGAGAATAAACAATTATACTCGAATGCATTTTACTTAAAAAATATATTATATGTGAGCATGCCAGACACGTGCACCGGCACAATTATTTTCAGGGAGGTGCATATTAATACTATACGTTTTATTTATCTATTTTTTCGGTGTGCTTTCTTTCTAAATGGGCCAAACCAGGGAAGCGCAAGCGCACCCTCTTGCACCCCCACGCGGCGCACATGATGCAGACACGGGCGGCGTCGGGCATGTTTAATAGTAAGGAAACACAAATAAACGAATGACCCATCATAATAAATATAATTCTACATAATACTAACTATAAATATATGGATATGCAAATAAATTAAAGTAGAGAAGCACAGAACTTCTTAACAACTCGTTAGTAGGACATAAATGCGACACGAGTGAATAGCGAATAAATTTCTGCTACGTTTTTTGCTAATTAGTTCCGGCTTCAGTCTTTCGTACAGAAGAATAAGTCGATGGTTGGGCGTTTCCTTCTTTAAATTCCTCCCTTTTTAAAGCCCCAGTTTCGCCACAGCGGGCTCCGGATCGATCCGGGCCAGAATCCACGACCGCACGACTCGCGGACCCGGCCGGCGCGCCCCGTCGCGTTTCGTGTAATGAGATGATTCAGATATTTCCGAATTCGCGTAGAAGAATTTACATCTGCCCGAAAATAATTACACTCCCGTTCCCGCAACCGAGGGCGGCGGGGGGTGTCGCAAACTGAACCACCCCCGGACTCGCGAGGCGGCGGCGTCGGGTCGAATTCTGCGAACGGGCGCCAACGTACGACGGAGCACGTGTCGTAATTGTACGCGGCGACTGTGTCTCGCGGTCGGAAATTGAACGCTAGACGGCCTCTGACCGCCCTTAAGCTCGTAACAACGCTTAAGATGCACATAAGTCTTTTTAAATTTATTTTTAGCGCATTCGGAGGTTATATTGTTGCCGTTGGTAAAACCTTCCATATTAGACGTTCGGGTTTGATCACATCTTTACGAAGTGGATTAACAGTGATTCTGTGAAATAAAATGTGATCGAGAATTCATTGGTATTGATCGATATTCGAGAAATTGATATTCGCACACGAAAGATTGGTGAAGTTACAAACAAATAAAAGTATTCCATTTTCACAAATAATTTAAAGGTATTAATTAGCCTACTACATAGTTACTAGTATTCAATATTACGTACTGCAATTTCACATGTGTAGTTGTACTTAATACTTAATACCAAGCTTTGTATTTCCGGTTTAGTGTTTTATTAGTTTTTATTTACAGTTGCAACAAGAGTGTATTGTTATAATAATACCGTTTTCTAACAGTTCATATTTATAATATAGCTTTTAATACTAATGATTACTTAACATGAAATATAAATCTTGGTGTCAAGTATTACAAGTTTATATGAAAAGTTACAAAATGTAATATTTAATTTTAGTAATACCACACCATAAATTACAAAACATCATATAAATCGTTACAAATGCATACTAGAAATTAAAAAACAAAGTACTCAATCCTATTAACTATATACTTAGAACAACAAAAGATTTTGTAATAACAACAGAGATTCGTGACGTCATCTACAAAATTTGCTACTAAAAATTAGTAAAAGGAATTACTAAACCGGACTTATAGTTTTACAAGACTTTTGTTAACGTGGGAGTTCATCGTATTTTAGTAATTATTATGCTAAATAACTTTAATTCTTAAGCACTAAAGGTGCTTATTACTCGCACGGAGAGGCGAGGCCTGAGCGAAATGAACAAGGGCGAGGACTGCTACCAATTTGTCCCGTCGGCGCGCGCATCCTCGAGCTGATGGAAGAATTTTAATGGTTACTTAATATTCTATGAAACCATTCACTCATTCACTTATTCAGATATTCGCAGTGCTATTTCATTCTGGTTAAATCGTTCGCAGCCAAGAACGAAATGCTTGATGTTTGTATTGAAAATGCAATAATCCTATCTATATAAAATTTTTGCAAATATACCATATTGAATAAATAATTGAAGCAAAAATCTTTTTTTTACATTTGAAAATGGAACAATACCATCGTCATTGATTTTTTGAAAAGAAAAAATTATTGCTGGTGTCATTCGGGTTGATGTTACAATTCCAACGATACCCCTTACATTCAATTTCATTGTGGTAGAGCCATGCTTTAGTTAACTTTCTTCTAACATAATCTCCCTCTATCAGTTCCTCCGTTCTCCAGTTCTCCATCAGCCCACTCCTTTTTCCGTCAGATATCGCTATTCCCGCTCAAGAGGCCGGCAAAGCAATGGTGACTCCTCTGGAGTCACGAGTGTTCATGGGCGAAGGTGATCACCTATGGTGACCTCCGATATAACATCGTCGTTCTGCGCACAGTCATTAACTAACAAAATGTCGTTTCTGAGATAATCATAGTTTTCTATTGTGCACGATTTGTTCCTTGATTGCAGTCCCAAACCAAAACAGACAAATGTTTTTTTCTGTATTTATTTTTTTGGGTTTTCTAGTTATCAAAAATGACACAAAAAATTTGTGTAAGTTACAATTACATAAATTAAAAAGTGTACTTAATGAGTTTTAGAAGGTCGTAGATTGATTAAAAAGAAATGTTTATATTTCAATACATATATTCTAAATACATTTTAAAACATAAAAACTTCCACTTTTTCTTTTCTTTAGCAATCAGTCATACCATTCGTTGAGAAATAAATGCAACTAAAAAAAAATTAATGCAATGGCATCAATACTTTAGCAAAATTGCTAACAATATAAAATAATCACAGTTACAATATAAAATCAAACTACTTGGTATGAAATATAATATCGATCACGTATTTTAACAAAACTGTTGCCAAAAATTTTAAAACAAATTAATTACAAAGTATTATAAAGATGAAATGAAATTATAAAATTTTTAATTTCGTTTTTAAACAACCATTTTTAATCAGTGATACCTTCCTCCTCACTTGATGCATCTTGTTGATCGGCTTCTGCAAGCAAATCATTTTGTTTTGGTGAATGTAATAGTTCGGCACACCACCCATAGAGCTCTTGAGGAATAGTTCCATCATTTTTATTTGATGGAATTATTCCTCCTATATTTTCCATCATTCCATTAAAATTTACATAATTTCAACAAATCTTTTTTTTTACACGATATAGGAATAGGACTTTGATATGCTTTAAGAAACTTTGCAAAGTTATTATCAATTCTTTTTAAAAAACTCTTATGTGTGACTGCTTGATCAGATGCAGGTTCTAAAGATTTCAGCTTACTTCTTGTTATTTTTGGTCCATGTGAAATATTAGTTCTTTTTTTGCTTCTGGAGCTTTTTTTGCATCCAACAATAAGTGCGATCCTTCACAGTCATATCTATATTTGAAAATCTCTGGCAACTGTTTCTCATATCCTAAACATTTTATTTTAAATCAGTTAACTTTTTCATTACTTTCATTGATTATACGGTTTTAAATTTATTTTCACACCAAGCACTTCAAATTTATAATATCACTCTACTTCATTTCGTGCACTCTATAACTAAAACTTTTTTTTTTGTGTATATATAGAAGAACGTTTATTTTTCGTTACTTTCGTCTCATCTTTGCATTCATTGAAACTTAATAATATGGAAAGTTACTTGAATCGATCATTTTCTACTTTAATAAAAACAGAAAACGACTCATCTTGTACGAGTAGGAAATGCCGACTGCTGCGCACTAGTAGTGCGGGATATAAATCGATATTTAAAAAAATATCGATATATGTACGCGATATATCGCTTCAATCCGATATTATCGAATCATGTAATACTTCATCCGATATACCAATTATCGTGTCACATTCCATTTTTTTTTCCTTTTATCTACTTATTCACAGACGCACGGGTTCTTACACAGCAAAGAAGCAGATTGCAAGGCAAAAGGGTAAATAAAATTTTGTTTTTGCAAGGTTTGGAGAAAAAGTACTGGGATTTATGACGCAAAACATGACTTTTGGGTCGTATGGCCTTGTCTAATTTTTCGTATGATTTATAAGTAAAGTTGATTTGTTTCTTCTTTCTAAATGTTTTGACTCATATTAACCTGATTTCTATTTAATATTATAGATAGACTAGTTAAATACAGTAATTACTTACGTTTCGATATTTTTAATATATCGATATTTTTGTTCGATATATCGTAAAGTATCGATATAACACTACGATATATTATATCGAAAAAAATATCGATGTTTTTACATGAACATCCCTACTGCGCACCCGCTAGTCGGTCGAGAGTCACGTAAATGTAAGCACGTCACAACATGTACAGAGTTACCTACTCCGTTGTAAAAATAACTTATATTAATCAGAGGTATTATGAAAAGCAAACAAAAATGATTAAATTTATCTCTAGGGTTTTTCTGCGCATTAATATTGAGGTTCTTATAAATTGGTGAGGATGGAAAATCATTAATTGCATTTAGTTGAACCTTCTTCCCACATATAAGTTACGGTAGTAAGTATTGATTTCAGTGTAAAATTACTAACTGCTCGAAACAACTTTTTACAGAAATGTAGATATAGAATTAAAAATATCTATGTTGAGATAACAATCGCTAGAATACATTGAGTATTTTAACATATAACAAAAAGCTTAGTAAGGACTGAAAATGCTGTGCTGTGCTGAAAATTAGCCTTTTTAGTGAGAAATTTTCACTATTAATGACTTATGAACTCTGTGTAGAGACGCTCACATAGAAGTTTCGTTGAAATAATTTTATGGTTGAAAGATAAAAATAAAAATTGATTGTCAAACTTAACAACTTATTTTTGATACTTTAGTTAGTTAATGATTATTCGCAGAATGACTATATATATGTTCAGTCATTTAAAAGTTATGGTGGAGTAAAGAAACTCATACATATCCGTACATGAACCGACCCTGAAACATTACACCCATTTGTTTTGGGCATTCGTGTAAAAATTTATGTAATTAATTTCTTAATATAATATTTGATGTAACGTGAATATGTATTATACATGATTTTTAATAAGGCGGACAGAATTTAGCTTACCTACAGCTGAAGAATGTAACTACGTCGTCAGCAGAATAACTTGTATTATCAACATTACGCGATTACGATAGTACCATTGCTATAATAATGCAAGTATCAATATTTCAGTATTGTTTATCAAGTAACATTAAAAATATTGGAAAAATTTAATTTATTTGTTTGCATTTTTTAGAATGTTTTTTTAACTACCTATTAAATTAAGAAAGAAATCAGCAATTTGCTAGAGAATGAATGATTTAAGGAACTGATCATTTAAGGGAATGATGATTTGAGGAACTGATGATTTAAGGAACCGATAATTTGTACAACTGATGATTTGTTACGGTTTTTATTTTATTTATTTTTATTTCTTTACTATACTCCACAGCGGCAACTCTGATGGCATTCCCACACACCCTCCTGTCCGCTCCTCGAATCTTATCGATGAGCACCAGAGGTAGATAGGATTTAAATTTTGTGTTTGAATGGGGCATTTTTATATTTTGGCCGGCACGCAACCCGCTTCCCTTGCTCGACGGACATCGAGGAAGGAGGTCGCCACCAAGTTCCTCCGGGAGTCGCTCAAGCACCTGCTAAGCGACTCCTGACTGCAGCCCGTCGCTGCTGAACCCGCTGCCCATGGCGCCTCCTTAGGCTGCGCTTGCCTGTTCCGGTGCACCCATCACCGTCGTCTGTTGGTGACGACTCCGAGGCTGGTGGCGTCCCCCGGCTATGCCGCTTATCTTCGGCGTGCCTGTCGCCACGTTCCGTCGTTCCACTCGTGGCCCTTTCTCCGTTCCTCCAATGACTTGGATGTGTACGAACGAGTAAATAGAAGATATGTATCACGGCCACTAATAATATCTAGATTAATAAACCATTGTTCATATTAGCTTGTTTCTCATAGACGCGGACTGCATGTCCAGGAACCCTGAAGCTAGTCTAATATCGCCGCAAACCCGACTAACCCGAGACAGAGTTGTGTAACTTATGATTTAAGGATGATACGAGGAACTGCCGTGGAAGTTGGCACTTTTTCAACCTCAAACGTTTATTACCTTTTATGAGCGACTTTATTAGTAACTCTTTTATTAGGGACAAACTCAAATGTTGTTTGTACCGAACTTGGCCCCATATTAAAATTTACTAATGGTTTATTTATACGATATCCCTTTTACAAGTAACTCAAATGCAGAATTAAAAAGTGCCATTTCAAAAAAGTATAATTTAAGTAGAGTACGACAATTGCATGAAAATTCAAGTTTATCAGATAAAGTCTCCTTAAGTTATTGTACACACATAGATGTGTGGGTCGATGAATTCCGAGCCGTAGTCGAGTTCTTTTACCGGACGACTCCTCGTTCAGAAATTGCTTGCAGGCAACACGCATTCCTGCTTCGGCGTCTTTTTAATAGAAAATTGCACATCCACCTGGTATAGAGGGATGCTCTGCTTGCGTCTTCTTTTGAACTATAAAATGAAATTTTCTATTACAGAGTAAATCATTTTACCTATTCAGTTTGGGGTGGTCCAGTTCGCAGATCTGTCAAGAATTTTGGTGTGAAACATTTGTAGGTGCGCGCCAGCGTGCTGTGTGGTGATACGTGGTGATAACGAAACATAACGAAATCACGTTACGCAAGCGAACATATAGATATACATTACACACATATGTATGCTGTGCAGAAGATGTACGTGTGTGTGTGTGTGTGTGTATGTTTAAATAGTTTTCTAAAATAAATTAATTACATAAAAAAAATAATTTATATCCCTTACTTTTTCCAGTTGTAATTAAAAGTAAATAGTAATGTAATTAAATTTCATAAAAAAATATTTTGTGCATATAGTCTATATAGAATAGTTTCAATGTTTCATATTTGCCAGACGACCCTTGACAGCTATGTATTTTCTTGTAGAATTACACGGTTCTCTCTCTTTCTTTATGTATGCGTGCATGTGTGTTTGTATGTTCTGTCTGTGGACGCGTGTGTGCACGTGTATATGTGCGTGTGTTTGAGCGTGTGCGTGCGCACGTGCGTGTGTGTCTGTCATAGGTATTTACTTATACGGATTTCGTATTCCAGATATATCTATAAGGTATCTCTTACATCTGCGTACATAAGATATAACATATACAAATCCAAGATAATTTTTCATCATATTTTATTTAATTATAGTTCATATAAATATATACATATATAGGTGTGTATATATATATAAGAATTTTGAAGAGGCCGAAATAGGTTAAAATCTGGGGTGTAAGGTCAGAAATATATAGTGGATGCCTTAACATTTTCCAGCTAAACTCTCTCAATATTTGCTAAGTGGCTAAAGATGTTTGTGTCATGGTGAAAAACCACACCCTTTCTATTGATCAAATGCGGCCGTTTCTTCTCTACTTCGTAATTTAGTCTCATCAACTGTTGACAGTAGAGATGTTAATTGATGATTTAGCCCGGTGGTTAAAGCTCATAATGAATAATGTCCTTCCAATCCCGATCAATTCGATCGACCAATCAAAGCTTATTACGAATTAATCCGGGTTTCACTATACTCTGCGGAGCTTGCTTGCCTTATGATCATGATCTTGTTCATACGTTCTTGTCTTGGATAGTCCATTTTTCATCACCAGTTGCCAATTTTTCAAACAGCAATTCGATTTCATTACGTTTTAATACAGAATCACAAATGAATACACGATTTATTAGATCTCTTTCGGTAAGCTCGTGTAGGACCCTAGTATCAAGCTTTTTTTGTATCTAGAATTCTCCAAATGTGACCTATTTGGAGAATGCTAGATATAAAAATTCTTCAAAATATTGTTTTGTAGCCAATCTCCAGCTCTTCAGGTACGTTGTGAGAACTAATATGCCGATCTTGCTCTACTTTTTCCAAAATGGCATCGACTTTATACGTAACAGGTCGACCAGAGCGAGGTTCATTTTCGCCATCAAAATTACCGGTCTAAAAATGCTCGAACCAGTTTTTTGCATTTTTCCCTTTATTTTAATAAAACATCAAAATGTATCGAATGTTTACGTTAGATTCACTCGTTTTAGTAAACAGAAAAACAATATATAAATGGCGAGACACCGTCTATACATTTTATTTTTCTTTTTCTTATAATTCGATATATTCAATGGTATCAAAATTAGTCCGATACAAACAGCACAACCAAAAAGATTTTACTGCAACTTTTTATTTATAAAATACGTAATAGTTTTTATCCGACTTAATACGTTATTTAAAACGTGTATCTCTATTTCATACCTCTTGAGTTCAAACGCTTCTAATATTTACAATTTAATATTACCATTGTTTATTGAGAACGGCAAACAAATTGGGCGTTTTCAAAGGGAACATTTAAATCTATTTAGATACTTATTTTAATTAGAAATTTAATTTAGATATTGACTCAATGTCTGGAGACCTTTTCTTATTTTCTGAAAATAATGAAGATTATAGGATTATGATTTTTTATAACTAGGTCCCGACCTCCGATTTGTGTTCAATATGAACTAAAGTACTGATTTTTATAATCACTAAAACGGGTAGTTTTAATGACTAAAACCGTCAATTTTTACATATCCACAGATATAAAATTGTTCGAATTTCGAAATTGCTAAAAAAAATTAAATTAGGAACAATGTAAGATTTTTGTGTACCTAGTAAATAAATATTGTTTTGGCATTGATTTTTGTTAATATTTCATTTATTTTATTCCTTTTTCTCTTGAGTTCATTTTCAATGTTCCTTAAGGCCAAGTATGCTTTGATTATGGGTACCTTTAAACGAATATTTCTAGAAAACTGTTATACCTAGCAAACTCAAAAAAAAAATTCTAAGTATACAAAATATGTTCTGAGTTCTACCGTAGGGAAAGCTTAAATACACAGCACGTTCTTTATGATAAAAAATACTAAAGTACGTTCACTTAAAACACTAATACCAATAAATTTCTAACAGGACAAACGATAAAAAAACAAAATTTAAACATTATTAGTAAAATATAATTATACAGGGTTGGCCTTAAGCATTTTTGTTTATAATAAATAGTTTTCTCATTATAAATAAAAAACTAAAATGTCGCTTACGACAAAAAGTTCTGCGTAACTAAATGACAATCCATCTTCCTTACTCTACCGCTTTAAGTCGATTCTCCTTCTCACAAAACAGTGTGGGGCGTGACGCGTTGCGTTTGGCATTGCACTTGGCCTTAAGGTCATGCATGAGATATGCGATTTTTTTATGGCGTTATAAAAACCTGGCGTTCTAGGATACTAGTACTCTCTGTGTCTAATTAGCAATTCTGTAACGGCGATTTCTGCTATCGCCGCGTAAGCCCGCACTACGGATTTCTCCTTCACAGGTTTGGGTGAACAGATTTCTTGCGGTGCGGTGGGCAAAATGAAGGACAGTGTTTTCAGGCGATCAAGACTTCTTTATTTCAGCCGAGCTTCATTTATGTCGGTCGGAATACAACTGCGACGGACGCATTTTTGTTTTTTTTTTTTTGGTTTGATGCGCAGGATACCCGGCCACGCGCGGCCTATTGACCGGGTTATGTGGGATTTTTACCCACTAAAACCATTCTCTGGGGGTGACTCTATCGTTAAAGCTATTACTTAAGATTCCATAGTACAGCAGCTTTACCGGGCGTTAAAGTGAAAATAAGCAAACAACGCATTCGGATGCAATGTACAAAGTTTGGGGACTTCGCTTCGCGTGGATGAGCGATATTGTGGTTTTTAACCGCGTTTACCGACTCGGTGATTATAGTCGATAGTTACTATTATTATTGTAATAATTACTAGTTAAAATATACTTTGGACGGGTTAAATTTTGTTTTATTTTAATCGCCTTCACGAGCGGGACGTGTTCGGCTAATATGAGAATCTTTTCCAGGGGATTTGCGGCGGCCTTGAATCTTTTCCCGAGTAACACGATTTGCTGATGTCGATGATAGAGATCATCGCTATCACCGACATCGACATCGGGCTTTGACGTCCTCGGATGATGAGGTGATGGGAGGGCTGTTGGTTGGTGGGTTATTATGGGATACCGTCGTTGCTTTCGCGTAGGATAAAGTATCCGTGACCACACGCGCGAGTGCTCGGCGCGGCGCAGTCTGAAAGGACGGAGAGGCTTTCTTATTATTATTTATTTGAGTGGGTTTACGTTTAGGTGCTCGCGGGCAACCTAAATAATTGGCTATATGGCCGGCTGACTTACAAAGAACGCAGGCGGGTGGCCCGTCTCTGTCTTTGTTGCGAGTGCACGCTGTAGTGCCGTGGTCAGCCAGGCACTTGATACAGCGAGCTCGCTGATAACAGTTTTCTGATGAGTGTTCATGGAGCTGACACTTAAAACATTGCCCTAGAATGCTCTTTCTGTGGGGCTGCTCTACTTTAATTCCCGTAAGGGAGCATAGCGCTTTGATATTATAAAATATACGCTTAATAGCGTTGTCGATGGATGTTGTATTAACTTTTACTAATATAAGATCGAGTGGCTCACGGACGCGATGACGTCAGCCTCATCAGTCGCGACTTTGGCGGCTGTTGGCGCCTTCGCTTTAATGACTTTCTTAGTCTGCGACGAATTCGCAGGTTTGGAGATCTTAGTGTTTTGAGATGCAGGAGCGTCCTGTGAGTTTGATTTTGATGTTTGACGGTACGCCAGGGAGTCGAATAATATGTCTCTTTGACCGAACGTGTGATGGCTGGCGTCGCGTAAGTGGCGGCCGTTGGAAGGAGGGCGGCTTTGGAAGCCGAGGACGATGCCTTTGGTTTTTACCCGATAAATGTATAAACCCTGGCACATAAGTGGCATGAAGCCGCAGCTTATAAGCCTTCCAACTTTGGACTTGAGTAAAGCTCTCGTCATTGGACTCATTTGACTCATCGCTGAATGAGTCAAGATCGGATTCGGATTCTGATTTCGGATTCTGATTCGGACTCTCCTCCGACACACGGGTATCGGAGGCCCGCTTTTTTGGCTCCTTTGTCTGATCGACTTCCATAACGAAATCTCAACTAGTAAGCTAAGTTTTTCCGTCGCTCGCCGCCTAGAACGGCGTGGCGCAGCGATCCCGGCACGTGACCGAGCCGCTAGTAGCCAACAATAAAATAAACAAAGTAAAATAAATTAAAAGGACACAAGCGGAGTGCGCGCACACGATACACGAGGCGGTAGGACCGCGAGCGAAATGCGAGAGCACCAACACTAACTGACGCGATGCGCAGTACGCTCGGCGCGTCCCCCGACGACCGGCGACGCAGCGCAGCGCAGGTAAGTAGCGGAACGAAACGAAACTAGCCGGTCGTTGGCAACGTCAGGTTACCCCCGGTTAGTAGAAGACGCAGTATGGAGCGGTATGTGGCTCGTCGTAGCAGCAGCACCTGCACACACAAGCACACACTTATAATTGCAGACAAAGAACACCGCTACTCATTCACCAAACGCTAGAGCTCGATCGATCGGAGCGGGAACCGGACGACGACTGTTGAAGACCCAAAGAGAAAAAATACTAAAGAAAGAAATTCATTAAATATACGAAAATAGGCAAAATATACAATTTCTCACTACTAATCCCTACACGGGTAATAAATTAAGACAATCAAATACTTTAATAAAACACACAAATATATGATAAATTACAAAACAATTTTTAACCTAAGTTCGTATAAAACGAAACAATATATTTACCATCTGATTTAATATTAAATGCGCGGCTGTCCGAAATAAATTCAAAACCTGAAATCAAGTACGTAACTGGAATTTAAATCAGGAGTGGTACCGAAATCAGAACTGAGAGCGAAACGAGTATTGAAAACGAGTTCGGGCTCCAAATCAAAAGCGAGACCACGAATTGAATCGAGAGTGAGATAAATTAGTAGTACTGAAAACAATATAACTATAGGGATCACGATTGAGAGCGTATGTAATATGTAAGATGAAGAAATTCATTCTATGCCCATGCGAGCGAAGATGCAGGCGGATGCTAGTTATATATAAGGTGGGAGAGTTGAACAAGAGAAAGCGTTCGTTTACAAATGACGGTAAGCATGATAGAGATATTGAAAAAAAGGTGAATGCGGAAAAGAAAGTGAAAGAGACATTGCTAATTGTAAAAGTGTATCACTGTAAGTGCGTTTGGTTATCAATATCCTTATGCTTACAAACGGTAGTGAAAGTTGGGTATGGAGGTAGGAGTTAGATTCATTTCAGTTCAATTCATTCATTCATTTCAATTCTTGGATAATATGTGAGGAGTGTTGTTCGAAAGAATATAAAGTGTATGGAATATAAAAAGTTATTTTGCGGTCACTTGGTTATCTGGAAAGGATGAATGAAAGTAGACTGACCAAAAAAATTACGCAGCGAATGTGTATGAAGGAAAGATGAACAAGGGCGTCTCAAGAAGATATTAAACAACGCAAATTTATATGACAAGGTCGACGAATGTCAGTAAAGTGAGAGGGACGTGCAAAGACTATACCGTGTTGAAATCTATGGTGTGTACCATCCTTGTAAGAAATAGGTGTGGGTTTGTAAATGGGGAAAAAATAAGCGGTCGCTCCACTGCCGCGCGTGCTGTGAACATCTGTTACTTCGACCTGTGTGAATACAATTCCACTTTTTGCTTCTGTCCACTACCATTCACATCCTAGTGCAGGCAGGCGTTTTGTACATTTGCGTGTTCTTAAGCTTTCGAACAGGCCGTACGTGTTTCAGTGATGTCATATTGTATACAGTCTGCTCAAATGTAGTGAGCACTCCGTTTCATATAGAAACGAAATTGGAAACGCGTCGTAGCTTGTCTGTGTGGCGGACGTTTTAGGTGCTATTTACCTGTCTGTCCTCTGTCCGGTTATCACATAAACACATAAGTGAACTCAGTGCCCTCTGGAAGCCATTAGTCAGCGGAGGTATATTTGTTCGCCACCTTACATTGTGGGTTTTCGTCCTAAAAAAGTCTTCTTTTATAAATTCTCATAGGACAGTGGTAGTATTAAGGTCTGAAAATACACGGCAATATGCTACATATGAATACGTTCCATTTAAATATATCATAAATACGGCAGTGATAGGAAAAAAAAAACGATATTGTAATTATTCGTGGATACATTATAATGCAGAATGTTAAGTGCTACTTAACCGACAACTGTAATATATCACTATTTACCGAATGTCTTGTGATTTAAAAATATTCAAACGAGTTATTGTTAGGGAGCGTCCATAAACTACGTAGCTCGACCAAGGGGGGGAGGGATAAGCTTAAGCGCTACGCTGAGGCACGTAATAAGGGGGAGGGAGTCGAGAGCAAAGCTACGTGGTTTTCTTCAGATGAAAATTTTGTTGAATAAGATAATTTGAGTGACCCCGGATGTTAATTTATAACAAGAGGAATCAAATAATTAAATACATTATTTGAAAAAATAAACTGTTAATAAATTAATTTATTATTAATTATTTTATTTTATAAATAAGGGAACGTCCATAAACCACGTGGTCATATTTTAGTCTCTCTAGGACTCCTTCCTCCCCCCATGTGGCCTCACGTAGCCTTTTTCTATGACCCCCCCCCCCAACCCAATGGAACGTGGTTTTTTTTTCATGATACATTAATTTATCAATAAAATAAAATAATTAATAATAAATTAATTTATTAACAGTTTATTTTTTCAAATAATGTATTTAATTATTTGATTCCTCTTTAAATTAACATCGGGGGTCACTCAAATTATCTTATTCAACAAAATTTTCATCTGAAGAAACCACGTAGCTTTGTTCCGACTCCCTCCCCTATTACGTGCCACAGCGTAGCGCTTAAGCTTATCCCTCCCCTTGGTCGAGCTACGTAGTTTATGGACGCTCCCTAAGAGGGTTGTGGCATTCGAATAGAGGGGTAAACGGTCAAAACTAAAACATAATACGGGTGTATTTTTTTAATTTGGCTCTGGAACCCAAGTGGATAAGGAAAGAAATTTAGAAGAAAAGGAAAGAAGATGAAATGAAAGATGCCGGAGATCTAGATTGCAGCTAATCTAGATTCATGACAATATATCAGACAGTGAGAACGTTTTGTATATTTTTACACACTCATAACTAAAACATTTCCATCTCGACGTATGGAATTCACAGAAGTCGGTTAAAAACTGATTTTGCCTGATTTTCCGAATTTCAGTCCCATTATTGACTGTAGCCTTTGATAAAAATAAGTACTGTAATGGAACCAGCCTGAGGGATAAAGGCCTATCAAAGAGGACTCGAATAGATCTCAGTGAAACTTTCGCAGTCCGGATCAGTCCTACAAGAGCTTTGTTCTTTGTGCGAGTTTAGTTCTAAGACGGTGTCGATCATAAACATCTACTTTTTATATAGCCCCAAACCTTAACAAAAATGTTCCTAACGTCAATATACTTACATATATGAAGTTATACTTCAAGAATTTATAGTCAACTGATAGATGACTAACCCATATAATGTCTAGTAATGAGTACAGGTCTCCTCCGAAAAATAATGACGTCTATAGTAACGACGCAGATTTAAAGTACTTTGGGAATTTTGCACGTCGTTGAAGACTGGTGAACTTTCTTCGAAATCAAACTTCACTAACATCATTTTCTTCATCAATAGAGGAAGTGATAATCATTATGCTATATCTGCTTTACCATCTGCTTTTGAGTTAGAAAAAACTCAGTCATGGGACTAGGCCTTCTGAGTTTGAACTTAATAACACATATATTCTCATTAAGTATAGTATTTATTTATATAATGATATTGCGTATTTAATATATAAACAATTTCTTTAAGCCTTACACCGCAGAGAATTAAATTAATGGATGAAAGCTGGAAGTTTAGCGTTTAAACTGAACCACTATTTGTCTAACTTTATTTGTTAAACCTTCCGACATTCTTGCGCCTATCCGAAATATTTGATATAATACAATTATCAGGTACAGTTAATTTTATTAGTTAGTGTCTGAACTGGCGGGTCTCTAAGCCAACGCTTAATCTACTTACCTAACATTCTCTCAATTTTACTTCTAAAGATCGAATATTATGAATCGTATTCAATGAGATTGTACTTTTATATCACCGAATATTACGTAGTTTACTGTACACTAACCGTTTGTTACTCGTCACTTAAAAACTTGTGGGTGACTTTAGAATTATGTATATGTGTATATATTCTCTATCTGTTTTTCATAATTTAAGCAGATAACATTGCACGTCAATAAGACTCCTTTGAATGCTGCAAATGGCATGCACTTAATAGCTAAGGCTCTCGCATCTAGGCTATGATTTACAAGGGACGTGAACTTTCGTACAAATGACACTTTCAGAACCTACAGAACCTATTTCCTTGAGAGCGGGGAAAAGTTTTTCGTTTTAAGACATAAATATTTCTTTCGAACTTCGCCCAATTCATTTTAGGATTATTAGCGAGTTCGTACATATTTTCTCTGAAGTTTAATATATTCAGCAAGCAGCGTGTTAGCGAATTTGTTGCAAGAGGAAAGAAAGTTAATTTACCAAACATAACGACATTAGGTCTAGGGAGAAACACAGGCACAAGATTTTCTCACTGTCTTTCGCGGATATGTAGTATCGTGATTTTTAAACAATCAGTTTTATATTGGCGGCTATTTAAATTACCACTATATATCATACTAATATTATAAATGTGAATGTAAGTTTCTTTGTTAGGCTTTCACGCCAAAACTACTCAACCGGTTATCATGGAACTTTGTACATATACTTTTGAAGGTGTTACAAGTAACATAGGATACTTTTTATTAAAAAAGAAAAATTATCATATACTTTCGTACCTATCTATCCTTACAGACTATAGCGTTTATAATGCCTATAATACATATTAATAAGATCATCATAAAAAATACTTAGTGCCAATTTACATACATTACACAATATAATTGTTCGAACATTTATAACTGGAGAATAGCTGGACCGATTTTAATTTTTAATTTGTTGGATTTGTCTTCATCTAAAAACATTGCAAAATAAAAAATAAATAAAACGCTTTTTATCATCATTATCACAATTTTCCATCACCACTCGGATGAAACCGCGGCGCGCAGCTAGTTGTATATATATCGGATATATCATAAATTTCTATTAGTGATCCCAAGAAACTATACAAAATTTATCAGTGTATATACAGTGTTATCCGCCCAAATGTGTTGTACTGTGTGTTGATACAAGTTGATACATAAGTCTGTCAGTTCGTGCTTTGTTGATACACAAGTTAGTAAGTTAATATTGTTTATTATGTTTTCAAACATCCATTCCCCTGTTGATGACGTCATGATAACGATTTGTCAGCGACACACGCTCTTTCGAATTTACGTGGGGTACATGGAATATTTTGTGTAATTCATGAAGAAAACAATTTATATGTAAAGTAAAATATTTACTGCTTTTCAAAGTATTCTCTATTACATTTTTCATTCATTCAAACCATTTTTGAAAACTTGAGAACCATCGGTCTAAGGGCATGTATTGTTCATGCCGGTTGAAAGATATCACGGTCTCTTCTGGCTTCGTAAATATCAAACCTCTCATCAAATCATTAATTCCTTAGAAAGTCATGAGGAATTCAACGGCAACAAAGTTTTCTAACTTTCAAATGTTGATGTAAGATTTTTTCAAATTGGCTCATACCAATCTCCAAATGTACTGGAATTTTCTCAATTAATTGCCTGATAGTAGTTACATTTTCCTCAGCGATCGTAGTTGAGGGCGATTTTAACGAATTAAATAATAGAGAGAAACACGGCCAGGATCAAATTCTGCATACCATCGCCTTACAGTACTCAAAGGGGTGCTTCTCCCACAAAACCATTTTGAAGCCGAGCAGTGCAATCTTGCTGATACGGTGAACTTTTAAAATCATAAAAAAATCATAGCCTTAAAATCTTTTCGCATTAATTCCATTTTTGCTGCGGGCGACGAACTTCAAACTTGCGTTAAAAACAATTTACACGTGACTTCCCGCTAAAAAATACTTTAACCAATGAATGAGATTATTATATTTTAAAAATATGCCATGAAATTCAAACATTTATGAAAGGCCAGGAGTTCAGAACTTTCAGTGTGCTCTGTGTATTTAATAAATTTAAGTATAGTTGGTCAATGACACAATTAGCTTTTTGGTTCGGTTGAATTATCAAAACATAAATGTCGCCTATCGGTTTGAGGGAATTCGTGGTCACTGAGTGGTAACCGTTGTTTTCAGATTGGCTATTTCGTTTGTTATAAACATGATTTTTTAAAGTGTATTTTTGAATAGTCGAAGAGCCTTTCCGTATGTAGTTGTAGACGTGTAATTCATTTTTTTTCTATATCAATGTAATTATATTTTTGCTTTATGTTCTCGATTACTCGCATTTTCAGATAGTTGGTACATACGCATTTGACTTTTTGTTGAGTTTATTTAAATGGAAATAATTAACTATTTCATTCTAAACAAACTCAACAAAAAGTGGCTTTAATTGGGTTTGATTGCATTTTTGTTGTTGTAATATGAATCGATTCATTTTGTGAATGATAATTCAATTACCTTCTTCGGGACATATTAGGCAGATACTACCATATAAATGTAGTTGTTTCTAGCAATGGAACCAGGACGTACCTAGTTTTCGAAGCTAGGTTCGATTTTTCCACACACTTAATCTCACTATTAGATACGATACATAAAAAAAAATATTCCAAGAGGAATTGCCAGAGATCGCAGACTGAAGCAGCTTATAGCAGGGCTAAAGACTAATATACTTTGGTAGATCACTTAAACGATAGTCGAGCTCTGAGTTGTCGGGTAAACTTTTCGTGCTGACACTTTTGCTGCGCAAACACCTAGCCATTTTGCTGTAAAATATTAAGCACTCCATAAAATGGATTTTACAGTAAATTCTATTTAAAAATGTGTTACCGCTTTTCTTTTAATACCCATTTCAAAAGATAATTGTAATAAAAAATTAATACACTTCCATAGATGATTATAATAGGTGCACTAAATTTGTTATAATATTTATAAAATACGTTTCTTATGATTTCTTTTTTTTTTGGGTATTTATGGAGTTGTTGCTTTTTCATATTTTATGACTCCATTTCACCGTCGTATTTCATCACTTCGCTGATTTCTACATATAACGTTTTTCACAGTTTTCAAAAGTCAACAACTGTGTTGATTTAAAATTTCTACAACAAGCATACGAAAATCTACTTATGATCATGTGGATCATGTAAATGGGAATCATAAAACCTTGAGAAGAGTGCATTTATATTTCATCAAAAAATATGCATCACGTAAATTCTGAATGGTGCCACCAATTTTATATTTTATTTTAGTTACTAGGTTTAAGCATCCAAAAACGACGAAATTATTATATACGATTGATTAACTTTATTTTTTATTAAATGACTTGAATTTTAAATTTATGCTTCCGCTTACTGCATCCGCATTTACGGTTCACGGCATTATCGATGCTGTCTCAACAATGCGCCAAGTTGACCGTCACACTCCACCTAGCGGACGCCACTGCGGCGTGGGTGACTGTTGATCGTCCTGTTGCTGGAAAGGAAGTTAAATTAAAAATTTTAGCCATTCTCGGACATCGTCTTGATGTTTATGTGAAATCGCGTTATTTGATCGATAGATTTAAATCGTTTCGAGCCCTTGATTTGAAATTATCACATGATTCGTAAACTGGTAGAATTCGTAAACTGAGTTCGGTCGTTCAGCTGACGAGCACTGTGCCCTAATCGATGAGCTGCTCAAAATCTCACTACGGATGCTGAAGGTGTCGCGTTCTATCATTAATTTGTTGGTTTAAATATTAGAAAATTTTTAGGATCAGAAATTTAAGCACTATTCCTTATCTCTCCCCTATCTCTATATTTATTCAAGGATAATTGTACGCCTCATAAGCGGAGCATTGAGGTAGTGCTTTACTTTCGCTTTACAAAAGTCAAGTGATTTTTTGAACTAAAAGTGTCCCTATTTATTTTTTATCGCACTTATATAATAATATTTACACATGAATTTCAAGGAAAACATAGTTTCAACATTTATGACATTTAAAAATAAATTTTGCTTTTTAAATTAATGAATATATATATAGTATAGTAAATTTAGGTCCGTTCACAACGTTTGCATGGTATTTTTGCATGCCTCATATGTAGAGCGCTAAGGTAGTGTTCTAATCTCACCTTATAAAAATCGAGTTATTTTTTGAAATTAATTTTTTTTCATGTTGCTCATAATGCACTTATAGACTTATATAAATGCACGAATGACAAGAAAAAACACTCGTACTAATATATATATACATATTTGTAAAAATTAAACGACCTTTATGAGGCGTACATTTTTGGATTATCCAAAATTTTTATATTCTTCAAGTTTACTGAATCAAAATACGCAAGAAAAAAAATACCTATTTATTTATATTACTAGCTGTTGCCCGTGACGTCCGCGTGGACATAAAATGGATTCTTTATTTTTTTTTATATTGATCGATCACGATGCTAACCACGATCCCAATCCTAGACCCGCTCTCGATTCTGGTTCAAGTCCCGGTCTTATTCCTTGCCTAGATCCTAAAATATACCTCTGTATAATATTTCTGCTTTATAGGTCCAAGGGTTTAAGCTGAGCGTTGATAAGTTTATGAGTCTAGTCAATACATATGATTGTATTTCAATAAGAATTTATATGTTAGAAAGGTTTTTTACATTGTATTTGTTTTTTACATTTTATTGCTCTACATGAAACTATTTTCAAACTTGTTCATTTTTTTAATTTTGTAGATTCCAAAAAGTAGTGTTATTGTATTCTTGTTCGGGAGACCCGGAATTGAGGAATATTTTCCATTTTAATGATAAAACATAAATCAATTTTTATTGTAGTATAAAAACACTAATAATATATTTTTAGAACAGTAATCATAAATCAGCAAAGAAATGAATCAACGATATCGCGATGAGTCCTCAAAGTACCCAAAGTGATGCGGGCTATTGGGTACAAATGAGAAAGCGAGAAAAACTTATCCGATCGCGCGGACAAATGGTGGTGCCACCCTAATTCTAATAGTTCGCTCAACCGGGAACATAAAGGCCGAGCTATACTGCGCGATATAATAGCACCGCCTGTAGATAATATTCTATAAAATTGTCAATGAACTTCCTACAAATGGGGCTTCAATTACTTTGCTGGGTGTTAACGCCGTTACGAGGCAAGACCAGGCACTTAATACAAACGGAGCGCATGCGCGGTAACCGCGATATAGTGATTAGATAAAACGAGCATACCTTCGAATTCAATCGAGCACAGCGCACGTCTAATTTGTGTATAATTCTATATGTTATTGTTATTTAACTAAAGTACTTAAAATACTACTTGTTCAATGTGCAGCCTGTACATTAAAATTACCAACCGTGGCAGGATTTGAATTACATAATTAGTAATAAAATAGACAAGGTAATTTTAATTATATAAATAGTAAGAAACACTGTTTCAAAGCAGCAACAAATTTGATTTTGCATATTCATGTAATTTTTTTTTTACTGATTTTGTTTTATACAATTTCGAAAATTTGGTCGTATTATGTAGATAATCGCTATGAGTTATCCTTTTCATTTGCGCGTAGTCGAGGTATCGCTATCTCTTTTTTAAAAGCTAGATGCATGGCATCTGCGCACGAGTATCGCGGCCGGCGGTGGCAGTGACCTTAGTGTGCCTATTCGTGTTGACCTGTCTTGTCGGTTTGCTACATTTTAATAATGGGGTACCGATATTCAAACATGGAATATAAGGAAATGGTGCGCACACTTGCAATGTGCAATGACATTTCTGAGGCAGTACGTGTGTATCTTAAACGGTTCAGAATAAGCGTAAATCGGAGCACTATATTAAGTGCGACTCAGTGACTGCGCGATTTTGGACAATTTAGACCTCCGACTTCCGTAGATTATGGGGTCAATTTTTCTTATTCTTCTTATTTTCTTATCCATCTTATTCACTTATTCAAATAACTTGCCTAATATTCAAGTGAGCAAATTAAATATTCGGTTGTAAATATGTTATTATCTATTTCAATAATTTCTCTATTAGAAACTAATGATTGAAACTAATTTATATAATGAATACCTTTTACAAAAGAATTAAATGAAATAAACTCATGAAGTAACAAATCGGATTCTCATAACGATACTGTTAAAATTTCTCGTGAAAATGGAAATAACTTTAATTTACCGATAACTAAGCTCTCGACATTTGATAATAACTACATCAAATGATTTGAGTTCAGAGATACTTTCGATGCTATAATAAATACCAATGATTTTGTTTCTACTGTAAATAAATTTCATTTTTAACGCTCGGCATTAGAAGGGAATGCTTTTGTAGTAATCATATCTATTGAGTTCACTTTAAATATAATAATTATAAGATGCCATGGGACTTGCTATACAAGAAGTATAACAACAAAAATATTTTGATCAATAATTATTTAGAGGTACTATTTTCACTAGACCCACTATATAACTCATACGTGGGCATCAACCGGCTTACGGGCCGATTTCAGCCCGCTGTAAGATTTGATCCGGCCTGTGAGACATTTTGAAAAACCCAATAAAAAAATATTACACGACTTACTCGTACTCACGGAATCAAGTGAGCGAGCAAACCGAGTGACAGCGATCATCAAAGAGTGAGGCGGCAAACATAAAAGCCTTAGATGTTTGCCGCTTCACTAGCGATGCAACAAAAGATTGTTGCATTTCAATTGTTCTACATTAGACGATTCTAGATCATTCCTTTATTTTGCCTATGTAAGCGGGTGGATGGCCCGAATTTTTGTTCAGTTCTATTTGAGCTACCGAGGTGATAACTTCAACAAGCGATATCCTAGCGAACTGCTAGTGCTGTCAATTTGCTTTGTGACTTTGTGTGCATCTTGAATACTTATTAATTACATTATGTTATTAAGGTTATCGAACGAAAAGTAAACGAAAGTGATGTCTGGTGGAAAAAAACGAAAAGTAGAAGGTCGCCAGTTTCAACAAAAATGGACTGGAGAATTCTGTTTATCTTGTCCAATGTTTGTTTGTTTGCTGTGTAATGAATCCATTTCAGTAATAAAATAATTTAATATAAAAGCCATTACTCAACTAAGCATCCTATGCTGCACTCACAGACAAGACAAATAAGAAAAAACAAAATCCAGAACCTTATAGCAAATTTGGTAAAACAGCAACAAATGTTTCAAAAACAAAGAACACAACATGATAATGTTGTGAAAACTAGTTTTATATAGTTAGTTCTAAATTGGCAAAGTCATTAAAACCATTGTTGGAGGAGAATTTATCAAAGAGTGTATGTTAAAAGTTTGCAGTGTTTTGTGTCCTGAAAATAAAAATGAATTTGGAAAAAATGTTATATTTTGTCAAGATGAACTGTTGTCCGACGTATAGAAATGATGGTTAATGATATAAAAACAACATTGACTGTCCGTATGGTTGGTTTTGAATCATTTTCCATAGCATTAGACGAAAACACCCATTTGTCTGACAGCTCAACTGGCTATATTTATATTTGAGGTATTGATAAAGAGTTCACTGTTACTGAGAAATTGCTTGCTTTACAGCCGCTAAAAGGAACCACTACAAGAGAGGACATTTTTAATGAAGTTCAAAAGGTATTCACAAGTTTTAGTTTGTCACGGTCAAAGTTAGTTGGAGTATGCACAGATGGTATACCTTCTATGATCTGCTTACGTAAGGGTTTTATAGGAATTTTGAATAAAAAAGCAACTGAATCAAATGTGCAAAAAGATGATTTAATAGTCTTTCATTTCGACTCTAGAATGTTATGAATGTGGTAGTAAAAACCATCAATTTATTCGATCCCGAGGGCTTAACCATCGTCAGTTCAAGGTGTTTTTGGATGAAATATCTGCTGAATATTATGGACGTAACATATGATTGTGAAGTCAAATGGCTAAGCAAAGGCAAAATGCTGAAATGGTTTTACGAACTTAGAAATGAGATAGTAAATTTTACGTAAATTAAGAATAAACCACTATCTGAATTGAGTGACTCAAAATGGATATATGACTTAGCATTTCTGGTCGACCTTGTAGGCTATTTGAACGATTTAAAATTGAAACTTTAAAAACAAGGACAGTTACTAAATGATTTGTTCAGCCATTTGAAAGCGTTTCGGAACAAAATCTGCTTGTGGGAAGTATAGATGCTGTCTGGTAACAGTTACCATTTTACTACGCTCTCTGCGTATGAAAATATTGCTTATGCTCAATACGCTAAAGAACTCAAGTTACTATCGGAGCAATTTTCGAACAGATTTAGCGATATTAAAAACATGGAAAATTGTTTCAATTTGTTTGCTACTCCAACAAAAAGTAATATGTACATAATGCTCCAACACACTTGCAAATGGAGTTGATCAAGATTTAAGAAAACGCACTTTTAAAATCTAAATTTGAAGACATGTGCGATTTCTACAAGAAATACCTTGGATAAGAACATTTTCTGCAGCTTAGAAAATTCGTAAAAATATTAATTGGTGCGTTTGGCAGTACTTACAAATGCGAACAGTTCTTTTCAATGATGAAAGTTAATAAATCAAAACATCGTACAAGGCTGACTGGCGATAATTCTGAAATTTTTTTACGTCTTTGTATCGGTGCAATTAGTCCAAACATCAATGGATTACTTTTATAAATTCAAGCTAAAATGTCTCAATGTTGATTTCGGTGTACCATAAATATCATTTTAATTCATACTCAAGTCACAATAGATTGAAAACATTTTTTTCTTATGTACTACGTGTTATTCATAATTTTATAACAATACATTTTAAATTAAAGGATTATTTACAAACTGATAAGTTAAGTAATCTGCAGTTAATGTTAATTAAGTCAAATCAAGCAAAATAATTTCAAAAAAATATAAGCTATCTCTAAAAATAATAAGTTACATAAAACATTTCATATATTACTACTAAATTCCTTTCTTGATGCCGACGGCTTGCTTAGAGTCTGTAGTCGCCTAAAGTTTTTCAATTAAAATTTTGAAAAGAAACATCCAATTATTTTAAAAGAGAAACATATCATTACTAAATTATTGATGAGACTCAAACATTAACTATTTCATGCACTTCTACAATTATTACCGACATCTTATTACTTTCACTTTTCATTAGATTATTACCTATTTTGGGGGGATCTTTCATGAATCCTAGCAGGAAGGGGCGTCGTAGGCACAATAGCAAATGTTATTTATGTATGTTTGTTTGTTTATTAAAGAAAGCTGTTCATCTAGAACTAGTTAGTATCCTAAGTGCCGAAGCCTTTGTGTTACGTCTGCGGCGATTCGTATCTCGGCGTGGCAAGCCTCACACTCTATTATGACAACGACACAAACTTCGTTGGCGCCAACAATGAATTAGGAACGTTGTTAAGTTTATATCTGTTCACGAATATACAAGCGACGAGGCCATAACTATCAAATTTATTCCTGCATATTCACCTAATATTTTGCAAGAATTTGCGAAGTTGGCATAAAGTCTTCGAAATTTCACTTAAGGAAGATAGAAGGTAACGTGTCACTGACCTTTGAAGAACTGACAACACTCTTCACACATATAAAGACTATTTTTAACTTACATCCCCTATATCAATTCTCAGATACATAAGATGTCAATCCTATTACACTTGGTCACTTCCTTAATATGCGGTTCCTAATATCAGTGTTGCCTGAAGTTATTGATATGGCTAAACGAAACAGATATTAGTTAATTGAAAAACTTCTCCAAAGATTATAGATAAGATGGACTATGGAGTACGTGTGTGAGCTATAAATATGTACCAAGTGGTGACGCGAACGGCAGCATGCTATCAAGGTTAGAGAAATGGTATTTACCGAAACAATACAACTTTTTACCTTTAAAATGGCGGCTGAGATGTGTCATCAATTTACGTGCTGGACCTGAACAACGTACCAAGGGTCGTCGATGCCACTATTGCCAAAGGAACCGTTCGTAGATCTCTCAATACCCTGCTAATAAAAGCCACAATTTCCAAGAAGGGCAGGATGTTAACCCCGTTTCGCCACACCGGGCACTTATATTTAATACATACGGAGCGCATACGCGGCGGCCGCGATCTAGCGATTAGATAACAGCGAGTATACGTTCAAATCAGAGCGAACGTCTAATTTGCATACAATTCTATATAACATTGTAATTAAACTAAAGTGATTAAAATAATACTCGTTTTAGGGTGCCCTCCGTGTACTCGGTTAAAAGGATGATGGCGTAGAATAAATATATAACTTATCTCTATCATTATTCTATCAAAACTAACAAAAAAAAAAAAAAAAAAGAAATTACATAATCGAATAATTCATCGAAGTTTAACTTACTAACAATTTAAAATAAGCAATAAATAGTATCTGGGCAACCGAGCTTTGACCGCCGTCTTTTGAGTTTTTTATGGAAATGTAATACTTGGCAAAGGTAAACTAGTTTATGTTCATTTTGAACAATAAATATTTACATAAAGAAATATACAAACACTACATAACACGCAAAATTTACCTGCTACATGCTCCCACGTTCATAATATCACGTAGTTGCTATCTGTGCGATTTCTCTGTTGTGCGATGTGTTTTTTAAAAACATTACGTTAAACCTCTACATACATGCGACAGCATAGCAACGCAACACAATCATCTCAAAGTTTTATTAGATGACGCTACAAAGCAAAACATAGGAGAATTACTTATGTCTTCTTATTTTATCAGAAAAGAAACCTGCATAGATAAATTACAAAGGAAACACGCTGCGAAAGCACAAATTTTCATAGAAATCATTATAGCAATGTCTGAGATACGAATAATTTTATATATAAAAGAGCAGCTGACTTAAAGTAATGGATAGTTTGCTAATCTATCGTTTTGTATTCGAATTAGTTACAGCTTATCGGGCTAGTATTAGAAAATGCACGACCTAAAAATTGGTTTGATTGTAACTGAAAGTAAGTCGTGATAGCTGAATGGACGTATAATTTGAGCGACCGTTTAATGAAATCTGTATCGATGAGTCTAGATTTTTTATAGTCGTTGAACAAATGATAGAATGTAATGCATGTATCAGTGCTGTTTACTCAGCAACTAGTACTCGGCATTTCCCTCCTGTAACAAAGAAAAATATATGAATAAGATTAAAAAAAAACATGTAAATGAATATTTGTTTTTTAGTGATGTTTATAAAATGTGCTGTCTTTACATAAACAGTATTACCAATGCAGAGACTACATCACTGGCGTCATGCTCTTAAGTGCTTAAAATAGCGTATTTTTTAAATGATATTACAAATTTTATATTTGTTGATGAATTATGTAAGCTGACTAGATACGGCGACTAAAAGTGCAATCAGAGTTGAAATAGGTTTAAGAAGCAATGAAAGGAATCGACAACAAATTCCCTGCCGTCTCTTTCTTACAAAATAGAGTTCAATATTATTTTATATGGCGCTAGTATGCAGTGGCGTCACTGGGTACTAGTGCTTTTCTGTCTAACCAGCAATTTAAAAAAGTTATTACTCAGGTATTTTTATATTTTTACATCAAAACACTTTTACTACACTCTTACTCGAATAAAAAGTTTTATAGATAGTATTATAAAAAATTAGTAAGTAGCTCTATTTTTCATTAGATAGTCGGTTTATTTATGTAAAATAACTGCTCATAGTAATTTTTTGTATTCCAATTTTTAATATTCAAATTTCTTTTTTGCTTATTAATCGGTTCCTAATTTTAATCATTAATATTTAAGAACTCTGAACAATGACGGCTATTGGTTAGAAAAGTTTAAAATCTTGGTATTATGTGCTCGATTTCGCTCTATATAACTTTCTCATAAATGTTTCTGTATGCTTCGATTATAAATAAATTATTATCTAACCGTTACGAACAAATAGCCATGCTTGAAATCAATGCAGAAGAAAACGCAAAACGTCACAATAAAATTGTGCATAAGAACATTGTTGTTTTTAAATCAAACAATATTAATGTTTATAGCTGCATATTATTTAGTGATTGATTAACCGAGGGCATTTACACTAGCAGGTGTAGATTATATGCACTTTATGAGAAGCGATTATATAATAAGACCGATGTAGTTGTCAATTACATGTGAAATTATTCCAAAGTATTTTAGGGTTATGTGAGGTCACAAAACCAATGATTCTCTGTAATGAAAAAAAAATAGCACAAATATGATAAAAAATACATGGAATACAATCAATAATGGAACTAGAAAAGACACGCCTCGTCATTTAGAACTTAAATTAAAAAAAATCAAAATGCCCGTATGTTTTTGCCCATTCTTCTCAAGGTAAAATTAGCGCTTGGTGTGGGTGACGATGTTAATACCAGAAGAATGCCATAATGATGTATTTCAAGTATAATTATTATTACCTACGAAATAAAGATCTTTTTAATTTTATTTTATTTGAAAATAATTAACATTGTACTCGTAACAGCTGTTGTCTCGCTTTATCGAAAAATGGAAATATTTACACGGAATATTTATGTATCTATTTCTATATAGTTTATTTAAAGGAATTAGGTGCTTAAAGACCATTTTTCTTTTATTCTTGTAAAATCCTCAGAAATGCTGGAAATATACCGGTTTCCTCTTCTGAATTCTCTCCTAAATCTTGCTATTTAAAATTTCTGGTACGAAATAGCTGGTGGTGATTTTGCGGTCCATCTTGATCGCAGGTGAATTAAATATTTTTTTTTTAAATTTAATTTTAATAACCGCTCGTCTTGTGTCTCGGAAAGTAGGTTAATTAAAAAAATGTAAAGTCGGTTTTACGGGCGAAGATTTTACGTGACAACGTCTTTTTCTCGGTAGAATATTTATTGAGACAAAGACAGAGACACAAGCATGCGCCGATTCAATGCGCCTAATTCTCTAGTGCTGCGCGCGCGGCAGACCGATCATAGTTGAGTGGGAGAGAGACGCAAGGCATTCGGCGGGCCTCTCTCTCGTTCGGTGACTCATCGTAACGTTACCGAGCGTTACACTTTTTCATAAGTGACTCCCAGCCGCAACCTAATTTAAGACGTTGTCACGTCAAAAACATAATACAACACAACGACATGGAACAGAGTAACTAATTTGTCCACCATTTCGTTATATTTTACGGAAGATTCCAGAAAAATTTTAGCCACATTTTCAACTTTCTAGACAAATGTGATATTTTCACTATATAACCATTTGTCCTAATGTGACAGGGGAGCTTATTGGAGTAGATGCTGCGTGAAAAAGGACATTTCAACGACAACCGAGCGAAGTCGGGGTTATCGCTATGACATTTAGTTGTGTAACGAAATTATACACCTTGGTCATAGTTACGTTACTAGAGTTATAATCCAGGTTTTTCAACATGTAAAAATTAGTCATATGATTACTGATAGATATAAACAAATCAGCATACACAGTTCGATGTTAATACTGGCCTGAATTGCCTATGACATTAATACATACCTAAATCGTTTAATTTAAGCACACGAAATTTACGTGAAACGATTTACGGATATTAGTGAAACAAGACACGTGTGCAAGGGTCCTCTTATGTGGATATTTGTGGTCTCTACTTAAACCTTTACGAGATAGATGTCAGTATATATATTATATACAGTCACTAACATATTTATACAAGCTAATTTTGTATGTAAATGAAAAAAAAAATGTCTATATCTCGATATTGACAATTTTATTATTGACGCAAAAGCAAGGCTAAGTCGAGACCTTGCCCTGCTTTTGCGTCAGGATTACAAGAAAGAAAATGATACAGAAAAAAAAAACCTAATTTGTTACTAGGGCATATTAGAATTTCACGATTTTAAGGGAAATCGAAATGGATTAAAGGACTAAAATATTATGCCACCTTAAAACTAAGATCATCAGACAAGGTAGATTGATTCCGTATACGATTCTGATCTAAAACCCAATGACGATATACTAAAAAAACCCTAATTTTAAATATTTTTATATTAATAATCAATTATAAACACGTTGTAAGGAATATCAAAATTTAAGGAGAATCAAAATTAAAAAATGAGTAGATGCATTTATTGTTGCGTGGCTTATTAATAATATTGATTTAAAATTAAGCATCCATGGTGCATTAGGTCAATGACGGTTTAAATGGTCACCTATATTTACTTGATATCATAACATACTAACATCGAAAGTCAGTATAAATTCAACTTAAAATTAGAATTTCATTCTAATATATATTTGTAATTAACCACCTAGCTTATTATATACCGAGCGCGTGAGTGTCATAATGATTTCATTATAAGCACCCGTAAAGATATAAGCGTTATAGTATAGCTTAACTTTAAGTAGAGCTTGTAACTGCAGACAAATCATTAATTAAACCTCTCAAGGAACCTTCGATAGTCCACATGGTTGCTTAAATTAAATTGGAAGGATATGGCCAGCACAAAGGATGTATATGGGAGGCCCGAACAAAGAGCAATCTCACCGAGAAACCTTTATTATTAAATCAAAGCCTTCATCGTTCAATATAAACCGAAATTATCTATTTGGGATTTCACGCCCTGAGATAGTGCGCAGAATTTGTATTTAATGCCCAAAAAAATATATATATTCTCCGAGAAAACCACGGTTCCTAATACATCGGTTTGTTGCCCGCGGGTCAATTCCGTGTGGCCCCAGCGCTTTCTTGGAACAAGCTCGACGCCCCGACGACTTCACAAAATCCATTCTATAGCAATGTCAGGATGTTTTAAATGCAATGTAAACCATTCTCAGTTGATGCGTCACCACGTAACTAGGCCCAGCGAAACAGGAAATGATAATGTGTAATTGGAACTAAGACGATGGACGGACAGACGAATCAAACATGAAACGCTAAAAACATAAATAATGGGTCTGCATAGAAAAAGGAAACTTCGGTATAAAAAATACATTCAGTTACTGTATAGAGATAATAATTGCATACTTTTTTTATTACGTAGAATATATTCGGTATTAATGAATGTTCCCTACAAGGTAGGTGGCTCGATAAGAGGGTCCCGTTTTCCATTATATTGTCCAATGTCTATTATTGGCGATAATTTCAACGACTTCACCAGTGCTCTATTAATTTATAAGATTGATTGAAGTAAGGTGTGAATCAAAAGATATTGTTGAAGATTAATGTGTAAAAAATTGGCTAGAGGAATTGAACGTAGATTTACTTCATAGTCCACTTTTTCGCGTGTTTGTTAATCAATTCGGAACTCATAACGCAATCTTAGATTATCATTGGTGTCTTGCGTCCCATGTTTTGTTGTTCTTATCTTTTCACGATTCCGTACCTAGAGAGCGCCAACGGGACCCTATTACAAAGATTTCGTCCATCCGTCACAGGGCTTTATCTTTTGAACCGCAATAGGTAGAGACTTGAAATTTTCGCAGAGTATGTACTGTTATGGCCATTATAACAATAAATAACAAAAATAAAAAAGCTACAAGTCAAAGGAAGTCCCCATACAAGACAACTTGTTATATTTCTCAATGACTGCTCAAACTATTGAATGGTATTAGGTAGACACTTGAAATTTTCAAAGACTATGTATTACTATGGCCGCTATGATAACAAATTACGAAAATGATATACAGTTATAAATTATAGGGTGTACCCATAAAATGAATGTGTTTTTCGATGTTTTTTCTAAGTTGCATCCATACGGAGACGGAGTGGGACGCTAGTGAATAGTAATATTAAAACTGTACGCACGTAGAGTTACCTTCCATAATGTACTCGTTTGATATAACAATTTAATGGCACTAATATGGTAAAAATAAATTTAGCGCATTCATGCAATGAAGTACCAAAAGTTAATGCGCTCGCTTATAGAATTTGTGCATTGAACTAAACTTATTGCCCTCGCCCGTGCGCTAACCTCGCGTGCAGCGTAGGTAGGTGCGCAAAACGTATCTAAATCCACACATTTATATAAATTTTAAGTTCATAGTTAATTACCTATACCTGCACAGATAATGCCATGGATACGCTCGAGATCCTATGCGACGCACGGGGCACGGCAGCGGTTGCTAGGCGGCGGCTCGCTCATCGTAGTGCGCGAGTGGGAGGTGACGTTCCCAAGCGAATCGCTTCCGAGCGCACACGCGCGACCGACCTCACACTGATCGTATGTTTTTTCAAATCTTGCCTATTATTTTGCAATTTGCTTTTAAAAATTTAGGTGATTTTTAAATTAAAGAAAAATTATTTTACAATACAGAGTCATTGACTTTTCTTAATTTTTCATTACTGAGCATTTCATTGTACGCATTTTTAACTAAACTATTTTTAAAGAATATGTACATTTAAATACTATGCGGTGGTACGGAATCTTTCGTGTGCGAATCCGACTCGCACTTGTCATATTTTTGGAAGTCATTCGAAAGAAAAAAGTCCACTAAGAACATGCATATATTTTATCAAAAAGGTTGTATCCCTGACATAAGAAAAAATAAATATAAGAGATGATATAATTTATAATTAAACAGTGGAATATAATTAAATAGAATGTACTTTGTAATACAACGTACAACGCTAAACAGATCAACATTACAATTATTTTTGGGTAAAAGCCGGTACTTCGGCAAGGAAAACAAGCATCTACACAAATTAGGATTCAACATCGTTTTTTTTCTCTCAGTAGTCTAACCTCAATCATGAATAACCAGGAGGTTAGGTTAGGTTAGGTTAGTAAACGAAAGGATTAGTAGCTTGTTCTAGTTAAACTTAAATATTTTATTTCAATTTTCATTACAAAAATTTCAACCAACTTTTCAATATCATCGAATTACTAAATTTTTGCATTCAATACAAAATTCCCTTTTTATGTTTTGTTACATCAATTCTGTTTATAATTTCTCCCATTTTGTACATTTTGTATTGAAGAAATGTAGACATTAGAAATATGTGTAGACAATACAAATGACAATTAGAATTACTTTTTCATCTCTAGCTTAGATTTTTTGTTTGTACTTTCACAGTATTAAGTTCTTTATTTTTAAACAAATAATCACAATCTAATATTTGACTTTTTTTAAATAACGTATTATCAGACGCAAAAAAAAAAATAATTCGAATCCGTCTTTTAATTTCACAAATTAGTGTATTCCAGCATAAAGCAAAAGCTCTTTAGCTTTATAATATTAGAACAGACTTTACCAAATAAAGTCCTTATTTTTTGCTTTAAGTTTATTAGAATCTAGCCTGTTACCTTCGAATTGAGATTAGATATTATTTGCTTTTAATTTGTATACTCCACGAATTCAAAAGAACGACCATCTTAATTAACGTCTCGCAAAATTACTCTAAAATTTAATATAATTTTAGATGCAAATTAGAGAGCGATAATTATATTATTATATGTGGTTATTATATGATAATAAAAAAATGTAATTAGGGATTCACTGAGTCAGTTTGATCGGTGTTTAACTATCATTTGGAGAAACGTAGTTGTAATTTACACGTTTTTGCTTGAAACTTCATACTTCCAGTGAGCTTGTGAAAAAACAATAGCGACTTCATCCGCTGCATAAAAACTCGCCACTTTTGTAACGGCACCGATAAACAATGTGTTTTTTTTTATCTCACAGCGGTGAACTACATTAATTGTCCCTTCATTGTATTTTCCTAGATCATGGTTTCGAACATCAGGATCTATGGATCGAATCAGAAAATTGTTCATGAAATGTATTTATAAAGTCAAATTAAGTTAATTTACTGCATTTGTCAAAAATCTTAGAACTCTGTAATGCAATGACTCTTTTGTGTAAATACAGATTTAAAATTGTTTAATATACGTTGGTATTCAATAACTAATTATTTAATATGTTTGATTTATTTCAATATTCAGTTAGGTAAAGAGTACTTGCTTTTCAACAAACTACGGTCATAAGCAATAATCCTTCAAACTAGGGACCGTGAAATACCCGAGTGTGTGATTAACGCTTTCTGCCACCTGTTACCTTCTTTCTCTCAGGAATCCATGCAACCCAACATTTACGTTCCGTGCCGTTGCTCTGAAGGCGTACTCATCCAATTGTTAAATGTGACGAGATTGGGATAATTCTAAATTGCATAATTATGTGGCAAGGTGTGAAAAAAAGAGGTGATGTTTCAAACGTACTATTTTCACTTTATTAATTTTCTCAGTTTTCGATTCGAGCCCCCCGTATTTGGGCTCTGAAAGCGCGTGCCTCTTGTGCTTGGCCTGCGGACTTGACATGAGCACCCGGCGACAGCGTGTGCAGGCTGCGCCCGCGCCCACGTCGATATAGTTTTAGGGAGGGACCCGCAGTATGCGCTTGATTCGAAGAAGTAAAATTTGCAATGCACTTGTGATGCGATAATTTAAAATTCATTCGTACGTACGTTCCAATGTGACGTGAATTTACGTACACTGCTGTTACATTGCTCAGTTCTAATTTGGTCAGAAAATTTTTTTGTGACTTGTAGTATCAAAATTAAGAAACAAATAAGGTAAAGCACTGTATCCTAAATATTTAAATCTCGTAATCGCGTGTATTCGTTGATTCCTGCATTAAATGACCATAGTGATGTTTTATAAAGTAGGTGTGCGTCCATTGTACATACCTGCGTCAAAAGTAAAGGACACCTCGAACAATGAAGTACGGCGGTGGAGCAGTGGTTAAAAGCGTCTCCTTCAAACCAAATCGTATCGGGTTCAATCCCGACCACGAACAAATCGACCAATGGGATATTGAGCATAAGTTAAATCGACCCTCACGATCCACGCCTCGGAGAACAAGTTTAAGCTTCGGTTCCGATCACTGTTGCCGCATCGATGTCGAAGGTCTTGAGCAACTCTCAGTCTGCAGTGGGCCCGCATGGAGGGCTTAAAATTCAAGCCTATCGTACTGAAATAAAGGTGTGGCTAGCAGGAGAGTAATTAAAATGCAGGGAGATAAAAACAAAACGATGATGGTCTGCGCCAATCGCTCTAAATAAATTCTAGCACTTCATACTAGTGGTTTTATTTGACTATGCAAACAATAATATTGAATTATTTAGTGTGAATTGTAAATGTTTTTTTTTTTTGCAAAATTAATTCAAACCTGGTTAACAATAATTAAATATCATAGGTCTTACAGATATGGATATAATCAGATTTTCAAGGTGACTATTGACTGTGAAATATTAAAATGATCCATTGCAAAGTTGAACATAAAACTTAAGTAAAATACACGTCTCTTGGATTTTTGGCCCTAAATTATTACTTAAAAATTACTTCCTTAGGAAAGTTTATACAAAAATAAAGCTTAGTCCAGTCCGTTAGAAGGGATTTCGTAGGACGTTGCTAATTAGCATGGACTTAAGGGCAGCTCGATCTCCTGTGTAAAGGACCGGGCGAAGATTTCTGTGACAAGCGCTCGATTTCTACCAAATTTCTAAAATAATCAGGACTGGCCCCGTTCCGATTATTTAGGAGATTATTAGAAACATTTTCCACCCTCATCAAGGGTGAAGCTTTAGGGAGTTGGATGGTCTCTCATATGACTCCTGTAGTCCTTTAAGTTTAACATGCTAATTAGTTGTAATACGCTTTGAGATCGGTGTCCGACTGCGGTTTAAAGTCCAGACGCATCCAAGAAGTTAGACAAACAGTATTATCGTAAACTTATGCGAAAAATTAATTTGTTTAAGGTGTTACTTCCGCGGTAATTCATAATTAAACAGTTGTCTGCAACATTTAGCAACAAGCAACATGCCATTCGCTGCTGAACCTTTAGTCTCCTCTGCCTCAGATCCTCATCAATCGAATTGAATATTGGTTGATTTGATTTTATTGTCTTGCTTCGATTAAATGTGTCATAAATCTCTATCAACCCTACCGAATTAATATTCTATACGTCTAAATATTCGATTCATAGCGGAAGAACAGAGTCGAGCGTCAGCAGTGAGCTGCACGCTGCACATAGCTGCATGTTGCAAGTAAACTTTTACACATACGAAAAGTTAAATTGCACGACTTCCAGTCCACAAATAGACAATACTAATAAGGAAGGAAATATCTTCCCCTTGTTGAGGATTGAATTCGCGCCGTACCACTTTATGAGCAACGTGTCGGCGCGCGGCGGCCGAGCCCGGAGGTCGTTTGAGGGCGCTTCCAGCTCCGGCCCTTTTATGATAGCACTTACCGAACATGATGGGCTGTTAATTTACTTCGGACTGTCATATTCGAGAATAGCTCTATCCCGAAATTGGAATATTGGATATGCATTACGTGCGATAGAAAAATTATAATTTTTAAAGTACATAATTTTTCAATTAAACCGTACACGCTCATATAACTAAATTTATTAGTTTAAAATGCATATTTCAAGAATTTGCTTTTGTTTCATTTTTCAGCAGCGGACGTGGAACATCACCAGGGAAACAGTTTTCGTGAGCAGACCGACGTTAATAAGCGGCTTTCTACGGCTGCAACTTAGAGGGTGCCGTGCGTGTGATCTGGAGCGAGCGCGACTTCCACGTGGCCGGTTTTTCAACTTGGAGAAGGGTCATTGAAGGCGAGTGAATGTCCTAGACGTCGACTCTAAGACGCCATCTTGCTCTTTCTGAGGTCGTTTCAAACTATTGAACACACAAACTAGCCTAACGCATACACGGTTAGTTTATTATTTTCATCACAGCGTAGTGTTGGGTAATAAATGTAAAGATAAAATTTAATGGGCGCTAAAAGTACATATTCAAGTTTCGGACTATTAACGAGTTTATTCCTTTTAGTTTTATTAATTTTTGTCTTTGAACGTATATTATCAATTATAAATATATATATGTATAGTTTTTTCATTAATTTTTATATCACACTAAATTGTTGTATGTAATATCTAGACAATATTTTTTTTACGAAAATATAGAAATTTAATGAACAGTGCAATATACTTGTATTACACTTAACTTAATGCAGTTGAAAAAAATGTACATTATTCTAAAATATTCTTTTGCGTGGAATGTCAATTCACGGAAATTTATAATTAGATGCTCGCCTGCAACATGCATTAACATGCAGCATGCAACCCACCGCTGACCCTCGATACTGTTCTTCCGCTACGAATCCCTATCCAAAGAATTGAATATTTATTCGAGAGGATTGACAGATATTGAACACCTAAGCAAATACTAATATTTAATTCGTCTTAGTCCGCTAAATAGTTATAATATTATATCCACGTAAGTTTCATGGCAGATCAGCATATCCTCAGAAAGCTGCAAACAGTCACATCTACCAGGGTGTCAGGAGTGTTAAAGCCATCGACAGATGCCCTCCCAATTACTCCACGCGACTTACAGTGGTGCCGTACATGCTGTGCGATATCGTGTATTGCGTGTTAGAAAAATTGTAGCCATGTCTGACAAATCGTCGCTATTGGCCAACATCGGCAAGAATGTGGCGGTATCCATTCTGGAGCTGGAGGATGGCAGAGTTGACTCCAGAAATATTATTGGAGTAAATTTTTACAAAAATGAGCTCTATACAAATTTGGCCTAAAACATGGCGCACTGTATTGTAGGTATAATTATTTTTGTTTTAAATTATGTATATTTCTATAATATTTAAAACGTCTTGGTCGTGAACAACTTTACAGAACTAAGTTCGGTGTTTGCATTCGTCTAGCATTATCAAGAAGTAAGAGATGTTAACTACGATATTGAATAGTAGTGAAACACTGCAGTCGCTAGATATTCAGCTGTTTAAAACAAAGATTGGTCAGTAGCAGATGCACTAAAATCAGGCCAAGGAATACAGGTAAAAGCTAGAAAAAAAATGATACTTTGCAATCGTTTGCTCATATAAAACCCACCTTGCAACAATAAGTAGAATTAGCAGTTTTAATAACAGCAAACTAAATAAAATAGTAGATTTATAGTTCACAAAAAATTGTTAGCCAGATCGAACTAAAAACAGAATAATTATCTTCTATTCATTTTGGTATTTCTTTATTCTACCTTACAACTGTACCTATTATAATTAAAGAAGTTGGGCCAAATTAGTTCAAACTGAGTCACACCAGTCTATTTTATCTTATCCTGGTTTCTTTTATCGAGCTAAAGAAAAACTAGCTTTTTGCTTATGCTATGTCATTTTATTGTATACCATATTGAAAAAAAACTGGTTTGATCTAGACTATACTATTTTGTCCTAAAATCGAATTTGGTCAGTAATTATTATATCAAACGAAATATACCATAGATCATCTCTATGCCGTCTCTTTTTATTAACAGGTGTGTTGTTATTTAATATTATTAACGAATGATTAAGTGTTAACTATGCGAAAGCAATTTCTTCATTGAAATGATTAATAATCACTATTTTCTTTTGTATTATATTGCTAACGATCATCTGTCCGCTTCGTTGGTGGTTATGATCGATTTTTGTCAATTTAATTCGACATCTGTTTGTACGTATTATATCATAAGCTATCGGTATATGTAATGGTTACTACAAAATAGAAGAATCTTGAACAAATAAGATTCACATTGACTATAGAAAACGGGCTCGCAGCACCTTCTAGGAGAAATAAGTTCATGAGAGTGAATTATAATCCAGCGAGAAAAGTTTAGTGTTATAAATATTAAATGTACGTTCAATATTTAGGCGTATACGGTACGAGCTAAAGAGACAAAGGAGAATGGAAAATCTCTTTTGATCACGAAAAAAAAAAAATGATCAAGATTTGAGACGCGTATAAAAATATCGTATAAATAATTCGATTCGATATCGCGAGAAGAATTCTAATAAGAGGTAATACTCTAGCATATGTACTTCTTCGAGGTTTTTGTGTGATAGTAGATTCTCAAATTCAATGTTTTTAAAATAAGCGTTAATGACTTTTGAAGATGCTCGCAGAGTGTTAAAATAGTTAAGTGCATACAACATACACAATAGTTTTGGACAGTCATTTTTATATTTTCCTCGTTTTTAACAAATGGCTGTCTTTCAAGGAGTTTAATTCGTGCAATCGTATTTTTAGGGTTTCGTACGCCCCAATAAAAGAAAAAACGGAGCCCTTTTAGGATCACTCGTGTTTTTGTCTTGCCGTCTGCGCGCTCAATTAGCTGCAGATCTACTGGACCGATGAAGTCGAAAAACTGATATGACATATGAGTTTCTGTGATCCAAACGCGCATGTGCAACATAAATAAATAACTTTCCCAAAAATCATTTATGAGAGCCAAATTAGACATAATAAAAGTTACAAACTATACCGTATTGAATGATACGACTTTTTACGAGGATATCATATGTATTTTTTATGATTTTAAAATAAATATTACAGTTTTAGTTTATTTCATAAAAAAGATGACTATTCCCTCCTTATCTTTGAAACAACTTAGCCTAAATTTTAGAAAAAAAACACAGAAAATAGATTTTTACTTAAAAATTACTCAAGCTCAGCTCGCATTTATCGCATTATTCATGTAACTCATTAATCGACTACTTACCGCTGCGCATCGAACCGGGTGCTTTCTGATAAAACAAAAACGTAAGTACTAAGCCATAACGTTGAACACATATGAACAAAAAATCTGCTATAGTTATAAAAGTGCATATCGTCCTAAGGGCGAGGAAGGCTCTGTCAGACATTCCTCTATGAGGCCTAACCAGTCATTACCATGGATAAAGTTTCTCCCGTGGCCACATCAGTATTTATCTCATTAACGTAGAAAGGTCATAAAATTATACGAGAATGCTATATACGTTTAAGTAGTTGTTACATCGGCGTACATTTTTTTTTCATACACGTGATCGCATTTTAAACTCTTTATATGAAACATACTATTATGTTTTAAAAGTTTATCATTTTTGAAGCGCTTCGAGAGCGGATTAGTCCAGAATTCCTGAGAAAATCCATGGTTATATGCATTACAAAAATAAATATGTTTTGATTCGATTATATTACAACCGAAAATATTGTGTTACAAATATCTTGTTGTGTCATGTTTTAATCACAGCAATACTGAGTAGTCTCCCAGACTGCCACATTTTTTTTTAATTTTAGATCAAAGGACTCGAATCTTATCCGATTTCATTAACTAGGAAAATGTTAGAGAAACTATGTAACAAGACAGCAAATAACGAGGACAAGTTTAAGGCTGGTTACTGGACCGACCGCAATCAAAGACGCCCATGCCGCATCGAGTCACCTGGCATACTCGTCGCATGGACATTCGCGCCAGAAAATGTCGCTACAAGTTGTTACTCTGGTAATTTAAGGGATCGTTCTTACAGGATGTTCTATTTTATTTGTCTTTCAGTTATATATATATATATTTTAGTTTCATGAATATGATCATACTTGAATACCGAATGCTACGGTTAAGGCTTAAACATAGATTTCTTTTAAATATCTTGTGCTACAGCAAGAAGTATAAGAAATCAAAGCATTTTATTTACATTGTGTAATAAAATCTGACTTCTTCACATTTCGTATATTCATAACAGATGTGTGCATGTAACATATAGCAAAATAATCTACTGTTATAATTGATGTGATATTAAAAATATTTACAGTTAAACACAATCGCATATCTTAATTTAGCTTTTTCCCCGCGGCTTGGACTACCTAAATATGAAATGAGTTCCTCCATTTTTGAAGTCCCCCCCCTTCACGGAATCAAGATCACGATCGCTATCCGTCTTCGATTCAGATCTCAGTATCAGTTTCTTTCATTCACGATTCCGACACCGGCCTCGATCCGACGAGATTTCGGTTTCGTCCTCGACCCGGTCCCGGCTTAAATTTAGATCGCATTCCGGTCACTCCCTTAATTCTAATTTTAATTCCACACTCGATTTTGAACTTGGTCTCGTTCCCGATTCCGATCCCGGTCTCGGTCTGTACTTTCGCACTGTCTCTAGTCCTGTATGAAAATTTCGATTCTGCTACCGGTCGCGGTTCTGGTTCGGACGAGGACGTAGCAAATGCCGGTAGTATCGAAATTAAATTGGAGCTATGTTACTCGGGAATAGCTTAGCTTTCTATAAGTAGAGGAATTTTTCGAATCTTAAGTGGAAGAAATATCAAGTCGAAGGCATTTTTTCGTAGTAAACGAATAAATGGTATAAGTATGCAAAAAAAAACCGACAAAGTACATAAGGCGTTAAAATTTCCGTAAAGCATTTCATCCTTTATTGCACCTTTTTAGAGTTACTTTACCAATAGGATTAATGTTATTTTTCATTTGTAATAAGCGTCTGAAATATATGTTTTGTTGTCGATTGCGTCAGTGGCTTCGGTTTTTTGAAATAAATATTCAACCCTTACTTCATCCCTTTTAGGTTTACTTTTAAGAACGATGCACATCATAATTTTTTATTAGCAATGATTATCTAAAATACAAATTTTGATATAAATAGTTTCAGCGGTTCCGGTTTTCCATACAACAGTATTTCGCCCTTTTCACCCTCTTAGGGATCAGATTTCTAAGAATTTTTGCTTAGTGCTCACCTTCGTTATAAAAGAAATATCTCTACAAAATTTGTAGTCTTTAAACCGAATAGTTTGGATTGTGTACTGACATATTAGTCAGTCAGTTTACACTATTATATGTTTTAATAATGTGTGATATATTTACAACCACACAATAAAAAAATCCTACCAATTTAATAACACCTTAGTTATTACGACCACTTTTACGTAATAATGAAATAATTATTATAAATATAGAATTTTAATCAAACAGTAAAACCAACGAAAATTATACGTAAATTTTTTTTAACTATAATGATGTAAGTTACCAAATAAGTAAGTATATTTACATATTCAAGATAAATTTTATTACGCATCTTTTCGCAAATGTTCAGAATCCCCTACTTTTTAAAAATAACTTTGTTAAACTAACTATAACAAAAATGTGCAATTGAAAATATACTTATAAATAATATAAAATAATATAGACACAACCCTATTAATGGTTGGCTAGCCGCCTGCAAGCGCGGGCAGGATCAAGTGGCTGACCGCGCGGCGCGCTGCGGCGCAATACTTACGCGTCAGCTGTTCTAAGGTTGTCAGTACAACATTTCTAAGCTATTTTTTACGTTATGTTTTAAGCTATATTTTTTTGAAACAGTTACTTCAACGACTATGATTACTTTGGCAAAATTCTTTTATAAGTGGAGGAAATTATAAATATTTGCGAAAAGATGCAAAATAAAATCCACCTGTATACGTACAGGATGATTTGAATATGTTATTTAATTTAATTATTTTCAATCAAACTACTAAATACAATATATGCTTATGTATGGATTAACATAACTTTTTTGTTTGTGATTGGGACGAGCTAAATGCTAAATGTTAGGAAAAGCTTGCCACAATAAAACACTGAAAATCGCGTTCAAATCGGTGAATCAGTATCTGAGATTAAGGTGCACAAACGCATAGATAAACAAACAAAAATTCTGAAAATTATTATTTTGCCCTCGGCAACATAAGTACAACTATTTATGAAAAAACATTTAATGCACAGATTGCTCATTTACTATTTTATTGTATAATATACATAGACTATAATCATCAAAACATTTTGATTAAAAATTAAACGTGTAAACGATTTGTGAAGTTAATTAAAATAAGGTAAAACGAAAACAACAATGCATTGAAAAAAAAAATAACGAGAATGAGTCGCCGCGCGGTTGTTTTTCGTATCGCTATTGTTGTTTTAGGTTTTAATAAGTTCTCTGCTGAACGTGTCCGCCCACGGTCATTTTTACAGACGAAAAAGATCCTTACTGCTTCATAGGGTAAAAATTTACGGCCCGGTATGAAGAATATATTGCTTACTGTTACGGTCAATGCCGTTAAATGCCTTTTGAGCATTGATCATTCACATACACATACATAATGACTTAACGCCTGTTTTTCAAAGAAGCAGGCTTAGATCGTAAATTTTCATTTGGTCAGTTCTTTTATGATTAACTGGTCGGTTTCGAATGCTTATAAAACGTCTCTTCGAGTACTTGACATCAATTTGATCCAGTATACGATTTACTAGGGCGCCCCTGCCGACATTTTAATGCGAGCGTATAAGCTATCAAAATTTATTTCGCCTATTTCTTTTACAGTTATCTTTTCCAGATGCTCATATCGCTTTACAATACTCTTTTGAACCAAAGCACTATAACTTCCTTTAAACCACACCTTTTCAGTTTGTATTTTCAGCGGAGGCCGCGCCGATTTAACTAACACTACGAAGGTCGAAGTTTAAAGTTCTTCCGAATGGTGGGCGATGATAAATATGTACGATACACACACACACACACGCACACGCATACGAACACGCACACGCACACGCACACCCACGCGCAGACGCACGCGCACACGCACACGCACATACACACATATATATATATACACATATACATATACATTAGCGTATATTTGTTTTGTTGTGAAAACTGTTTTTTCAGATTTTAATTTATATTTATTTAAAATGTTAATAATAGATAAAAACATATTTCGATACACGTCTTACATTTTTCATACACAATCATTCATTTAATGAAAACAATTGTCTTTTTATTTACCCCAAAGGAGTTTAACCTGTCGCGTGCGTACTTAAATACAACATTTACGTTTTCCTTTATCTCTCGCCAGAATTGAGTAGATTTATGTTAATATATATCTTTTTTGAGACAAAAAATAAATATCGGAACGTCAGGAATACGGCCGCAAGGAGTACACTTTAATGCGTCCTGTGTGCGACGAACACGGGAAAGCGCTCAACGCACGCACACCCTTTTTTACGTCAAAACCGTATCATTATGATTTTTATCGTATATTTATTTCATGCGTTACGCATTACCATATACGATTCTCGTTAGCATTCAAATCCCACAAGATCAAACACGTTTCTACGTAATATTAAAAATGCAATATTAATTTTACAACGAGACGCGTGAGTCGATCGAGATGAGGTTAAGTTGCTGGTGTAGCCTTCGTCTGTACTTGTACTTTAAGGTTTCTTCCGTCGGAGGTTGTTCGTTACAAAGCAAAGGCAAATTGTACAGCGCTAGCGTGTGCACAGGTGCATGCTGGATTAGTGTCATAGTGAAAATTTAATTTATTCATAAGCACACGCTTGTTTCACGGAAGGGTAGCCAGAGACCACGGATCTCCAGGAAATACAATCTTGCTTCGGCGACATCCATCAATCTTTTAAAGAAAATTCTTCATTATAGGATGCTTAAAATTTTGCTCTTATTTTATATACTTCCAAACTGGTCTGGGCAAGATTTTGTAGGGCAGCCCTTGTTAACCCTTCCGTCACAAACATTCGCTATAGAGATTGATTTCGTCAATATACTTTAATTTATCCTTCCCGATGGCTAAACCACCTCAACATACCGTTTTCTATTTTAGTAAAATATTGCGTTTACATTGAGTTGCTTTTATTTTTATAAAGCGTCTATTTGCCATTACAAACGTGAACCATGTGTGTATTTATATCTTTTCCAGAAACAATTTGCATAGTTTTTTGGGTTACGTACCTTAAAAGAAAAAAAAATTCCGTAATAGGACGATCCGTCCGTCCGCCCGTTTGTTTCTCAGGAACGCGTAATGGTTTCAAATTGAAATTGATATCAAATAATTAATTTTGTAGTCCCTCGGAGCTATAAAAAATCAAGCTTCTAATTTGACGGAATCAGAAAATATGGGTATTTTTCGCGCATATTTCGACACTCGCGAATAAATCAAAACCTATACGGTATTTCTCATCAACCTAAAATCATTAAATTTGGCCAAGAGTAAGGTCTCAGGACTCAAGTAAAAGGAAAAAGCCGAAAAATCGTTTAATTTGTAGTTACATCATTTAAAAAAAAACACCAATACAAACTAACTGTGGTTAGAATATCGTAGAGACGAATATTTAAAAATATTTAAGAATTTTTTTTAATAAACAAAAACAATTAAGTTTGTATACGGAACCCTTAGGGAGCGAGTCCTATTCGCACTTGTCCGGTTCCATAAAATATTACGACGAATGCGCTTCGAATCCGGAACTCCTGTTTAGTGCGTCAATTTGCCGTCCACAACCCCACAGATCACATCGGGATTAGTTCTGATTACGCACTTGATTACGCGTCGCCGGTCCTCGGCTGTCCTGCAGCAAAACCGAGGGTCCGTCGCCGACTCCGGCAGTCTAAGGGCGGCTTTAGGCGACGAAGGGTGCGCGACGGCCCTGCGCGCCCGCGACTACTACGAACTGTATGATAACTTTTAAAATCTATTGAAATTCCTACGATATGTATATGTAAATTTAAAAGTAATACGTGATCGTTCTCGAGTACAAGAAGGAGAGATAGAAAAAAGTGTTAATATCTTATTTAAAGTTTCGGATAATGAGAAGTGAATAAAAAAAGTATTTCTGATAGTTTAATATTTTTCCGAAAATGAATATTTAACGTTTATAACATTATTTGAACAAAATAAAATTTCGTGATTCTTACTTACAAGTACAGTGCACTTTGATATATATTTTATGGAAGTTTTGAGTTTTAAAAATATTACAGTTTTATTTAAATGTTCCTAACAGTTTTAAATTTTGTCATAAATATTGAATATCGCTATTGATAAAGTAATTTAAAAGTTGAATGTAAATGGAATTCCATGAAGTAGCTTCTAAGGTATTTATAAAGTTTTAAACAATGATTATGGCACAGCAAGACGTTTTTTGGGAAACTTACAACAATCAGTACACCGATGATGTACCGGTTTTGATCTAGAATCGAGTTTAAGAATAGTGAAAAATGGCCGAAGAATTCCTTAGGCCCAACGAGACCATAGACCAGTTCTACATAAGATGCACGAACGCGAGCCAATTCTCGTGCAGCGAAGAGGAGATGCTGTGGTGGATGATGGGGCCGAGGAGGCTGCCCCTGTCGGAGATCATCCCCATCTCCGTGGTGCTGGTGGTGCTGTTCGCCAGCGGGGTGGCCGGCAACACGGCGGTGTGCGTGGTGATCGCGCGGCACCCGGCCATGAGGACGGCCACCAACTACTACCTGTTCAGTTTGGCGATTAGCGACCTGCTGCTGCTGTTGTTCGGTTAGTTCGCCACCATTTGTGTCGTCGTACTAGCGGTCGTTACCGCCTATACCATTTGAGAAGGACTTATGATGTGTGGTTTATTTCCAAATAATATTGCTTTAAGAAATTCATAAATGTTTTACAAATTGAAAAAGTGAAAAATATTTTAAGTTGTTTAAAAATATTGTAAATGAATTATTAAAAAAATGCTTTTTCTAAAAAAATATCTGTAAGAAATAAGCCTTGAATAATAGCACAACAGAAAATCCGTATTAATAAAGTGATGCACCATAGTTACCGACCGGTTAAAAAAGAGTGAACACAAATTCAGGAAATTATTAGAAAAGTTCATATAAAATCCTATGGTAGAAATGGTTTTCGAAACTTTAATTATAATTCAATTTTCTACTGAAAAAGATTTTTTAATTTTCAATTTTTACGTTTCATTTAATGTTCATTTAACGACTAATTGTTATTTTTTTCCATGCTTTTAATCTTCAAAATGGGCATTGAATTTTTCAGTTTACCTGTATTATTGGAATTTTTAATATTAATATAATGTACAACACTATAAAATGTTAAAAAAATTAACTATACAGCAAGATAATGACGTATGTGTCGTTTTTACAGTATTTTTGGTGTCATTTTCATGAAATTAAAAATGAAAAAAAAAAAATGTACCGATTTCTCTTTAGGATTTTTGTATGAAAATCATTCAACCGTGGTTAATTATACGTGTTCATGAGCCGTGTACAGTATACGACTAAGCTTCTCACAAATTATATTAAGTATCACAATATATATTTATATTGTTATCGAAGTATTAAATCGGTATTGATTGGTAGTATCGAGTTAGCACGGCGCTGGCCCAGTGGTCAAAAGTGATCCCTTTACAAGAAGGCACCAGGTTCGATCGCTGTTCACGGACGAATTGACAAAATCCTCTTTTTAGGGTTCCGATCCAAATTGGCAAAAACAAAATTCTTATAGTTTCTTCACGTTCGTCCGTCCGTCCGTCCGTATGTTATAGGCTCAAAATCTACAGGATATATACTTATAAAATTTACAATATTTTCTACTTATTTTCTTAATTAAATAATGAAAATATTTATTTGTAGGGAGGGCATTCTATACACATAAGCGAAGCTGGAAAAAATTTTTTTCGGTAAAAATCAACGTTTCGACAGTCCTTTTAAAATACTTTAAAGTGTCTAAGCAATTTTTTAAATAAGTGAATATGTTCGAAAATGATCGTTTTGAAAGTAGTAAGTATAATTTATACGTCCACCCCTTTATTTTTTATATCGTATATCTAAAAAAATATGAAAAAAATTACAAAAGTGACGCTTCATTAATTCAATGAAAATTATTTTTAACATGATTGGATTTATCGTTTTTGAATTGTTGCCGAAAAACTGCACTTCTCAACATAATGACGTAAATACCATGAAAATAGGTACTTTTTTGCTGATGCACTTTAATTTGCATTAGTTTAAGAGTAATAGTCCACATACCTACTTCTTTCTCTAGTTATAGGCGACTAAAGTGCTTAAACTTGGAAAAATGGAAAATATTTGAACAACGTAGTTTTTTATTTGTAGTGCATTTCTTTGTAGTGACGGCTTCGAAACCCTACACTGAGCATGGTCCGACGTGCTCTTGGCCCTTTTTTTTTTGATTATGTCAAATGAAACCATTCGTTTCGAGCTTCCGATAGCATATTAAGCCATCGGTCCTGAGTTTCGTCACCGCATCGGTGACACTGGTTGATATTGAGCCCTGAGCCCCACTGGTCCAGCGTGGAGGACTTAAGATCCAGGTCCTTTATGCTGAAAAGAAATATATGAGATTTATAAGGGGCAAATGAGTATTGGGAAAGTAGATGGTTACCGCTTAGGAGGTAGGTCTCACAAGGGCATCTAACTAACTTTTATGGTGTGATAAATTCAACGGCTGCATGCATTTGTGACCTTTCGTATTTGAGTAAATGGTTCGGTATACAAAAAAATGAATAGTTATCTGTTCATAGCAACAAACTAAGGTATTCAGGCCCCTAAAATACAATTCTACCCTATCCAATTCGGATTGAAAACGAATACCTAAAACGGCTTGTCTTTAGGGGCATAGCCGATGACATTTCGAAAGGCATCAACAACTTTTACGGCCTCCGATAATCGCGTGCCTCACAGAGTGCTATAGTACATTTTGGAAAACAAAAAAAAAAAATCACGAGGTACGAGGTCAGGTAGGAACATCATTTATTTTTTTATACGTGAAGTTTTCAGGTCGTTTGTCCGGCGGATTGCGGCGGATAGCTATCGTGAAGCAAACGAATTTACCTCGATGCGGCTTCCCCCGAAATTTTCCATCAAAAGTGGGCGAAAATTGGCGGAGATCTATAAACACGGCCCTTGTTTAATTGAATGATTTAAAATTTATGGTTGATATAGAAGAGCATGTTTGACATGAGTATACGATGTTGTCAGATCTATTCTTACCCGACTGCGTCGAATCTCTAAAGGAGGGTTATGTGTTTGAGCTGTGTGTGTGTATGTCCGTTCCTATGTCCGCTCGTAACTACTAAACGGCTCAACCGATTTTGATAAATGATACGTCATTAGATTCGTCTTAATTGTGCGAGCATCCCTAAGTACATAAAATCCTAAAAGATTTTATACACTCAAAATGTTTTTAAATATTAATTTAATTCAAATATACACGTATGTATACAAATATATATAAAATCTTTTTTTAAGACCCTCGAGTGGGGTGTCAAAATAAAGGCAATTGCTTTTTAATATGGTTGAAAACAGTTTTTAATGACGAAACATAGTAAAAACTTATCAGATTTTATACTTCAAGTGTAATTTTCCTATTGTGGCGTTATTACGCTCCCACGGATGCTGCGCTGAGACAGATACATGCACAGAATTATCTATGTTTAAGACGTTTTACGCATGAGGTCGGTGCATTTAGCGAACAACGCGTCTTCATAGCCATTTCGATGACAATTGGTACGTAAACAGAGAAAGCTATGTGGCAAAAAGGAGTACTAAAAATGTTTGTATAATAAATATAGTTTTATTTATTATGCGGTACCCAAAAAAATTGTCTCTTATCTCAATCAGTTCTAGAGTTACGTGTGAGATATGAAGAATTTACATTTCTTGCTAGACGAATTTTATCACGACGTACTTCGACCACAGACGCTGTCAGAGGCCCTGAGTTCAAGTGGTAGGCAGCGCCATCTGTGATTTGTTTTCCTATTTACAAGAGCGAATGTTACATTAATAAATAATAACACATTCTGGCGATTGCAAAGGGAATTAATTCTCTTTAGAGAATTCGAAATATTTTTATGTAATGTTATTACTGTAAATGGATAGTTTTGGCGACTGACAGTCACGCTAAGGTTTTGAGAGATCCAGTATTCACTGGGTTAGGCTGATAATGCGACATCTCCATAAGCGGATATCTCGTTACTTTAAGTGAGAAATTCTCGTGTATAATGTGTACATGGCTACTTCGGAAACTGCCCTAGTACTTTTCAAAGCAATTCGTACTTTGATCCGGCTTTGCTTTTCAAGTATACCTTAATAGGTATTGGTCTTTCCTGGAAAAATGGTGTATAAAAAATGTTTTTAAACCTTTTACATAGGCGTCGTTTCGTAGCATTTCGAAGTAAATGCATTATTTTAATAATGCAAATAATGTTACCAGTTCACAGCAACGACACTATACGACATAAACTATATATCGCACTATTTAAATAAAATCTTTAAGTATTATCTAAACATTTATATTCGGAAATGGATATAGGTAACAATTCCCGTGGAAATTATTATTCCCGCGGTAAGCTCGGAAGGCTTCGATCATACATTTATAATATTATATATAACCTTTGTAATTATATATGTTCTACGAGTCTACTAAAAAAAAAACAAATTATGAAATTGAGACCCAAATAAACTCGGTTCCCTTTTGTTTTGTTTCCAGAGATAAGAATAATTGAAGCTTTCGATGTGAAAATTCATACCGCAGGCGCGCCCTTTCGGTAGTTTCAAAAAGTTTGTTGACATTATTCAAAGCAGATAAGGCACATTTATAGTTTATCCAATTATTTTCGTTATTCACGTGACTGCAAACGCAGCGGCCGCTCGACGTAGAAACAAAACTCATTAATTTCCTCTTACAAATAACACATTTCTTATTGAAGCCGAACGAAGTTATGCGCGCGAAAGCCTCATCGAGCTGATGGCTTTGTCGGAGGAGAATAAATAAAAAAACTAATTTTCTCATTGAAATAAGAACTCTCCGGCGACGAAACATTTTTTATGGTTGTCGCGACATTTCGTGATCATTGTTTTAGCAAACAATTGAAGAACTCACGATAAAACCGCTCCTTTCGGTTACGCCATTGGCATTCCTCATTCTTGACGAATATAATTTAAAATATGCATTAAAAGTAGTCGGAGATAAAAAACACCCATAAAGGACTTTTCATTATTTGAAGCATTCATTTTAAAGTCGTAAAAAATCGGTCAATTGCGTGTTTGGATTCGCGCGGCGGAGGGTAATATAAGTGACAATAGATATCACCACGTTGTATATTTGTGTTGGGGTGTCCAGGTAACAATACGGAATATTTTTTTCATTCATTCATTGCGGTATTCGTTAGCAGTATTTTATTTCTGAAATTTTACTTTAGAATTTTTACTAGAATTACGCGAACTTTGACGCTTGTACGCGTTGCGATGGAGTAAAAAAAAATACGTCGAAAAACCCATTTCTTTTATGAGAACCCTTCTTTAAATTTTTGTTATTTGTTTTTTGTAGATTTCAATTTAAATTATTTCTTTTAGAATAATATAATAAATAATATGAATTATTAACTTTAATTTAAATGAAATCACTCAAAAATTGATTTTCATATATAATCCGCGGTACGCAAATTCGACATTAGGTATTACCAAATATAAAATCATTGTAACGTTGCCTCTCAACGTAACATATCCATATGTCTTATACTGAACGTGTATATTTTTCTTCCATTGCTTATTTATAGATGTTCTATTTTTAATATAGGTAAGTTAAGCTTTCGATGTATACGGTGTTTAACGTTATTGCTTTTGTTATCAATCGCTTGTGTGGAGTTTTGTAGTTCGAAGTTTTATTTATAAAAAAAATTATGTAATGCATTAGATTAATATAAATAATAATTATTAAAAGTTAATCGTAGCTCTCAGTATTTTATGAGATGCCTTTATTTAAAAACCCTTTGTATTTTTTTTTTATTTTCAAAGAAAATCGTTCTTTACCCCGCTTGAAGGTTATTCACATTATAATTTCTTTAATATTTTAATCGACTTAATGAATTTTTTTTTAATGAAACGTAACTTCGTCTTTATTTGCATTTCATAATTCTCGCGAATAAAAATGCAAACATCTTTTAGGCTATTTCAAAAAGCGAACCCAAGTAGTTTAACACTGTAACATTAATTTGTTATTTAACAGTCATTATGTAGAAAATTTATTTTATATTTTTTGTATTTATATTCCTAGTCCGTTGATATATATGAGCTTCTTTTTTCTAATATTTTTTTGAAGTAAGGTACAAAAAAAAAAACAATGCTTAAAACGACAGCAATGAAAATGTCTACCGAGAGACTGCTGTATAAAATGAAAAAAATGTGTCATATTGTTTTTAAAGAAATTTCCAGTGTAGTTCAGAAAAAGTAACACACAACAACCTCATTTTTTGCCTTTCGACTTTTCACGTCGAACTTTTAGGCTGTGGGCGGATGGCCGGCGTGGCAAAAAGCTCAGCTGTGTTTATTTATGAGGTATAATAAAGTATATATATTATTATATATGCATTGCCTCGTTCTTTTATTTATGGACTCTGGGTATGGTCTATAGAGACAGATATTGTTTTTATCATAAATACAAATAATCGTTAGGGTTCCGTATAGAAGCCTATCACTATGCCTATGATGTATGTCTGTCTGTCTGTCTGTCTATCCTATCTTTAAAAGCATGTACAAAATCTCATTTCACAGAATATGTGTTATTACAGTGGATAATCTAATAAATAATGAACTTCAAGGCGAAACTGGAGTTTATCCCTTAATTATAGTCTAAAAAGCAATAAAATGCATGAAGCGATTTGTCATTTGACTAAAATCTTTAACGTTGGGATTACTTACAAAAAATTTGTATTTAAGATTAAAAATTAATCTAGATATTGTTAAGCCCCTAAATATCAGTGCACTTCGGATGTCACGTTAAGCCGTCGGTCTTAGAATTGGTTCCTGTAGTGGCGGCAACTGTCGTTAGCAATACCCGAGGCGCATTAGTCCAGCGTGGTAGGTCTAAATGCCTGATTCGGAAAAAAATGTGGAAACTCAAATCTCAGAAGCGTTTCTATCTATACCGGAATTTACTGAAACGATAAAAAATTATTGATTTTTTTTTACTCCCATAGTTGGTTTGAAAGGCAATCAAATTATTTGTTTGGTAACTACAATTTTGTCTTTTCCCATCTGAATTGCGAATGAACATACACCGTTTGTCAAAAATACACCCTCTTAACGTGATACATTTCATACTTTCCAATAGTGCCTCTGTCGGCTGAAGGTGAGGCGCTCACGATGATGAGTAAACTCAACGCACACCAAACCCACGTCTTCACAGACTATATTCACGACTTATAATGTAAATAAATAAGAAGTTTACGTAAAACGAAACTTTTTGCATAAACTGTTTATTTTATATTATTATTTTAAGCGACCAATGTCTGTGTATATGTCGGATGTCTGATGATGTTGCTTTCAATTCGTACTTTATTAGAGTTTGTCTTTTCAAGTTTTTCTAATAGATGTTTTCGCTTGGCAAGTATAATGAAAAAACTCCAAGCATTTTTTTTATTTAGCGCTATTCCATTCTAAGGTAATACACACTGTTGCTTGCTATTGCTTCTCAACAATAAATTACACGACATTAATCCAACTACAAATGGTACAATTTCAACAAAAGAGTTAGATGAATTTGCCGATCCATATATTTATAGTTCGACATAAACAATTCCTTCCTCCCGTGAGAAGTTATTAATACCCAGTAGTTCGACATAAGCAATTCCTTCCTCCCGTGAGAAGTTGTTTATACCCAGTAGTTCGACATAAGCGATTCCTTCCTCCCGTGAGAAGTTATTAATACCCAGTAGTTCGACATAAACGATTCGTTCCTCCCGTGAGAAGTTATTAATACCCAGTAGTTCGACATAAGCAATTCCTTCCTCCCGTGAGAAGTTGTTTATACCCAGTAGTTCGACATAAGCAATTCCTTCCTCCCGTGAGAAGTTGTTTATACCCAGTAGTTCGACATAAGCGATTCCTTCCTCCCGTGAGAAGTTATTAATACCCAGTAGTTTGACATAAGCAATTCCTTCCTCCTATGGAAAGTTATTAATACCCAGTAGTTCGACATAAGCAATTCTTTCCTCTTGTGAAAAGTTGTTAATACCCAGCGACGAACTTGAAAGACGCCGAGCGAAGGTATTTAAAAAAAAAAGTGGCACTCCGTAAGTGCCGACATAAGTAAAAATTTGAACAATTATATGTCTATTTTTTGAACCGTCAGAAAATGTTTTATTGTACAGGAAATACTTTTAAATGAATTGTTTTTTCATTCATGATTATAAAGTACTACTACAAAAATTATATTAAAATTTACATTTAATGCGCTAATACATGAAAAATAATGCTTATTATTTTACATACAAAGAAGAGTAAGCTCTCTGTAGCTCCTCTATACTGAACTGTTATGCGATTCTCGCAGTCGAAAGTGTGTCAGATCGTTCGTCGTCTGTGACGTAAAAATACATTGCATGTGTACATTAGATAGCATACGAAAAGACGTGGAATTCAAAAATTTTTGATTATAACTGAAAAAAAAATTGTTTTTTCATTTCGAAAAGTTCCGACATGAATATATATCTTTGTTGAATGTACATACACAATATATGTTTATGTTATATATAGTTATATTATCAATGTATTTTAACTCAAACTCAACTCTCGTGTAAACGGGGCCAATATATGTAGATACTTATACACAGAGGTGTCGGTTACGGTAACGGTAACAGTGTTGCAAGTTCAATATTTTTTTCCCACCTTAAAAATTTCCAACGCGCCTAAAGACGTTTTCACTTCAAAAGCCTTCATCCATCATTTTTCTTTCGTCCATAATCGTCTCTAATTACATTCATACATGATGTCTCGGAATTATTCCGGTCCTTCTTAATCACATTTCAGAAAAGATTTCTTGATTTGCCTGGAAATTATCCGAGAATCTGTCGTAGCGTTCCTTTATTTCATTCTTTCGCGCATTATTTAGTTCTAATTTTTGCATGTTTCTTTATATATACTTTCAGCCGCTTTTAGCTTATTTTACAAAAGCCCTTTCTCTGTACTCTGTGGTTGGCCTTTGCAGACGATAAATTAAGCCATGGTTTCTTCTTTACATTTACTACTTTCCTTACTTCGAAATTCCATCATTAATTATATTTCTTACTACTATTTGTTTTCCTATTCACTCTACATACTTTTTGCTTCTTCTACTAATACATATTTCGTTACCTGACATAATTCCCCAATTTCTAGACATTCATAGTGATTGATTTCACCCATATTATCTTTCAGTCGCTCTACATACTTATCTTTTACAGTCAGATCCTGAAGCTTACCAACTTTTATTCGTTATAGCTTTGTATTGACTATTTTTGTATAGTGTCGCCGGCGCTGGCATAAAGCTTTAATTCAACAGCCCACTAAGGAGTGGTCAATGCTAACGTTATTGTAACGGTACACACTGTATCCACAACTTTGTTCTCAATCGATCATCCACAATTATAAAGTCTATCATATTTTTGTCTTCTCTCCGCTAAATATAGGAGTGTATTCTTCTATGGTCAAACATAGTGTTTGTTATACACAAGCTAATCTGTTGAGGCGGTAGGAGATGGTAATCACTATTCTTACTCACTCTTTCATCAGGATATTGTTATATCCATCCCGCTGTACACCACCCAGCTATTAAAATCACTAAATATTATGATCCTTTCGTTTCTCTCACATTTCACTAATATATCCCTTGCATCAGTCCGAAACTCCTCCCGCTTCTCGAACGGTTTGGAAATATATGGGGCGTACATGTCTGAAATAAATAACTGTGTTAGTCCAATTTTTACTCGAATCCAGGGGAGCCTTGAATTTACACATTCGTAACCGTTTTCACATTCAGATAATCTTTCTAATAGTATGAAGTCAACATCCCGACATCCCCCTTGACTCTGATCAACGCAAAACCAATAAGTCTTGAAGTATTTGTGTTCGATGATCCCTTCATTTTAGTCTCATTCATGCATAGAATATCCAGTCAACTTTCTTTCATCGATTCGCAGACATCATCAATTTTATTGTATGTACTTCCAAACAGATGCAGAGTACCTAAGTGGACTTCTCCAGTCCGCGTTTCGCATCTCCAGGGAAGTAGGCGTGATGGGCTACGAACCTCGTCGCCGCAATCGAGCTTAAAGCCTTCGATACCGCGATGCGGAAATTCGTCCCCTTCAGATACGATGTAACTGCCCAGGACAAGCCTGGAGAGAGATTCTCTTGCAATGCTAGTACCCTGCAGGAGAAATAAATTAAAATTGTAGGAAGTCTAAGTAGAGTAGACCAGTTTTGAATATCGCAAACTACGACACATACACACGCACGTATAGAGACATACCTAGTATAAATCACTCGGAAAATAGTTAAAATAGATACCTAGGACTCTAAAACGTTTTTAGGACACTGATGAAAACTCATTTTCCCAAAATCAGATTGTAAACAGTATCTTAGCAATTTATTACTTTTCATAGCAGAAAGTTGAGAAATCCTCAGAGTATTGTAGGTTACTGTGCTTTTTCCCGAACAGACAGATAAACAATTCTCGAATGGGATCCCTATCCCGATAGAAACGTCGATAACGGGAGGAAAAAGGGCAATGTGCGAGTTGAATAAGATCTAACAGCCAATACAGGATAGTTGTTATCTCGGCGAGATCTAATTTAGGAGGGAATTCGGCCTCCATTTCGCGTCAAAAGCTCGGAGCCGAGATCACATATAAATAAACAGATGGAAATATACATCGGCTTTATGGAATATTCCGTCACGGCAGCAGACTTGTGAACTGTGACATTTATGTCAAAGTATTGTTGTGAATTTTTGAAATTTATGAAATTTTTATTTTATTTATTGTTGTGAATGAGGATAATTGAAAGTCATAGCGAGCGTTTTTCGATGAAAATATCAGTTTAATCAAAGAACATCAGAAGCGTTTCATATTATAAAATGATAAAATTTTGTAAAAACCTCTTATAACAAGTATTTTTTCAAAAAGTGGAAATGAGTATCATTGTTTAGAATAGTATAAGAAGGCAATAGTTTGGTAGTTGCAAAAAGTGTCTGTATATAACATAAGTTTAGAAAAATGAAAATTTTTTTTGCTACTTTTATAGTATTTGTAATAATAATAACACTATCAGTACTGTTTATAATATTAGTTACTAGTAGATAGGAAACAGAAAATAGTTTTTCAATTTATTTTAATAATAATATCAATGTTTTTCTCAAAACAAAAAACATATTTTACTACGCCGGAATTTCTCCTGAAAAAAGAAAAATAAAAAATAAACTGTCGTCATGAAATATTATTTATGGTTCTGTATAAAAAAAAATAACATAAAAAAAAAGCAAAAATTTACACCGGACGAAACTTATCCTAATAAAGAAACGTAATAAAATAAAGTAAAAATCATTTTATTTCTTATTATACTTACTTATTATCAAATAAGTATTATGAATTTACACTTTTATTGCGCTACAAAAGTTTCATCGAATAAGGAATTATTATATTCATAAAAAAATTAAATTATTGTTCTACCACTGTTATTAAATATTTCTCAAAAATATTCGCCAATTTGCCTTATATTTATGAACGGATATACAGGGAATACTCCTTTTGATGTTGGTACAGCTCAAATGCACGAGCTCGAAGATCAGAGAGAAAGGACAGCTATCTGTGTTTTTTGCTCTCCCAGAAGATCGAGGGCTGAACGAGTAGCAACAGGGCGCAAAGGGCGCTGATGCTGCGGCTTGTCCGGGTGTGCCCCAACTCCTGACCCTTCCACGTGTTCAGCTCGTACTAACCAACGTAGACAACGACGAAATGCATTTTTTTAATAACGGCCGTCCTCTGATCCCTTTGACCAGTGATCAAATGATTACCGGATTTGATTATTTTTGCTCTGATTTGACTCCCACACTTCTGAGATATGTGTAAAGGCCAGTGTTGAGACCAATTTTCAAATTTTTGGAAATTTCAATAGCGAAAACCTTATTTGCATAATTTTTAAACAAAAATAATAAAACGAAGCTTCATTCCTTAGACGGAGATTGTTGTATACTTGAGAGATATTTCACAGATACCACTAGAAATTATTCTTCAGACAGATAGACTTTTTGTAAATACGAAGCGATCAATGAAAGAGCGGAAATTGAAAGAAACACTGTCTATCGGGATGGACTCCAAACTGACCTTCTTCTACCAGGAGAACGGTTGAAATTATTCTGCCACAACACTGCTGCAGTGCAGTGCCTCCAGGAATTGATTATTCAAAGCTGCCTGTAATACTGCACAGAATATTTCCGTTAATTTTACATGATTAACAAAGGTTTTGATTAACACGTTCGTTCACTGTGGTGGAAGGTATATTGAGTATTGTAGGCAGTAGACTAATAATTCAAGAGCGGAATAAACGACAATGGAAAAGAAAGTTCTATCTTCAGAATAAATATAATAAATGAAAATAAATAAATGAAAATAAACAATTATATTAAACTTATGAAATAACAAATCAGGTAGCAACAGCTGTTTTATTAGCAACAGTGCACAGGTCTTCTTTTTGATAAGACTGTAGCAGGAGTCGCGGGGTCAGAAAGAACATCTTTTTTATTAAACGAATTGATCTGGAAAAAGAAAGAATCATTTTTGACGAACATTCACTCTATTCCCCACGACTTTTCTCCTTTTAAGAACGCAAAAAGCTTTTCGTTATTTTTTTAATTAAATTACTTTACTTGATATAATATCGCGTGTCAGCTTTCATAGATCAAAAGGTCGTTCGGCCTTTGTTTCGCCAGACGTTTTTGTTTTGCAGGTAAGTCCAGTCTTTCGTTGCAGACCCAACACGAGGCAAAGAATTCAAACTATCAAACTGAATTCAATGGACCTTTTTGTAATCGTAACCCAGGATGTATGAACCATCATTCATTTAGAATCTGAATTACTATGTACTTTAGGTAGACTGAAGAAGAAATGACTTTATTCAAAGGAGTAAAGTCGCAGGAAAAGTTTAAATTTGTGAGAAGTGCATGTGTCTTAAATTTATATTTTCATTGTTAAGCCACGTACTCAATTTTAGATACCGGCAGTGTCTAGCTAGTTTGCTGTGGATCCGCCCATTTGCGCGCAGTCAACGACCGTACCCGCGGCTTTAAAGGTTTAGGTATTTATTACAAAGTGTTACGTTTACGATATTGACTTTTTAAAACTAAGAATGTTTTTTTTTAATATTGAAGTGTTTAACAATAATGCCATTCACTGCTATCGAATATGCAAACGTGATTAATTGCTGAAGAGCTTGCAGAGATGACATAGTTGTGGCCCTAAAACTTTATAGTGAAACTTACCCTGCCAGTTAACAACCTGCGAATCCATGAGTAATATTGCGTGCTATTTATCGTTTACGCGATAATTTTCTTATAACGCCATGAACTTCCCTGGGTGATCACTATGATGGTCATACGTCTGAAATCTCTTCACATATAGAAGAACGAATATTGGAATTTCTTACAAGATTTCTGACAGCAAATAGCAGACAAGTGGGTAGGCGCTCTTGTGTTTCACATACATCAGTACAGTGCATATTAAAAAAAAATATAACAGACGTAAAGAAAACATAAAACGACTGCGTATTTGTTTAAAAGTGAATGAAACACATGTGGAAAATTAGAGACCAATTTAATAATACCGTCGGCGACCTTTATATCATTAACATCTAAATGTCATTTCTAGTTAAGTGGCTAGATAAATTCGTTAAAAATAATACATAGCATAGCCCGTTCGTCATGTGCCAAGGCGAAACGCACGGCGCCTGGGCACGTGGATGCCGTTTGGTCGAGCATTTCGTAGGGTTTTCTCTATATTATTTTGTATTCTTTATGAGAATATTTTCAGTACTTACAAATACTTACATTCAGTAACATGACACACAATCATTAGTTTATTATTTAAATAGTAGCAAACTAAATATATTTATTTAGAGAAATAAATGACAAATTATTCATTTCCTATCGAACTCGATAATGATAACACTTACAGAACAAAACAGTCACTGTCGAGTCAAACAAATACATCGCTTGGTCATAAAGTATTGTATTTTTTTATGATTGCGATTGGGGGTGTAATTTTCAATATTTTATAGGTCAACTACTCATTTCGTCGTCCATGGTAAATGATATGTTCGACGCGATAAAAAATACGCTTGCTTCTGGTCTTCGTACTTCACATACCCGAAATCTGCAGTTCGTGTTTTCTTTCAAAATTATTTTATGCTATCTCCAGTTAGGGAGCGCGCCGAAAATTATTTCATAACTCCATGTTTTTCAACTTATCACCCCACTTCTATCAATTCTCAGAGTATGTCTTTTATAATTCTAAAACACATGTTTGTTATTGAACAGTCAACGTTCTGTCGACATTTTTGAATCCCCCATATAGTAACGAGCATCATTGTTAAATTGCATCTAATAAATAGGTGATAATGGTACATCTTAGCTCCGACGCACGACTCGAGTTTAATTCTCAAATTCTATTGCATTAGAATATATACAATATGCGATGTGATTAAATAAAAGCGTCCCATATAATACTGAGAGTACGTATTTACTTTTATTAATATTTATTTGAATTGATATAATACACATATGATAACATGTTACATGTAACATCGAAGTTTTATACTTCAAAACTCCACATTAGGCGATTGGTAACAATAGCAATAATATTTCTAAACAGGTCAACGATAAAACAAAAATATATTCATGCCTTCAATATATGATGTGCGATTGCGCTGCAAAGAGGGGTAACATTACAACGACTTAATTTTTTTTGTTAACACTCGATTTCTGTTCCCATCCAGTCTGTGTGCCGTGGACTGTATACGAAAATAATTTCTTTTAAGGGAGTAAACTCCAAAAATTCATAAAATATAACAATGTAGGTAGACATAACTCGCATTAGGAAGTCGCGTACGTGCCTGCTGAAGCTATACAGTTCAAGGCGTGTTGCATCGCGGTGTATTTCTTTCGGGGGACAAAAGCCACAGATGTTCATGACAATTTTCGGAGGCGTGCGTTGCGTTTCGATAAATCTAAAGCGATATCACTGCCAATGACGAGCTGACGGTACGTTATTTAATAATATTTTTTATTGAATGTATATTTTATGCGCTCTTATGCCTATATATATATCTACTGTGATAAAAAATAGAATTTATATCTTTGCATAAAGTCAAGGAATCGTAGGGACCACAAAACTGATTTTAAGATTTTTTATGAGTAAGGACAGTATCTTTGCAACTATATTTTAAATTTAGTTCATTGATGTGAAATTTTTTTTAGCGTATTTTGTAATTTTTACTGGCATGTAACTCAATGTTTTGACAGTAATAGATTACAACCTTTATTTCATGAAGTTATGGTCGGGTCGTATACAATTTCAGCTAAGGAGTATACTTTTACGATATCGAGTTTGACCTGCTCGAATTAAATTCCAAGACTCAAGACAATAAAATGCATTGGAAATTATATTAGAAACAAAATTTAAGAATAAATTTTTTCAAACTATTAAAAAATAAAAGTTTCACGTCCAAGTTTTTAACTCTTTTAGCGACAACATATTTTGTTGGAATAATAATATGAATGTTATATTCTACATTAACTAAAATTATCACTTTTATAGTTTCACCTATTTCATACAATTCTAGCTGCGTGTACCCAAAATGGACTTATTGTGTCAACCGATCATGCTGTCAACCATGACCTCGATTTTAGTTTCGCTCTCGATCTTGGCAAAAAGTTATTCAAAACCAATTGAAGCTGAATTAAATAAGTATTTGCTTATTCGTTTTTAGGAATACTCTTACAAAGTTTTGAGTAGTAATGTCTTTTTAATAATGCAACTTTAAACCTTTATATTTTACTCCATTGGGGGTTGAATTTTGGAAGTTCCTTCCTAATTAATTCCTTGACAGGGAACCCCAAGTCCTAAAGTTGGGGGTGGACAGCAATTAGACAGTGAGTCAGTCAGTCAGGACTTTTCTTTCTATATATATATATTTTGCGTGCAGTCGGCGGACGTGTTTGCGTGATGCTTTGATTGGTCGTTGCGTTACTAACACTCGAGGTTGAACCCCGTTCTTATCCTATTAGACGCATTGCGTGGGCAACCTCCATATATTTCGAGTTTCCAATGGGAGAATGACAATTACCGATCGAATAAATATTTATCGTTGCATTCAAATAAATCTTCGTTGCATATGCATTTTATCTAAATATGGCGTTTTCTGCAGTTTGTATCACGAAGTGTCATTTTTTGTGGAGAACGAATAACACAGCATCAATGCAATTAACTTAAAATTCTTCTGAATGGCGTTAACTAGAATAAAGAAACGCTTAAATTATTTTGTTCGACCTTTACCCGGGAAGATGCCTATATAGATATACTTGATAAAACAAAACTTTATCAAAATATAAATTTGTATTAAAATCGTTAAGGAGGTTTCCAAGATAGCCATGTACATTGTAAGAATTGCTTACTTAAAGTGATGAGTAAGATAAGCTATTAAAAAATTATTTCATTAAAAAATGGCTGTGATCACTCGATATTAAAAAAACATTCTATTTTCACCCGGTCAGAGCTGTGGACACATATAGATATAAGCTCGTCTCAAGCTTCTTCCTAATGCTGTAATTTTAATTTAATTTTATTTTTGTTAGTATGTATAAATATTTTAAAATTTTAATGAAATATAATTTATTTATAAACAAAGCTCAAGAAAATAAAGCGAACAATTTTATGTTGTGAGTCATATAAGATTTCGCTACGGCTTCGCCTCGGTGAATAAAGATTTAATGAATTTCCTATTCCTGAATAAATGCTAGTGTTGATATAAATCTCTTTATAATGTTATAATATGGACAGAGGAGATAAATACCCATAGAAATACGAAACTAACTGTGTAACGTTACCGCTGTGTAGCTGGCCCGACCGTGTATACCTTAGGTTGGTAATCATAACTTAATGCACATAAAAGTATGATCATTTAAAGTATTTTCATAACAAAGAAAGAATTATCCGAGTCGGACCAATGATTCTCAAGTTATAAGCGCACAAACAGAAAAACAGTCAAAGAATTGTGTTCTATAATATGTACGAATAGAAAGGCATTGTGTTAGATTTTAATTACCCCACTGTTGAGGCCTATTTTCCCACAATATTTTTATATCAAATCGAAGGGCTCGGAACGTAAATCCTTCACGTCGGCTCAGTGCGGGTGGGAGCTGCTGACAGCCGTCACCGGCAATGGAGAAGTGCAAACCGTGTTTCTTATTATTATATAGTGCATGAGATATTGATAAGATACATAAGTAAGGTGAAACTTTACTGACGTTTGATATTTGCCAACAAAGACATTGTTTACCTCGAGTTTGTGGACTCCCTATTCAGTGTCTGAAAAACGGTTCTGGCGCGTATTTAATCATACACTTGGGTCTATTAATCATTCAAATATGAGCCGACAAGTTTTCATCTTTATATATTAAGCATAACTTTGACGACATTTATTTCTAATCTGTTCTTATCTTTTAGACTTGAAGAAATATTTGCGGATCTATGTGTAGTACGAGTTAAGCATATAAGTACAAATATTACTTTGCTATAAGCTATCTGTAAAGATTTAGCGTAATTGTTTGTAGTTTCAAATTTAAAATTGACCTAAAATGTTTAATCTTGTACGTAAGCATTTATATTAACGAGAGAGCATGTGTAATATTCCGATTTCTTAATACTTTTTAACATGACAAGAGCAGTTAACATTTAATTTTTTTGATATCCAATTCGTAATGATAGATATTTTAGGTTATGAGAATAAAATAAGAAGAGAAAATATGGAATAAAAGCGCTAGTCAATTTAACCTTTCATTACAGGCGTCCCAACCTTGTCCACCATATATGGGCATATGTTATAACCCCTCGCTTTGTTCATAATTTAGTTTTACCCGCACTCAGACACTGTGATGCTTTAATACTAAATTGTAACAAATTAATAATTCTATTCTGAAACGGTTTAAAGTCACGTGCCCGTAGGTAGCACTGCGTGTGTCGTTACCTCGTTTTGGGGACTAAGCAAGAACTGCGTGTGAACTATAGTACAAATTACGTATGAAGTATGCACGAATTTCGTGAGAATTTCGTACAAATTATGTACGAATTACATACGAATCACATGACAACTATTTATTGTGACGGTGCCTTGTTGTGGCTGTGACACAGAAATGGGCTGGCTTGCGTGAGATACCACAATTTCACAGAATACAGACGTCAAATAACGGGCTCCGCTTATTTCCGTTTCGTCCAGTGAGTGAGAGTTCCGTTGTCCCGCTCTCCCTCTATCAGATATCCGATTCATTCATGAAAATTAACTCCTTTGGGGTTTCGAGTGTCATGGGCGGTGGCAATCACCTATACTTTTTAGTAGTTAGAATGCTCGTTTGCCATGCTGTGAAAATCGAACTACGAACGAATCACTTGCAACATATTTATGAAACACGTATTTGTGTCAGTTTGAGTTATTATTGATAACTGTATCGAATTACTAAACAAAACAAGAGGTTCTAGCCTGCCTTAGGCCCAGTTATCGAGCTAAATATCCAGAGCTGAAGAGAACTACCCTATAGTTGACCAATATACATAACCTTACTCGTACGACCCTGATATTTGTGGTGGCAAATGTACTAATTTGTATGCATCGCAGGTACTATTGTACTAACTCGGGGTAAGTTGCTGTCGAGGGTGGTTTAACAGACCGAGGTGACAAGTTGACAGTTAGAGTTACTGATATTTTTTTCTTTCAAATTCACCTAATTAGATAAATAGGTGTTACTGAAAGTACTTGTATATTATTATGTTGATATGACGTTATTTGCCTCAGTGACACATATAAGTAATCTTTAACTATTAATTCCCTGAAGACGTAAATGATACGTAGGTACAATCAATCTCCATACATGATATTTGTGGAATTAATATTCTATCATGGGAATTAATTAATAATGTATTTAAATAATTAGTAGATAATATCATTTGAAAATATTTTACCACATTTTTATAGAAATAATTCCTTGCCTCCGCCCATTATGCCGTCTCCTTTTTTCCTCTTTATTTTTTCACTTTTGGGAGGAGAAAAAAATTCGTTTATTTAATACTTTACAATATTAATGTTTGGCTTTATGTAATAATTATTGTTTAAAATGAAAATTGCAACGTTGTAATCTTAACATTGCTAGGACGGAATAAAAGATATACAAGCAGCAATATTTAACTTCATTCAAAAGACATGACATCAGTTCAGGGAGTATGGTTCTTCATTAATAGATCTTTAACGTATAATTATTAAGATAGTTCTTTATTTTTGTAATTTCTAACATATAAATATTTATATGAATTGATATATATATATATATATATATATATATATATATCAATTTTGAGAAAATATGCACACTTATTTTACATATTCGACTATTTTATGTTGTGAAAAAATATATGTAGTAATCAAATTTTCATTTTAATTGGTTTGGTGTAATTCAGTGATTCTTAAGGTTTTTGATCTACAAATAATCACATTCAAACTTCTAGTTGCTCTCATCGACGTAAAGTAGCTTTATTATATGAAAAGTTAAGAAAATTAGAAATATAATCTTTAACAATAACAGAAGGTAAAGTGATGAATTTATACCTAAGGTAAATAGTATTTCCCTCTATGAACACTTCATTAGTAGGAAGCTTCGCATACTTGATCCGCGTTTACGCATAAACGGATAGAATAAAATGATTCTAGAATCATCCAGCTGAAACGCGTCTCCAGTTATAACAGGAATCATTAGTTACATCGACATTTTTTATACAAAATTCACATTTTACCTGTTCCGAAGCAGGATCTCTCATAGAAATCAATATTGAACAGAAGTCGACACTCTGTGGCGTACTTTAGAGAAAAATTCAGTATCCAATGACGATTTCTCAGGCGTTTTTAATCCAAAATGACACCCAAAAAATTTTGAATTAACGAAACATGTTTTAAATCTGACACAATTGACAGATGACAAGTCAATTAAAAGGAGGTTTAAAAGGCTTTGAAAACTTTCAGAATAGATTCTTATTTTTTTTTCGGTACCAATCGTAAAGGAAAAAAAATTGTTTCGTTTTTAATCAAAACGGATTTAGAATTAGATTATTAAAGAGACGTTACCATAACTTGTTACAGACTATAATATAATTGCCTAAGAAATATTAGTTTTGTGGTTTGCAATATGATATTCTGTTAATTATTAAATTCAAATTAATTACATAATATCTTTTTTCTATGTTTATGAAATTAGTCTAGTCGAGAACGTTGTTTAACGTATTGTTATATATAATTGTTTTTGGAATTTTTAATATTAATAGAAAATTAATTAAATTTTTATTTAATAAAAATAATGCCAATCAGAATTTGTACATAACAGTGTTAAGATGATAAATAACGAGATTGCTGACGAAAAAATTGTTATATTGTGAACAGTTCATTATGATTTTTTTTTTAATAAAATAATGTTTAACTATTTATTTTTAATGTTTCATTAATAAAAAATAAACCATTATGAATATTAAAACGATTTTTTTACGATTTTTTTTTTCTAAATCATTATTTCATTACGACTACAAATTTTTTTTTTATTTTAAAATTTTTAACTTGTCCATTTGTACATACACAATTTATAAATAAATGACGGATAAATTTTTTTCGATATGCCATGTATAAATTCAAAAAGAGCAATAATTAAATATTTGGTTAGATTGGGTTTTTTGGGATATTTAATTTATTTAAACAATTAAAAAGTCTTTTCTGAACTTTTATGACGTAACATTGTTTAATAAATGTATGTATATATTGCATTATTTAATCAGAGGACACGACTCAGTGCTAGGACGATCAAGCACAACTAATGGAATATACCGAATAAAGTTCACTGCTTTGTAATAACTAAGGCCTAACGGGTAGAAAAGAAACCAAAATAATCCCACAAATGTATTGTTCCCCAAATTTTTGTTAGCGTAAAAGCGGTGTTATCGTCCCATTTGTCACGGTAAATGTCAAAACATCATAAAACGTTTATGTATAGATAGCACTTTGATATAACAGCGTTTGTTATCAGGCTTCCTTACGACTTCAACGATGAAGCATAGGAAAATAAATCTCCACTGAGATGTTCACTTGGGCTCTTTAGTCCAATCTTAATGAGATACAAGAGCCGCAGAGAGACGGCGACCGCTTGACAAACTACCTAAGTCAAGAAACTGCTATTTGTCTTTATATAATTTAAATGTATTAACACAAATATTTGGAAGCCGGCTAGTTGCTACTCTCTATACGCTCAAGGAAAGCAAACTTGAACGCATCATAACGCCTATTTATTATTAAATATGTCTCTGAACAAGAACAACCTGTACATATTTTTTTTATTTATTTGTTTATTTAAATTTTGAGGACGAGATTATGCAACAATATTTCAAATGAAAAGAAATCGTATACGAAGAATAATTGACGTAGTTAAGTCTCTGTTGACAGAGATATCGGCTAACTTCACTCGTGACATAAGGGTGAGTTGAAAAACTTTCGAACATTTAGTATAAAACTTCTCTTTAGGGGGCGCTGGCATCGATTCCTTCGGTGCCAGCCCCCCTCTAGCTGCACTCGGTATGTAATGAAAAGGAAAATGCAATTTCTAGAATGTGTCACGCTCCGATGGGTATTGAATCCAAAACGTCGCGTTCGTGTTGCAACGCTCGAGGATCGTCGTGGAGTAATGTATCTTATGTACGACTAGCCTTCCGCCCGCGACTTCGTCCGCGTTTACATGGAGTGTATTCTTTCATCATTTATATTGAACGATTTTGCTTTCGATCCCAACCTCGTTCCCGCTTTGAAGTCTGTTTCCTATAATGTTCCTGACTTAGATCCTGGGCCGCTTTTTATTCTAATTTCGATTTTATATTCGGTTTCGACGGCGGTCTTGTCTTTAAGTTCTAGCTGTTTTTAACCGACTTCAAAATAAGAGGAGGTTCTAAGTTCTTTTTCATACATTTTTTAAGTACGTTCAGCGTTTACTACGTCAATTACGGAGCGATTCCGAATTTTTCTTGTTTAAAAAGTATATTTTCGAGGCCGTTCCATAGCCACCAAGCAGGATCTGATGATAAGATCCCAGGGAAATCAAGCGATACTCTCAAATATTATAGGTACACATAGTACGAGCTCCTTTTTTTAGTTATGTAAGGTTTGACGTCTTGTACTTACCATCTCATGCTGCTGAGCTGATGATGGAAGACCTAGCACTCCTTAACAGTTACTAGTTACAGGATCATACTGAGATTTATCGCCAGAAACTACTCTTCAATGGTAATTAATAAAACCTAGTATACAAAAAATTAAAATGAATTACTTATTAACTTGCTCACATATTTTCATTTATTTATATAATTAGAACGTAAAAATCTTAGCAGGAACACATGGGAACTCTCAAGCGACAACAATAAAAATAGAGTGAATTAATTTAATGTGAAATTGAAAAACATGTGATTTGCATAATTTTAGAACGTTTATATTATAAAGAATAACTTATATAATTTATATAAGAATAATTTGCTAGTTGCCGTCGAATTAATAATGTGCAAGTCTTTGAATGATTACTAGGGGACAATAAATTCGAGATCGGAATCACTTTTCTACGTGCTCTTTACAAAAGTACCTAAAGGAGATTCCTGGCCAATTTTATTAACTATGGTTGAATTCACATGCAAAGTAGCTAAATACATTATAAAGTGGTTATTACTTGATAACTAAGAAATGTAAAATAGACTAAGAATTAAAAAAAAATTAAAAATGCCTTCAAAAACTTTTCCACATAATTGTTAAAATTGGTTCAAAAAGCAAATAATTAGTTGATTTTTGAAGTCGTTTACAGCTAAAGCAAGACAAAAGAACATATAATTATAAATATGAATCACTAAATATTAAGTCAAAAAGGAAATACTTTTCTTCTAAAGAGACACAACTTTGTGTGATTTGTATTTAACTGGAACCGTCTCTAAAAATATTCAATTAGTTGCTTTTGGAGTACGTTTAAACATTTTTTCAAATAATATTTTGAAGGCGGTTTTTTTAATTCTTGTAAAACTTATTTCGATAAGTCGTACGCGTCGTGATCAGAACGTCGAGGGTAGGTTTTTATTTATTTTTTTATAAGAACCGTGTTGTTTCTTCGTATTGTGACGTCTATATGCTTTCGACTATAGCAATTATTATAACATTTTATTTGTAACTCCTTATGCTGGGTTTTAAAATAAAAATATTCTTTCTTACGTCCTGTTTACATGAAATAGAGCCTGTATTTTGCTGCAAACCAAGTTATACCTACCCTTGAAAATAGCGTTAAAATCGCATTAAACTCTTTTACTATGATATATGCATAGATAGCAGATAAGTTTAAGTATTTATGTATCAATAATGTTACGAATAAACCCCTACAAGATGTTCAACTGTTAATAAGTGTGCTATAAAGTTGACGACGACCTGGTTTTAGCATTGAAAATGCTTTATCGATCGCTTTAGTACGGTATCCGCTTTCAATGAAAAAGCGACAAGGGTGTGTCGTCCTCAATTAGTAAGACGGAGAAATGATAATGGTATCAAAAAATTAGTTATTAAAAAGGTTACAACACTACAATTTTTAATGTTAACTTTGTTCATACAATCTCAAATTTCTTAAAAACCCAAATAGTTATTAAAATTTGGACAATAAAAAAATTGAAGTATTAAATAATCTATCGTTTGAGCCTGTAATCATAAAAGTCGGCGAATACTTAACGGTGATTTACAGTCCCTTATGAAGGTATTTTTTACAAAAAAATTAAAGTCCGTTTAAATTTTCATACCATTTCACAAGATGGTGTGTATGTTCCAAACAAGTTCATGATGTGTATAATTTTGATTTTAAGTTAATCAAGTGTTGTCGTTCTTCAGAAATTGGCATCTTATATAATGCTGGTTACGTAGCGGGTAGCGCGTTAGCTCTTAGTTCAATGGCACATGATAGCTTCAGACTTATTGCCAAATACTATTGTAGTAATAACAGTATTTTTAAAATTCAAAAGTTTTGATAGCTTTTAAGAAAATCGCAAAAATCCGCTAAACGTGAGTGTTTTTAGGATGTTCTTAAAAGGAACTTTTAAACCTATTCAGATATTCCTTTACTTCAGTTTCTTATTTTTATAGTAAAAACTGACTCATAATATAGACTTCCTTTTTCCATTTGATCGTAAATAATAAAAAAATCTTGGAAAATTGGAAATTATGGAAGAAAACAAAGTTCTAAGTAAATGCAATTAAAAAACATAGCCATTTCATCATAGATTTTGATACTCGGAAACTTAGTATTAAAAATATGTAAAATGTATGGCATACTTCATGCTAATTTAAGAGTATCACGAAAATTAAAAGAAACAAAACTTTAATTAAAAATCATTTTTTACTGAAACTTCGGGGCGCGAGTCCTTTTTGCATTTGTCCGATCTATTTGTAGTTTCTCGTATTACAAAACGGTTAAACGTAGTCCATTTGTGCATTTTTCGTTGCCGCAAATAATATTTATCGTGTCTGGCTGAAACTCAAAAAATAGTTATTTTTCTTATAAAAATATAGGCTATATTCATATAAAAAAGGGAAGCTATTCGTTTTTATATATAAACATATTTCACAATATATACAGCATTATATTGTATATTACAACTTATAACTAAAACTTATATTTATTAATAAGATTGTGCGTGTATGTGTAAGTTTGTGATGCCAAAAGCGAGCTTAACTAAGCAAAACACTGCCCTGGTTCCCTGCAGTGCTGGTTCTCGGTCGGACCCTTTCGGTGTTTGCCGTTACTTGGTCGTCGTACAGACTGACAGACAATACCTTACAATCAGCCCACTCATATGTACACTAATTACTCTTACTGTACACTAATTTTCATCAAGGTCTGATGATTATCTTTTAAGTTGTGAATAACGATGCAGACAGACAAACAAACTGGCTGACAATAGTTTATAATAGGCGCAATCACGTGTCCTAACTCTGTACCGATTTCGATTAAGATCGATGAATTTTTTTTTGTTATAAAATAATATACAGACAAACAGTCAGACAGACAGTAGTTTTTCATATCGGTTCAGCCGTTTTTGGGTTATAAAAAGACCATTCCCATCTACACTCAAAATTGAAATTATATTTTCTCATCGAGTAGATTCAGCGGATCGATCGAATAAAATTAAATTAACATCTTTTAATGGCTTGAAAATTATCCTCCGCGGCAAAGTATTGCTTTTCTGTGGAATCACAAGACAGGAATGCGTGATAACTGAGAGTAGATATGTAATTTGCTTTAGTATTAAAAATGGTTGTATCATTAGAGATCGCGTTTTTCATTGCACTACTGTGATTTATGAAGTGGGTAGACTTAGTACCACACTGTCTCAGTTCAAAATTAGTAAAGAAATAGGCTTAATAGAATTACTGTCACCGTTTAATACGTTGATATTGAAGTCTGTCAACAACACAATATGGTTGTGATGAGACAATGAGGATATAGTTTCTGTCATAGTATCAATAAAAATATCAACATCTAACCATGGAGGCCGGTGAGCTGTCCCAATGAATAATTTCAAACCATTTAAACCATCCATGGGTGACGGCGCAATGTCACACAGTAAGACCAATTTTTAACCGACTTCAAAAAAAGGAGGAGGTTCTCAATTCGACTGTATTTTTTTAATATTTAATACCAAAAATCTTGGAAACGTGGATTAATGAGATCTTATATTTTTTTTAAAAATGCAACGTTTCGTTGATTTATTTTCAACTTCTTCAGGCATAATTTAACAAATATACAATAATGATCAATTTGCATAATATATTCCTTGAAAAAATTACTCAATTTAATATAAATACATTACAAAAGTGAAATCAAAAGATAAATGATAAAAATATTTACTTTTAAGGTTAATATCCTCGTAACTGAACTCTTGTAATTATTACTATGTCAAAATTAATGTTAATAAGATCTGACTGACTTAGAACCTGTATGCAAGCTTTTAAATTATTCATAACTAAAAATACAAAACAATATAATTACAAATTAGCAGGAAAATATCTCTGGGTGACAGAACACAACTGACAACAAAAAGATTACCAACTCATAGACTATAGGTAATCAATATATTATATCAATACGCACCGAAATACTAAATCTACTTTATCTATACAGTTATGTTACCCATTGATTTCAAATTCCATGTTGTTAATTTAAAAGTCACTTACTAAAATTAAAACCGAATAATTTAAAAAATCCAAATCAAAAAATTAAATAGCGTAAAAACTTTCAATATCTATGAGACCGAAATATAAAAGATATAAAAGTAAATTATACAAGTAATCTTTTATCAACATTAATTAAATCACTATAAATCGAGCTTAGACTATGAGTGTCCGTTCACATCAAGTTCACACAGTTAAAAGCTCTAATGAAGATCATCTCACTGAGATTTGACTTCATGAAATTCCGCTCCGTGTCCATAATTTCTGCGTTGTCAAATTGAAAAGTATGTCCATCCTCTGAGAAATGATGTTTTGCTAATGTGGTTTTACTGGTCTTAATCACGTTTTCAGGTTTATAATCTAGGCGATGTTGTCTTAGTCTTGCTTTCGGTTTCTGTTTAGTTTGTCTTACGTACCGATTTCCCGAATACAAGGAATTCTGTAAATCACGCAAGCTTTATCGGTTTTCTCCACCTTATCTTACACCTTAGAGTATATATTTTTAACTTTGAATGGTTTGTAGAATTCTAATTTACAATTAGTTTGTCTAAATGCTGAACCTATTATCGGTGAAAGACCTTTGATGTAAGGAAATCTGCTAAATGTCCAATTGTTATTACCAAACGCAGTCCTTATATAATTAGTAATCCTATTGATGACAATAGTTTTACATTTTTGGATTATATTTCTTGGATAATTATTTTTTTAATAACAGTTTCCTTACCAGATGCACATTCTCATTGACCTTACTCTCATGAATAAATCCAATTGCACGGTTTAAGAAACCTTGCGCTACACCAAGTTTCTGACTCAGCGGATGATTAGAATTAAAATTCAAAATTCTTCCTGAGCTGTATGGTTTTTTTTTATATCATGATGTTATCAACTTAACAGTTGTCGATTTCTTAACTAATCGGAGCAGTTCGGGTTTCGCAGCGGACACTCTACAACGCTCCAGTCGACGCGAGTACTACATCACACGGCCGCGAGCACAACCGGGGGCGCCGCACCGTTGGAGTCTTTCTCGCCATCGAGAAGGCGTTCGACCGAGTGTGGCACTCCCGACTGTTGTTTAAGCTCATTGATAACCAGATCCCGCCTGCGCTGGTGCGGACAGTAGCGTCATTCCTGAAAGACCGCGACTTCTAAGTAACAGTCGAGGACGCGATCTCGGACCCGCGTCCCATCAGCGCCGGGGTACCACAAGGCCTAACGCCATGGCCAATGGCCTATCGTCATGCTTGTACGCGGTGTACCCCGATGACATCCCTACGCTCGCAGATCAACTCCAAGACTGGGAAGAGGACGTCGTGCTGACGCTATATGCAGATGACAGCGCGTATCTCGCATCATCTCGCTGCGGCTAAACTCCAGAGGGTCCTCGACCTACTGCCAGACTGGCTGGACAGATGTCGTGTCGCCGTGAATGTCACAAAGACGGCCGCCCTTCTGACCGGCCAACAGCGTACCATGCCACCTAAGCTGAGACTCCGGGGACAGGAGGTGGATTGGCAGACCAGGGTGCGATACCTGGGCGTACAGATAGATCGCTCCATGCGCATGGCCGCTCAGGTGGAACATGTTATCCACCAGAGCAGAGCCGTGCGGAGCATGCTCCAGTGTTCCGATCGCACCTACCGCTCCGAGCCAAAGTCGCCCTATACAAGGGCTACATCCGTTTGCGGTTCACGTACGCGGCTCCAGCATGGTAGGCACTCTGCTCCGCTTCGCAAAGGAAGAAGGTCCAAGCCCAGCAGAATATCGCCCTACAGATGATCGTGGGAGCGGGACGGTATGTCTTAAATGACGTAATCGCTCGCGACCTCTGCATCGAAACCGTAGAGGAATTCATCCAGCGCATTGGTTGCCGGATGTTCGACATCGCTGACCGGGGCCCCTATGAATTCCTCCAGAACATCGCACCAACGCAAGAGAAGTCGCCGAGCGGCCGACCCCTCCCCAGAGAACTACTCAGAACACCTCCTCCCAAAAACTAGAACCAGACTCATAAGAGGACTGCATGTCCACGAAATGGACCTCCTCGAAAGGGGACCATCACCACCTGATCCGTCGGGGTAGTATCCCCGACGAGAAGACGTCCGGGCACGAGGCAAATATAAGTCCTCCGTTCCGCACCCGCACCCGCAAATAGGGCGAGGAAGAACCACGAACGAACGAACGCCAACGCATATGAATGCGAAAGTGCATGGCCACGTCTCCCCAATTAAAATGTATGCAACTCACATGTGCAACGGATGCACCATTTATAGATTGCAGCTAGATTGGTGCATCCGACGCAGTTGCACTCCAACCGTCATAAATTAAGCTTGGCTGAGATATAAAAGTTTTAATCGCCTGAAAACGCTGTCCACCATTTGCCCACCACACTGCAAGAAATCCGTTCTCCGAAGCCTTGTGAAGAAAACCAATCCGAAGTGCGGGCTTACGCGGCGATATCATAAATCGCCATTACAGTTAAAAACGTCATCTTTGAACTAGAAGCCACCAGGTCCTGTCCTCACTATAAGCGGATTGGCCAACTAGTTTCTAAATTAAATAGAATGTTAATAATTACTAATAACTCCTAACGGTGGATTTAAGGTTCAATCCCTTCAATTTTAAATAAAAATATAGCTGGAAGGAATCTCAAATTTGGTTTCAATTTAAGTTGGTTTAAGTTTCAACACTGGTTTAAATCTAACGTAAACTAATGATTGCATAAATAAATCAAGCATAAAGGCGATGTGTTTTTTTTTAATCTTTGTAGATACAATTCTTTTTCGTAACGGCTTTATTGCGGTACCAAATGGCATGAAAACTTAATGAGGCCACTTGGCCGCACTTAGCATGTCATTTGGCGAGGCGACCTGCGCGAAATCGGTATATTATTAATTTTATAAGGGTTCTCAAGAGTATTGTTCATTGCCGGAATAGAGTACCGGGTAATTTTCTATGAGCGATTATTCTACATTTCACATTGCTTATCAAAAAACGAGAGCGGGCAGGGTGAAAAGTCGGCGGTTTAGGAATGAATCCGATGAAATTAATTATTCATCAATCTGAATCTCCTGCTGCGGGAATACCTAAAAATTGAATTGGCAATTGTATTAAATTCAATGAAATGAAAATGTAAGTTGATACCGCGATCGCAGCGAAATTCCAATTAATTAGGTTACCGACGAAAGTTTCGTCAAAATTCGTTGCGAAAATTGTTACGTAATATATTTTTTACGGCTTTTTGTATCTAACAGGAAAGAAAACTTAAATTCATACATGAAGAATGACATAAAACGCTAGAATAGTCCCAACAATAGCGCAAATGCACACAGTTTAAGACGACGAAAGGCAACGAAATTTGTTATTTGCGAGTTGACGTTGCATAACAATATAGCATCTTATATAAATGGATCTTAAATTGCGATGTTTCCCTGTTCGTGAAATTAATTAAATGTAGATAGTTAAATAAATGTATTATTGTCCTATTTTATATACTACTATCACAAAATTGCTTAATAATTCTCGTTATAAATATTACGGATGCCTATCCATTGGAATTTTATCTATTTTCAAATTTCCACACGGATGGTATATGAAATTTTATGGGCAGTGTGTATGAGTCCTAATAGTGGTGAAAGGTAAGTTTTTTTGAAAGGGAAACGGATTTATTGTGGATATAGTAATTCCTGTTTCCTTGAAGGATAACTGTATCAATAAAAATTCTTATTTACAACTTACTTTTCTATTTTGTATTTCAAAAAAGAAATTGTAAAGTGAAACGTCTAAATTCACGCAGTCATGAATTAATTCATAGTCCCGATTTTTTCGCGAAATTACCTGTGCTTTTTTACATTTGTAAAAGTTGCGCGACTTAATCTATAACTTTACAACTACCAGTTAATTAAATATATTTTGCACACAAAGAAAATGTTTGAAAAATCCTTCCCTACATTTCAAATCTTTTGTCATGTATCTATTATGCTCGCTCATGCATGTACCACATGCATGCATGTTTGAACGAGACTGTTGTGAGTGAATAATTTATTTTTTATTTTCAAAACTCATTTTGGAAAAAAGACGTTTTCCTTTGCAATAAATAATCTGTCAAAAAGCAACTAATCTATACCAGAGCTGACATTATGATAAAATATATGAAAGTTTTACTTTTAAATCCAAACTACTAATTAGACTGACATAAATCAATTAACACTGCCGAACGAACTTAAAAGAAAAAAGTCAATAAAACTGCTTTTCGTATCGAGCGAATGCACGGCCGATAACATGTGATATAAAGTAACTAAATTCACGAGTTAACAACCCGATTGGGTGAAACAGAGAAACCAGAAATCCTATTCAAAACGGTTAGACAACATGTCGCCGTCACATCACCGGAGTTTTGGTTTTTCAATATATCGTGTGTTAGAAAGAGTTAAGCTATGACTTACATCTTACGTAAAACCTAGAATTTCTACTGCTTCAATAGGTTTCGTTAAGAGTCCTTTGGTGTATTTACAAGTATTCACAACACACCTAACCGTATTAATGAATATCGCCTACAAATTACAGTGATTTAAAGATCAGCAGAAAATGTTAGAAGCCAACATGTTTTAATAAAGCAAATACTTGATAATTAATGGAATAAATGTATTTACTGCTTAGATGTGTTCGGTATCGAATTCTATTTAATTAAGTTATCCAAGAATTAAGGTTTCACGAAACAAATTAGAAGTTCGAGGATTTAATTCCAATAAATTTGAAGATATCATTTCTGAAACCTCACCGCGGTAAACAACGCCTATAGAATTAAATTGGTTTTTTGATTTATTAGAAAGTAGTTAATGGAAAATTATCTGCTCTAGTTGAAAAGTGATTAATGGTTCCAGAAAAGCGACTCGACATTTATAGTGGAAAGGCAAACTATATTAATCAAATAATTTTGTCCATTGCTTTATAAAATTTAAAGAAGTAGTTTTATTGTTGCCAGTGTCTACCGTGTTTGAATAGAGGTTAATTTATGTTTTTGATACATTTGGTTGTTAAATTATATCGTATTCATTTACATTCGCACATCACCGTGAAAATTGAAAAATCTAAGTAGTTTTATTAGAAAACATTTTTATAGTTTCTATTTTGTTTAAAGTTTGGTGGTAATTATATTCATACACACATGTTATGCAGTTTTAACAAAGTACAGTACTAGCTGTACCTGGCGTTTCGTTTGCGTGAACATGAATCCTTTCATTTATTACATTCAGCAATCTCTATTTTAATCGTAACGTCAATCTCGGTCCTTTTTTTGACTTCAGTTCCACTGTGGTTTCCGGTCTCGTTTTCGTTTCAATGCCTATTCCAATTTTGATTCTGTTTCCGGTTCCACTATTGATTTTGATCTTTATCTTGTTCTCAGTTCAGATCCCAGTTGCTTCGAATCTGATGCTGATCTTATTTTGATTGCAAGCTAGATCATGCTTTAGGCTCAGATCATCCGTTCGGTTATCCGTATGTCGGTCCGTGCATTCACCTTCGCGCCGACGTGTCCTTCCAAAGTCCAGAGTGCTTGACTTAGATCGTCTAGTGGTCGGCAAAGAGTTCACTTTCACTACCTTTACTTCCGCTGCAAGTGTTTATTCCATTCTAACCCGCGTTTTATTTAATTCTTTGATTGCATGCTCGCGCACCAATCCGCTCGCCTAAGGACTACGTTGTGTGTTCGTCTAATGTAACTTCACTTCGTGCACTATTGGCCTGCCTGCTATTAAAGACTATTTTATGTAATACAAATATATTGCGATAAGGAAACAAACCATGAATTTAAGTAAGGAAAAGGGTGTAAACAGTGTATATATTCATCCTTCCTACCATACACCCTTTCACCTATGAAACTAATGAGTTACTGGTTATCCATCAGTTCATCCATTCTGTCAACAAGCTATGAGATCATCCAACCATACAGTCATCAACCCATCCAATAATCCAATCATCTGGCTATCTAATCATCCATCCAATCGGCTATTTATCTATTCACCTACTCGTCAATCCACATTTTTTGGCCATTCATTTTTTGCCCATGTGCCCATTCAGCATCCACCATTCGCACTACCAAGCACTTCTACCATGGGGCCAGAATCATGTCTTTTATGATATCTATCTATAAAAATATCTATTACGAAACCTAAAATATGCCGGCAAAGTCGAGAATAAATGTTAGCACGAGCATGCAGACGCCAAATTTTATCTCAAACTGAGGAACATACCTAAAAAATCACATCTAAATTAGATGGATACTACAAAACTTCCCTGACAGTAAGTAATATAAGATATATTTTTGTTTCTGTCAATTCCTGAATGTACTGGTAATTTATACATCAAAAACGCATATACCATTAATTGTAATGTTTGTTTTTGCATAAAATATGTAAAATGGTATGAATTTAAAAGTCGCTCATAGATAACTACATTTTTTTTGCATAGAGTTCTGTATTCTGTAAACGCGGTACTCGAGAAACCCGCAAGAATGCGTTTTACGCATTTCTGTGATATTTACTTAATTGAAATCAACTCCGAATACTCTTTGCTTCTGTCAGAGATACTCAGTTTGCATATTTTCTACGTGTTTGCGATTGCGTTGTACACTACAATCCACTGGCTTATTTCATATGGAGTTTTTTTTAATACCACGGGTAAATATCGTAAAATCATACATCATATATAAATATTGATTTTCAATAGGAATTTCGAATTTAATTTTCATGCAGCCGTGCGAATGGTCACCTTGTCAATATATTCAATCTGCTGACAACACTTATTAAATCTATTATGTCCCTAAAAAGCGACAGTCGCTCAGTGGTTAAGTATGTAGACTTCGAACTTGAAAATACTGAGTTCGAACCTAAGCAATGAGCGAATTCATATATGAGTTTTAAGTATTAAGTGAAAGTATACCATACGTCCGTGCTTTGGAGAGCACGTTAAGACGACGGAAGTTGTTATACGTCTATGACGACAGTCGGTAGCAGCCCTCAAGCAGCACTGAGCTCAGCTCGGTGAGTTTAATACCTAAGTACTCCGATCTACAATAAAAATTTTCTGGGAGGGTGTGCGCCTCAGCAGTGGGGCGGTAAAAATCCGATACATTTCTCATAAAAAAAATCACTTTTTTTATTGCATTTTCGAGGATCGGACGAGCGTGTGAGCCTTGAGGGCGTGTGTGGTCTTCGCTGCCCATTGATATATGCAACCCCCAGTGGAGTCTCTAGTAGGCGACCTCTTGGATGGGAATAGAATATCTGATGGAGGAGGCATGGGTTCATGTCGGAGGGAGTGCGTTGATTGAGAGGGGAACGGGCTATCCGAACTCTCACTCACCGGACGTGCAGAAACAGTGGAAGCGTTTGTTCACGACTTCATCCTGTGGGAATGTAGTATCTTACTAAGCTGGTCCATTTTCGTGCTGCAACCAAGTTGACCACATCTTGCCTATATCACAGGTGAACAAGTTTTTTAATTTCTCCTTCCTGCACAATCGACTTTCTTAATTAAACTATTTATTTTTCTAATTTCTCATCGGTCCGTTAATCATTTTTTCATGAGTGGTTTATTTTTTTAAGGATGACATTAAAACATTCACCCAAAGTTCTCATCATTGACGCGAAGCGGTAAATGCAGCGACGTGGAAATAAAACAGAGGTAAATTATTAATGAAAAATCCACGCTGAAGCGAGGGTGACTGCCCACCGGCGCCCCGATCTGCCCTCCTCTCCCCCACACACCCCTACCGCAGGCACTGCTCGCAATTTTATACCAGAGTATCAGAACGTTTAATGGGTATTGCGTCGTTGTGCCCTATTTGCCTATCGTTGTGCTGACGCTCTTTGTAATGGAATTCGGGCTATTAAAACAATCGTAGACATACGATCGATATTTTATTGTTCGTTTATGATATTGATTGATTCGGTTTAATTTTTGCTTTACGTTAAGTTAGATAAGGAAGAACACTGGGTTGGGTTAAAAATATCCAGGTTTAAATTATGTACATTAATTTACTCAAATTTTCTCATTAATATTACTACAGGTAAGAATAAATGTACATGTCGAAAAAACGTTCTCTGATTTTTTTAGCTTTCATTAACCGCAAATGACTCGTTTATATGTCTACTGCTTTTCGCCTGCGATTTCGCGCCTGCGTTGACATAAAGTGTTTGAAGTAATCTTTTGTACCGACCAATCGTGCTGTCAACTATAATCTAGCAGATCAATACCATACAATTAAAACGATTCAATCCATATCTTTATGACGTTAAATTGCGTCAGAGTGAGAAAGGTTGCCGCCGAGTGCCCTCGGTTTAAATACTTGTGACGTCGTAGCGATATCGACCGAAACTTTTGAAGTTTAAGAATTGATCTGTAGGCTTCGATTACATTCTTAATTCCGATTTCATTCCCAATTTCGATTGAGGACCCTGTCTCGTTCTTGATTTGGACTCCGACTTCGATCTCGCACCTGATCCGGTTCCACCTTCAATTCAATTCCAATCAGGTAATCCCGGAGAAAAGCAACTTCTTACGCCAAAAATACACGTGCCTACTGCCACTAGATTCGTTCGCAATTAAACGATCTTGTTGGCATTCGTGAACCGGATTGCTCTTCTGCCCGCAATTGTAATCCCGGATTGGTTTTGATTTTTATCCTTCTTTGGACATCGTTGTTACCAATAACCGAACAGTATAAAAATATAAAGAAAGTGCGGGAAAAAGTCAGTTTATAATAAAAGTGAAGCGAGATAGCTTAATTCTATGCAAAAAATTAAAGGGTTATGTTAATCGAACCATTGGTTCTCGAGTTATTAGAACGCAAATAGATAAACGGACCGACAAGTCAATGCCGTATTTTATGATACTAAAGGATATACATAAAAAAATATTACTTTACATTCATTATTTTTTTGACTACAACTATTAACATAAATCAAAATTCATTTAGATTTCCCGTTCATAAAATTATCAAAGATTCTACAGTCTATTAACCTTAAACGATTTTTTAATATTGCAGAATTGTCAAATAAGACAATTGTACAGAATTTAACTCAAAGGTTTAAATTAAATTTAGTAATGTTGAACAGACAGCAGTTTTCTTATTCCCTCGTCTCGTGATTTCGCTTTGATTTATCAAGTGGTGTAATAAACAGTCAGACGTCGTGACTTTCAAATAAACCGAAAAATATTAAACGAACTCATTTCGAACTCATTTGGACTTTTAAGCTTCATGCATATTTTTTTTTAAAAGTCGACGTCAATTTTTTTTAATTTCACTGCATCACAATACTTGACCACAATTTAATTCATATCTAACTTGGACTAATATCCATTCATTAATCATTTATTCGCATTAACCAGATATGTTTTGTTATTTAACAATACAGTGTAGTAGTTTTAGATGAGAATCGTTTAATTTCGCTAACAAATGTTATAAAGTTATAATAAAATGACGTACAATATTTTGTAGTTTTGCAATATTCATTATATTGGCAATTTTGTATATTGTAGATTGACTATCTATGGGTAATTCGATACACACTGTAAACCTTCAATAAAATATGGAAGTTCTAAATAAAATTATCTAAAAATATTCTGTACTTTAAATTTTCTGCTTTGCTGTTATTATTGAAAAAATTATAAATAGCTAAGTTTTATCTTAAAAATTTAATCTTTAAATATTTACAATAAACGAATTTCTTTTAAAAAAATTACATCGAAAAGTATTGAGATTTCGCGATTTGTCTATAAAACGAGCTAAGAAAATAGCAAACATATTTTTAAACTAAGTATTTGGATCAGTCTTACAATTTTTTACATGTAACACGTATGGTATACATAAATATAAAATTTCTAAAAATTAAAAAAAATACTGTAAATGTGGACGTGCTTTAGGTGAAAACTCAAGTTTGTCACTCAAGTAACAGTTCAACAAGAAGCTGTCTTAAATAATAAATTTGTCCACATAACCGCTGTAGGCGGGAAAAATTACTATGAAAATCGTTGTGAATCCAATATGTTTTAGAATCATCCAGCTGTATGTTCTAAAAGTGGTCCCATTACAGTTTCCACGCATTATGATTCAGAAACTGTAATGTGGCCGCTTTGAGACCTTGCGATTTCTGCGTTTATAGGCTGAAGCCTGGAAATAATATAGCGTCGTCTGTCGCAGGCCCGGAACGAAGCAGGCTCCGGCGCCGGAGCATAAAAAGCTCATTACTGACAAAATTTTTTTATCCGCAAGTTATTAGTCTTTCTCCTTCTGTCGTCCGCCATTCGTCGAGCACTGTCACGTGTAAGTGCCCCAGCTTTCCGTGGAGGGTGTCATGTTCGCCGTTCTGAAGCGAACCGAAGAAACGAATACTCGAGCGCGTATTAGCCAATTACCTTAACGACTTCTAAGATTAACCCTTTAAGATTCACATCAAACGCGACGTCTAACTACGCGTTTGTCGGCGGTGCGTTTAGAATTATACGCCGTTGTCGCTACAGGCGTAACCACATCGGCACGTAATTTGGACGAATAACCTTTCAAAGGAGTATAAAATTTATCAAATCAAAGCTAAGTTGTTTTCAAATTTTGCCCTTTTTTTCTCTTTTTTTTTACATGTTCGCATTCAGTGATTACCTACAAATTTTGGATCGCGAATGTCGCGATTTCCAAAAAAAAAAAATTTCATTTTTAAATATTTTCTTTTAGTGGGACAGTTTGTAAAATTATGTTGTTGTTTTGTGAATCGTGTAATATTAAAAATGTATTATACGTGTCGTATATATTATTAAACAAACTTCGTAAGCGCTTTTTGTATTTTTCCAAAATTTTTAATTTTGAGTAAAACAGTTTCCGAACGTCGTCTTGAAAATTGTACGAAAAAATTCGGCCAACTCATAGACAATCAGAAAAGTTATGAACAAAAGGAAAACTTTAATAAGAGATGTCTTTTTTGCTAATATAGTTAAAAAACTATGAACGTTGAAGTTCACCTAAAAAGTCTGCGTAACAAAAAGTTTCCGCTCACCTTAGACAGGTTTTTCAAGATGTCGACTAGACCGGGCAAATGCTACAAATTCACAAAAAAATATATAACACATCGTTTTATACCAATCGATTTATTACAAACCATCCGGTAATGCTCTTAATTAATTCTTATGATATTTTTCACTGAAATCTATATACAAAAATGTCCGTGCTGAAATTTCGTGATTAAATTTTTTCCTTACGAGAATAGGCGAAGAAATACGTTCAGATCTGGAACACGCTCACGCGGGACCATCGGATTTTCATTCAATGAAACCTCCTGGGGCAGGCTTGTTAGGCTGCAGACGTTTGCGGCTGGACACGTGGACGGCTGCCGCGAGTATAGCGTTCGGTAACCAACCGAATAGATCCAAGAGCTACCTTTGATGAAAAGGTAGTGCGTTCATTATATGTATAAATAAAAATGAATAACCAAATGTGTCGCTGAGCGCAAAATTCAAGAAAGGCTGGACCATTTCGGCTAGTTTTATTTTACGAATGTTCGTTGAAGTGTGAGGAAGGTTCTTATGAACTGAAAAACGAAAAGGAAATACAGGGGAAATTTAAAGTACTTTTTCTAAAGGATTTTTGTATAATTCATGATCATAACCTACGACTTGATCGATGGATGCACGTGATTCTTTTTTTCGTTCCGAATCAAAATCAACTCTGGATTGAGAGTGATAGCGATCGACACAAAATATAAAAGAATTTAAATATAAAAATGAATGTTTGTATGTTTGTTCCCCATGTATACCAAACCATTGATCTGATTATATTTCAGCTGACGTAATTCTGACGGCTTTAACTCTAAAATAAGCCACCTACAAAAAGGGCAGTTCAACGTATGCTAGGCCAGCTAGTTTACATGTACACACGGGTGCACACAACTTGTGTGTGTGTGTGTGTGTGTGTGTGTGTGTAAAAATAAATAATTTATTACATTACATATTTTATAATTTGAAGAGTTGGAACAGCAATTTAATACACCTTTACTAACTGTCACCACAACCGAATGTTTATAGTAGTTGAGTATTCTTACCTACTGTAGTTTAGTTCCTTAGAAACGTTTTCAAATTTCACAATTCTACGCATGCCCGAGGCGCCTGGGATTTTACGCTACATAATACGTAAGCGCTCGTACGGAATGCCGCCCGCGCACGCCCGCCGTACACGCCTTCTTTGAGGGATCGCTTTGGCGTCAGAAGCCGGATGCACGTCGACACGACTCGAAGCTTTGAAAGTATTTCGGCGGACGAGACGAGCGCTTCGGCGAGTCGACCTTTTAAGGCATTGTGCTGCGACGGATACAAGGTTTAAACATATAAAACCCTAAACGCTCGAAATGTGTCTATACACAGAGGGAAAATAAATTCTGTGTTATCGTATTTCTTTTCACAGCTGCATCTATTGATGACGTAAATTATGCCGGTATACGTTTCATCAATTTACCATGATAACGATGTGAACTACCCTAGTGAAATAAATAAAAAATAACGGACAAGCCACCTTGCCCGCAAACAATGGAAAATAACTTCATTGTACTTTAATGTGTACGCGTTTTGCTTAGAAAATGAGTAAAATTGGTAGGTCGGACTATTTCCGAAATCGATTTTATGGCCTTGTTTACGATTAAAGATAACGTATTTATCTTTTCGCTTGCAATAAAATTGACAGTGATATATTTATTTGTGTTCATATACAGTTAAGGCTTTTTTTTTATAAATAGACAATGGAGATGCATATGGGAATTCGGGCGTTGGGGTTAGCTATTCTTTTAGCTATCTATATATTGACGTATATAAATATTACCTTTATATATATCACAAGGCTTTCAATTTTGCAGGCTTCCGTTTTCGTAAAGATTTTCGAATGTCATTTTATTTTTTTCCGATATTAAACTTTAACTCTCTCTGTGGCGGTTGATTAAACTTAAATTACACATTCAGTGTAATATACGTATACGATGAGCTAAACTCTATGCTGCAGGACTGCTTCCGTATGAAAACACTCCATAATACGTATAATAGATTTGATTTGTTTAGTTTACATCATAAAAACGCAGATTTTACCATCGCCTACCACCGCACTGTATGCTAATGACCATTGTACGCAATATAATTGCAGGTTTATACAATCGTAAAATAAACCCCACCTATTACGATTACGTTTAGCGATATCGTAATTTATTATTTTTTGCTTGTAACCTATTGAGTAAGTGAGCTAGGTTCAAGAATTTGTGGTATTACTATGTTGTTATGAATGTTTAGACGGTGTTCTGAGTGCCTGTATTGTCACGCACAATTATGGTAAGGTTTATCTGTCATGTCTGTATCATTTTTAAGTATCTTATGACATCACTCTGGCATATTTTAATACGCACTTAAACGATTATACTTATATACTTAAGAAAACTATTCATTAATAGACCTAGTATATCTGGAAGGCTCTTATGGATTTTGTAAACTGTTCAGATGTTGTGTATTATAATGATTCGATGAATTTTAGCATTAATTATCCATTTCAAATGATCATTTACTTCATTTATTTACGATTTCATATCCAATCTCGGCTCTGACTCCAATTGCGTTTCCGGTCTCGCCTTTGATTTTATTTCTAGTATTGCTATTTATTCGACTTTGTTTCAGGACGTAACCCTATATTTACTCAGAATTTAATTACCATCCGTTCAGCCGTTTAAATATAAAAAAAGAATGTAATATAATGCTAGCCTATGTATTATTTTTTTCATCGTAAATAGTCGAAGATGTCCAAAATGTTGCCAATAAAATAGTGAAAATGTTTTTGTTCAATTTCGTGGTTTCTGAGATCACCACTGACAAATATTTTCCCTTGAGAATGGGATGTTTTTTTTTTTAACGAAAACATTTTAAGTACACAGGCGGACAAAGAGTGTTTTGACGTTAGATCAAAGTTAAGGTCCTAGTCGCGAGCAAAAGCTATTACAGCTATAAAGCGGCAATTGAATGATGGGTTCATAGAGAACTTCAGTACAAATTAAGCTATAAGAGTTTAGCGCTGTTAAGAGTATACCTAGTTATCACGCTGATATCATTAGCTATTGACGACAAACTCCGCAGTCATAACTTATGAAGCATCGTATATTATCTGCATGTCATGTCATCAAGACAAACAAATTAAATTTAAACACTTATTTGTGACCTTAGAATTACTAGGTTGTTTTTCTTTACTAACAAGTAGCTTATGAGCATAGTAACTGATGGCCGATTTAGTTCAACTAGTTTTTGCCCTCGGCCTTTGATTTGAATTCCTCTGTCTTTCTCCTTCTCACTTTTTCTTTCATTCCCGCTGTCACTTTCGCTTTCCTCTTTCTCATTTTTTTATATGATATCTTATTCTCTCTTCTACTCCTTTACCTTTCATTTCTTATATTTCTTTTCCAGCCTTCTCTTACTACAAGTAACCGAACAAATAAAATGGCCAACAAAATTAAATAGAAATAATGACTTTTGGATTATAATTTTATATAAACCGTACACTGTGTTATAATTAACATAGTTTATGCTTTTTATTCAACGATAGGTTTTTGAAGCACCAAATTGCATCAAAATCGATTAAGATATTGTATACTTGTAAAAATATGTACAGACAAACCTAACCTACATTTTTGCATCGATGACTTCTAAACCAAATTTTATTAAAATAAGTTATGTTACTGTCGGATTGTAAAACTTAAATACAAGAAGATAGAGTGATAGCAACTTATATTTTAGGCGATGGTATTTTTTATCGGTACACCAAAGATAATGAAAATTGTTCTGATATTGCAAGACTACAACCAGAACATTACGTACTTATGATAGCAGCAAATTTTTGCAGGTATACAATCTAAATATTTTTGAATCGTTGTTGAGTGTTTCAACTTATTATTATGATATTTAATTTAATTTTATGTCATCACTTATTGAAATGTTGTTGTCATATCCAATTTGAATCACCCATTATCGGGGCGTACCCTGCAAACCATTGTCGGGCTTGGGCTTTAAACAGTGCGGGTTGGGGACTGCCAACGACCGTCATCTTCAATAAGTTGGCAACGTCCAGAATTTAAAAAGTGCTTTCAAAGTGCTCTCAGATGCAGAATTCCATCTTAGTCGCCATCGCATGCCAATTTTAGTACTAAATTTAGAATACATGGCGAATAGAGAATCGAAGAACTATCGTTTGTAAGAGAAATTATATACAAGATTTGTAATCAAACCGGCGGCTTTGAGGCACGGAGCGTATGGTTTAATTCGAATTAAAATAAAAGCTCATTCGTCGATTCTCAATCGAACTCATTATCTATAGGTTCTAAAGCAATGATATTGACCACTGATCCAAAACCAATCTTTGTCAAAATATACAAATCTATAAATATTCATGTCAGCCACGACAATGTCGCTTTACGAAACTTCTTAATCAGCGTAATTTCAATAGATCAATATGAAGATCGTGTTATCGGACCATTCGTTTAGACTTTACGAGCGAACAGCCGCAGGCACAACAACAGTAAGAGAAGAGTAAAAATTCAATACACGTAATACATGTACGACCACGTCCTTGATTTGCCATGTGCTGGGTAAGCGTTTGCGACGATATGAAATGCTGACGTGGCGTGCTGAGCCTCTAACAAGATACGCGGGGTGGCACTGTCACGTACACTCCAGAACTTCTAGGAAGTATACATATTCTAGAAGTTATTAGGCCGGTCGAAGCTAATGCAAATTTGCTGCGTTTTGAAGCGTTATTCTTCTACCGTATTGGTCATTACTTTATTATTACATTTATAATATAGCATATTTGAGACGCAAAGGCACGAGAGTAGGTGGTCACTGCAGACTGTTGACACTTGACATCTCAGAAGTCAGTCATCAGTGCGTTGTTGGGACTTCTTGGGTAGGAATAAGATGCCTGGTGGAAGCGGGAATGAAGTGAGCCATCGGAACCCTTACTCACTGAACGAAAAACAATAGCGGGAGCCGTTACTTCACGTTTGTATTTTGTGACAGCGTGGTATCTCATTTTAATACAAAATTGGTACAGAGACATTTGATTAGATTTGACGTATGTGATATTTCAAAAAAAAAAATGACAGTAAGTAGATAATACTAAATGATTTATAGATGAACGTAAAATTTGGTTTATGTAGCATTTTGAAACAACTATTGTTTTTAAGGTTCCGGGCACGGTTCTTAAAACAATACGTAAAAACAATAAGTAATTAATGCTTTAAAACAGTTGTTGGGTGCTTGGGGTGGTTAAATATTCCGGTATTAGATTGCACATTCAGGAAAAATTGTATAAATATTGCAGAACAATAACATCAGTTAGTCTGTTCTCAATGCCCGACGTGATGTCAAGAGAGCCGACAAGACTTACTAGCCCTTCAGAAAGGATCCGGGATGAAAATTACAACATTCCCTCTTTGAAATTTCCAATTTCATCAAGGCATTTCAACGCACAGACGCACAAAGTTGTCGAAATCGTGATACCTTTGCCATCAAAGATTCGAGATTTCGTCTGTCTTTATGGGAGTGCTCTGAAATTTCAACGCTTAAATTGAATTAACTCTAAATACTCAGCCCCGAACGGTAATAATGAAAATCATTAAAAGTCGTAAGTCACTTTAACGGTAAGCAGAGATAAAATGAATTATCTCGAGCGTCAGTGTATTCCTATTCGTGATTTAGGTATTTATGTAACTCGTAAACAGTGATACAGACCACGGATTGGTTTGAAACTCAAAAAAAAGTGTGTCAACTCCGACGCACGAATGGAGTTTACTGCTTTAAGATGATATCGTACATATAGATTAGTATAATGGTAAATGAAAGCATCTATTATATTATTCAAAGCATAATATACAAATCATTTATTTATGTTAATAGTAAAACAATTAATTCGTCATTTAAGAAAATATTGAAAAAAAATCTCCACCAAGTATAAGTGGAAGTTCATGGTAACGTTTCTTCAATAGTTTTGAACCTCCTTCTGTATACACTAACAATGATTCGTGGAGAAAATCTATTATATTTGTCACATTCTGATTGATTGAAATTTAAACAGTAACCATGACGATTTATTTATTTCAGTAACCATGACGACAGCGTAACGTCATTTATCTAACACTTGATTTTACTCCCATAAAATTCCATACCCCGGACCTAAATATGAAATCGATTCCTAAGGAGTAAACTCCAATAAACTCCAACAAGCTCGACTTTTGTTCATATGCTGGTAGGGTGTCCACTCCAAATTTTAAATGAGACGCAAAATCGTACTAAGAAGGATATTTTACTATGGCGCAATCACTCCCCCATCGCCCCACTCTCTGCTACACCAGGTGTCCTATTCCCACCCAAGATGCCGGAAACGCACTGGTCACTCTTCGAGGGTCGCAAGTCTCCATGGGCAGTAGTGACAACATACTTTTTGGTGGTTCACGTGCTCTTCGAAACTGCCATAAAATATTTTTTGAACAGGAAAATCTGAGCAGACGCAAATAAAATTGGTTAAAAATAATTGTTGCTATTGTTTCTTCTTTTAACAAGTATTTGACTTCATAAATGCTTTCGATAACAACAAAACATAAATAAGTAAAATTTTATTTAAATATGTGTTTATTGTTTGTTTATAAAAAAAAACATTTCAAATTATGTTTTTAACCTAAACAAGATCCATACTCACATAAATGACGCAGCTTACAAATATGTACGAAGTGTTTGTCTAAAACGCTCTTTAAAGACAATAACGACTTATTGAATACTGAAGCGAAAATTCCGAAATTAAGGACATGCCAAGGGGATCTAGGGATGTCGACTACTCTAAGACTAAGGCACTCAAAGTTTAATTTATTATTTACATCTTAAAACTTATTTAAGGTTAAGTAATTCTAGGATAGTGGCGTCACCCCATGACTTACGTAAGTCGACCGACACTGTATCGACACTTGACACCTTCAGACGTGTCGTAATCCGGAAATGTCGTTTCAGTTATATTAAATAAATATATTTTATTTTCGTACGCAAACATGTTTCTTGCGCGCATTGGCCCAGCTATACGACTAAGTACGGTCTAATGTCTTACTATCAAAAGGAATTTTCGTTGTGAATATAGGCCTGGAGTAAAAGTTAAGGAGGCACACACAGTCATATTTCAACACGCAAACTCGTTTCAACACGACGACATGTTACGACACACAGTCGCATTTCTAGGATACACAGATAATAGCAATGCACACAATGAAGCTTGTATCGTGTCGTTCGCCTCGACCTTCGTAGCGAGACTTATATAAATTCAATCGTGAAATCAAACATTTACAAGCAGAGTAATATTGTCACACGTAAAACTATAACATACGTTTTATAAATATGCGGTCCGCGTATAAAAAATAATGATCGGAGAAGTTAACGTTGATAACCAAAACCGACACAAGTGGTCAGTTAAAACAAACGTATCATAACGCCTCCGTATTTATAATGAAGTTAAATAATTATTTGCAGTTTGAAATTGTGGTGTGCCAAGCAAATTAATCAAGCGACATTGTCGAGCTAGAGCTTCCTGGCTTTATCGGGTTAATTACTCGCGCTCGGAGAATAAATTGAACCAGCTCTGAGGCATTCCTGCTATTTAGGACAGTAAGGCTTAGAGCGGAATATGGATAAGTAATAATTATAACAAATAGCCCTTTTCTATAAAATCACCTAAAATACTGATTACCTAATACACAATAATCCCTTTAATTTTTTTCCTTTTTGAATGAACATTCGTCAGACGTTATAGTCAGACGTCAGCCAGTAAGTCCAATTATTCAATACGATAATTTTGACGTTTCTATTTTTAATTTCTCATTTATTTTTACTTATTGTTTTCGTTGATGTTAAAGTTACCGTATGAGAAGTTAGATTTAAAATAAGCACGGAAAATAATAGTATTTCTAAATTTATACTACAGGTTTTAATACTATATAGACTTTAACTAAAATCTGTGCCTGTCGTCCGCAGGTCTGCCCAACGACCTGAGCGTGTATTGGCACCAATACCCCTACAGCCTCGGTGTGGTCTTCTGCAAGCTGCGCGCGCTCATCTCAGAGGCGTGAGTATCGTATTTAATATTCGATTGATAATAGCAAGTTCTTTTTCGTCCATATTGATTATACTTCAACGGTCGTTTTTTATATACTTATTATACTGATATCCTTTATTCGACGTTCGGTTCAACGCTGAGAAATGTATGTTATAATGGATCTACTTGAACGAGGATCATGGTGTCAGAGGATTTCTCGTCAGAGCCAGCGAATAATGAAAACATTTCGGCACCGAATCGGTAGCGTCAAGTATATACAGCACACTAATATCTTTAAACTTAGTTTGAATGGAATTGTCCAATGTTAAAGGAGTCATTTTTTTCGCAGGAGCGTTATTTTTTTAAATTGACAACGACATATCGCCGTCGACTCACTCGGCCGATACCGATATCGTCGTGAAAGGTTTTAATCCGACGTCACATTACAGTCACTGGCGATGACAACACAAAAATTCCATCTAAGATCTATTTGTATGCGGCCAATGTTTTCGCAAAAAAAGACATTCAGAAATCATCAAGTTATATTACTAGTATCTTTTTTAAATCATTCATTAACTAAAAATATTATGTTAATATATTAAATAAAAAATCGGAGTCTGTTTAAGACCACACGACAGAAATTAAAATCATCAAGGCGAGATTAATAATACAAAATACAACTATTTTTTTCTATATTCATAAAGTAATAATATTTGAAATGTATATAATTATAACTGTGTATAGCATAAATTACTCTGGTAAATTTTACTCTGACACTAACCGTCATTTTTATCAAATTCTGAAAATTAAACAATAGAATGTAGCAATTAAAATGTAAAGTGAATACTTTTGATTGATTATCTGCCAAATATCTTAAAAAAACTCCGTCAATCGTCGTTTCGTATCTTTTTGTGATTTCATTTGAATTAGTCGACATATTAAAATTTAATGTTTATTTCAAAAAATTCACTAACGGCTTCGATCGGATAATATCTCACATACATACAATGAATTTCGTCACACATACATTTTTACACACGCGTATAATCATAAAATAAAACGTATCGGCTCTACACAATACCGTGTTTATGTCGATACTGAATGCGACTGATGCGTCACACTCTCTCATGTAACGCTCGTCGATCGAGAGTAGCAGAGACGCGTCGACTATTGTCTCTCGCTTCATTAGTCGATTTGAGCCGATTTTACCCGAGTGATTGTTACATAGCTAAGCGTGACGGCTCAGTTTCATTCAACTTCTGCAAAATAAAGTGCCCAGTGCGCCTAAAAACTTTTCACTTCAAAAATCACTATGAAACAGTTTTACCTACGTTGTATCAGGAAAGTTAAATAATTTGAAGTCTTTTATTACATACTGTTGCAAAAGATACAAAAATTAATTTTTTATGTACATTATGTGTTTAATTTGTTGACGTACGTAAATTAGTAAATTAACTTTGCTTTAATTTTCAATGAGAGTGTATAAACACCGTCTGTTCTAATTAAAATTATTTCTTTCTTTCTTATATATTCAACCAATATTTATATACAGCCGATGTTTTATTTAAAATCATTTTAATCGTCCTTTTATGTAACACATTTTCAATTTATCGGGACGGTATAAAAGGGAGAGGAAGTGGCAAAGTTTTATCATCGCCGATAAATCGTCGCTGAGTCGCAGAGATCGTATACACTTTTGTGCTCCGATATCGGCGATTATATAAGTAACGATGTACGTTATCGTGTCGCGCAATGAATTAACGTCCTCATAGATTAAAAAGCCAGGTTATCATAGTAGTAATATTACAAACGCGAAAGTTTGTTTTGTTACCTTTTCACGAAAAACTACTGAACAGATTGTGATGAAAACATAGAATAATATTGATTGCACATCAAAATATCAAATACAACATGATTTATAAAGTGACAAGCATTTTTTTATTTTGTTCTGTATACTTTGTTACATTCTATTATTTCTTTACTTTTATTGTTTTTTTTATTTCTTATTAATTCTACTATACTATAGACTATTCAACCGAATTACCACCAACGATATTCTTTAACTCGGAGACATTAAATATTTCCGAATAATATCTCTTATATTTGATTTTGATATTGACATTTGTAGTAAAATTAAAAGCAAGACAGGGAGGAAAATTAATTACTGGGACTGGAAGCGAATTGCGAACAAGACAGTGTCGTAATTGACAGTGAGACCGGAATTACAATTAAGAGTGTGGCTAAGATCGGAATTAGGAAAATTACTGGATACCCGACTTAGCGCGGGAGTGTGATGAGGGCTTACAGCGAAATCGATCAATAGAAAATATGAAGACATACATTCATGCTCACACGGGCGAAGCCGTGGGCGAAAAGATAGTTCATTTATATAGCTTATGAATGATACGATTGATACAAAATTCTCGCCTCGTGTAATATTGTGGTGAACAGAAAATATGAAAAACAATAAATAAAAAAAACCAAAATTAGTCCACGGAAAACCTTTACTGAAAATTATGAAACAAAGAGTTTCCCGCCTGGAAATCATAGTCTTTATTTTTCCCTTTATCTGGGGTAATAGCCATGGTCGTTCTACCGTACTTATACGCGCGCCTGCCCGCATGTGTGTATGTGGCCAACTGTGTGTGTACGTACGCACACGCGCGCACACACACACACACACGCACACACAAACGCACACACACACACACACACTCACAAATAAATATATATAGAATGTGCGCACCAAGACCTTTATTCAAGGCCCTTGTTATTCACTTATAAAATCCGCCGTTATTTTTTTACACATGATAAATATTATATGAAATTTGGAATGCTAGCACAAATCCAAACATCTCATTCATTGGAATTATTTAATTGGTTTAGGAGATACGAGGGAACAGGTGAACATATATACAGACAAACATAGACTGTTAAAAACATAACCTTTCCGGAGTCGGGTAATAAAACTTAATTTTCACTCGACAATAATAAATGCGATAAAGCAATAGATAACGGTTTGGAGATGAACACGCAAAATTTTTATTGTCTATATTGAAAGAAAATATTTTTTTTGTCAAAAAATCTTATTAATTTAAACTGTCAAATCAAATGTATAAGAATTATAAGAACTTCGACACACCATTTTAACTAAAAAGAATAGTCATTTATGAAGCCATCGTGCTATGCAAAAAAAATATCGTTATGTAGACGCTTTATTTTCAGAACGAACGGCCCCAAGGAAAAGCGTCGGGATAAATTGGAAATTCTAATCTGGCAGGCGTTATCCAAATACTGCTGACTGCGGCATGATTTTTCCGAAAGAGATGAAAATGTAACCTGTTATTTGCAGGAATATGGTCACCACGTGGTCAGCGGCGAACGTGACTGCAGGTTTTATGACTGGCTGGAATCGATGATCCGCTAGTGGACATGTATGCCGTAGACCAGAGAAATGCATTGGTTTTGAACAGTTAGTTTATTTCCCGAATCGTTTCTGATGTTATCCTTTTATCGTTGGTCACGATGCCCACCTCCAGTTAAACGAGGTTCATGATTTTGACCCCTGCTTCTATACAGACTCTGCCCCGAACGCTATTTCGTGTTTATTGAGTCTGAAACGGCACACCTTTTGGCGAATCTGGGCCGTGTTTCTTTTGTTGTATATTTCGCGAAAAATTGCCAGTCAGAGAGCTAGTATTTTTTTCGCAGCGTCACGAAAAGAAAAGCCTCGAAATGTATACTCCTATTGTTGTGAATGGAAATATTTTAATACCAAAGGTTACTTTCTATTCAATTAACAAATTATGCGAGCAAAATTATTATCGCCAACACGATATCTTGTATAAATAAAGAAAAGAGGGGGTCGCTCAGTGATCCAAGACGATGTCTTCGAACCGAAACGATAATTCGACGCTTTTTAAAATAATTCAGTTAGACCACACTTTTAATGTGTCTCAGAGACGAAATTAAATCACAAATTCCGGGCTGTGTCATTGCTGGGTCAGTGTGGAGAATTGAAACTCGAAGTTCCTAATTTTGAAATAGAAAAATTGAAGGAGGACATGGCTTCGGAGTGGATTCCTCCGTACACAGCTTACTGTTTGCAGAAATATTAAAAGTAGTGGCAAAGTTTCTAAGTTTTTCAGTCTTTTAAAATCATTGGCATAATAACCTTATTTGATACACTTTCAATATAATTTCTCTACCTGTTTGATCCTCATACAATATGACTGATCGTAAATCGATAAAATACTTTAATTGCAATTTACTTTAAACTTAACACTATATTCTCTCAGCGAGATCACGTGGATGACTTTTATATTACTTCTGACACAAAGACAAAGTTTTAAGACCTAAATTTACGCCCAATTATTATCTTTATCCGAATAGAGTTAAATAATGTTTTGATTACACAATTGTTCAGAAGCTGTTTGTCACAATTGTCACAAGCACAATTAAAATACGAGATATACCTAAAATGGAGAATGAAGAAATGGCTCTTTTAAAAAATTATTGTCGCCCTTAATCGGGATGTTGACTATTTTTGGAAAAGTGTTTTAAATTGCGCATAAGTACCTTACATAACCCCGAATATTAACTATATTTTTTTAAACCGTTCAAAGCTTTAAAAATCATTTTTTAAAATTCCGTTTCAAATTTCGCTCCAAAACGCTAATACATTGTCACTTGACCGCTGTGACGTCAAATGTTCACAACACTCGTAAACTGATAAGGTGATTTAAAGTTTTTTCGCATTTATTGCTGTATAATATGAATTCTAAGTTCTATAAGTGTTGTGTGATGCCTCAGTGTCCGAGTACTACAATCAGAACACCTGAAAAGCTACAATTCATGTTGTACATTCGTTTGGCAAATAACAGGAAAATGAGGCTTCAGCTCGCTCTCAGGGATACGGCACTTGTAGTTACACAGTCAAAAACGTATTTCTGTGAAGATCATTTTGTTATAAGTTCTGATAATACTATTTATTTTTCATATATTTATTGTCAAGTTATATAGTTATCAAAAAATGTAATTTTAAGATTAGAAATAAAGTAAATAACGTTGAAAATGTTTATTTCAGTTAAAAGTTGAAAATCATACAATGTTTTCAATCACTTAGTTTAATCTTTTGAGCTTATAAATAGCTGTAATTACTGTAATTTATAATTTAGTTGCAGAAACAACAAAAATATTGGTATATCACATACATGGATATCTTCACATTTCTGAATATAGTAGAACAGAAATTACTATTTGTTGCGAAGAAAATGATCACTGTAAAACAGTCAATTCTCGACAAATTTGAACTATTTGCCCTAATGAATCCAATTTCCACAATATAAAAGCACTGATCAAACGCTTTCAAAGCGAATCTCGAAGATATTATTGATAAATTACAAAATTACTGTGACTAAACAATGAAGCCTATTGACCAGGTAAAGGATGTTTATGAGCAAGTGACGTCATGCGCTCTGATTGGTGTTTGTTGTCACGTGACTTGAGAGTGATTTATTTACATTTTATTTGTAGAATATTAATCAAATTATGTAAAAATAAAGAAAAATATTGTGTTTTTCAGTATTTCTATCATAGAAACTACCACTTTACATTAGGCTTTCATTTGAATACAGTCAACATCCTTATTGTGTAAGTGTATTGGCATTAACCAATTAGATGTAAGACTGGTGCACACCATGCGGTGTGTGTGTGTTCTTATGGAGCATTTACGGCCTACATTTACCTTAAACGTCTAATCATGTTGACATAATTTCAGGTAACGCTAGTAAAATGCCCGTGTTCCTTTTTGTGCGGCGAATATGCCCTTAAGAGTGAATCTTCACACCTTATACAGATGTAATGGTTTAGATTCAAATACAAAGTTTTTTTCATACGAATTATATGAAAATTTAAATTTAAAGTCTTGATCTCCTTTATATGGCAATTTTGGTCTTCAATTTTGAGTACATGACGTATCGGGAATCGGAGATCTGTTGCTTGCGTAAGCAGAATTTCATACACGTCTCATAAGAAAAGATTACTAATAATTGTAAATAATCTACTTCAAGCTATGATCTTATTACGTTTTTCTTAGTAATTGACTGACATTACTAATATTACATTTCCAATATCTGTAAGTAGCAATTCAATAGATGGTATAGAGGTTTATTAATAACACTCGAATACGCCAATACTTTGATGGCCTATTCGACTAATATATTTTGCTTTTATATTATTTCCACTGTCCACGTCAAGGTTCAGATTTCGTCTCGCAGGCATGTCTCATTGTCAGAGAGATCCATTTTAATTTTCCATGTTTTTCTCGTGGAGCGAGAAACTTGCGAGTAATACGACATTATCAATCTCTTCAGAGGCATTTGCCTCAGCATTCCCCTCCGGAGGCCTCGTGTTTTTTATGCGGCTAACCCGCTGTTCTGATATTAGTATGCTCGTAAAGTTTGCAATATGCTAGGCATTAGTGGCCCCGCGCGCCTACACCGGGTCTAGGAATAGAATATTTATTCCCACCGCAAATCCTGTCCCGTTCTCGATTCTTAGATAAAAACGTGAATTTTAGGTAAATGGAAAACTATCCTTTACGTTATTGGAAAAATATTTCCAAAATAAATTTGGCAGTGGGATTTTTGTATAATTTCGTACAGAGGAATCGCAAAAACATAAAACTAGTTGTTAGTTGTTGAGCATAATCATAGATGACTGGCGGTGGTCACCGAGTGGTGACGACAAGCGGTGATGGTTGAATATCGTTGTCACAACGAGTTTCTTTCTCGAATTACAAACTGACAGTTTAGAATCGAGACCAAGGGCGAATCGGTTAATGAATCGAATTAAAATAAACCATTTGATCCGTGTTTAAGAAAACACGTTAAGGCGTGGGTCTCAGCATTGTTGCCATATCAGAAGCAACGGCATACTTAACTTCATTTAAGCTAGCTCTTGCCAGCTCACATAACATGCTCTTGGCCAGTTTATTTTTTGCATTTCACTTTCATATAAATTAAATACGAAATTGCTTTAAACCTTTCTAGTCAAAAATATTCTTTGTTGTACATATGTGGAACTTAGCATATGTCAATCCATTTTGATGTATAGTTGATAGGTCGAATGCAAATAAAAATGTACTGTACTTGAGAAATATTTATTTATTTCACCTTTTCGCAGCTAGTAGAGTTCCCTCTGGATTTTGCCTTGCAGCTCACTACAGCGCCAGAGAGGCTGGTTTCGACATTGTTTTAACCATGTGTAGCTTCTTGCAGAAGCGGACCTATGTTCTGAGGCCGCTAGGGAAATTAAATATGGCATGAATTTAGCTTAGAGAGTGTGAATTGACTCGTGTTATGTATAGTACCTGGATAAGCGTACTTAGCTGGGCGCTTTTTAAGTTAGAGAATCGTAATGTGCAGTTTTCCACAGGAACCGTTGCTTATTTATTTTATACATTTTCAAAAATAAACATACGAATGAAAAATATAGTTGTATCTATCTATACTACTATATAAATCTGGAACGTCTGTCTGTGCATTAAATTTTATTGAAATATGTCGTCACAGATATTTTTTCACAGTTAATGATGACAATTGACCCCAATTTTATAATTTTTAAATTTCATTGTCTGTATGTCTGTCTGTATGTCCTTTTACAACTTAAGAACGGCTTGGCTGATCGTGATGAAAATTAATATACTATAATAAAATATGACTGCGTTCATGATAAACTACTGTATATTAGTCTGTCTGTATGTCTTTTTTTTTAAAATTTAACCACGGTTTGACCTATCGCAGTAGAAATTGTTATACAACAAGAACATGTGATTGCGCATATGATAGACTATTGTATGTCTGTCTGTCTGTTTATGTATTAGTATGTCTTTTTACAACTTAATAACGGTTTGACCGATTGTGATAAATATTAGTGCACAGTCACAACGTTTGATTGGAAAAATCATAGGCTCTATGTTATTTCCAAACATCGTATGATAACTATAAAAAATTAATCAATGTTTATTTCTTTTTATGTAGCCGTGTATGTTCATGTTTGCGAATTTGGTTTTTATATGAGATAAAGAGAGTTGAATTTTGTATAAAACTTTTTATGGAGCGAGGTACCACTTTTAAAATGACGAGATTCATCTTTCACAAACAAGTTGGGAGAATGGGGTCGTGTAATTGTATAAAAATGAGTCTGTAATTTATTGTCTTTTTGCATACTTAAACCAATCATACATCTATTAGGAAACTGGCAATATATTGCACTTGCGGAAGGGAAGATTTCTGAAAAAGGAAATTAGCATTAATGTCTGACGTCGTCTGCGTGTTTTTACTACTACTAAACAGATGCTAAGAATTACTTCAAAAAAATTCTTGACTATACTCATACAAAAATTGCCCAACGCACATAAAGAAGTTTTCACTGCATTAGATTGAAATCGCCAACTCAAATAAAAAAAATCACAAATACTGTAGTGACGCGGTGACACGGTGACCAGAGCTTATAAGGTTTTAGACATGCGCACCACATCCGGATGTCTAAAACCTTATAAGTTTGCATCAGGTAAGATACTCGGTAGCTTATACCTAACTTGTCTATAGAAATCTCCAATTCAAAAACTTAAAACATATATAAAATATCATATTAGGTTACATTATAACTATTTTAAATAATTTTCTAATGACAAGAGATTTCTTCATAGATTAAAGGTTGAATTAACCATAGATACAACGTAAGTATTACAGTTTGTGCTGTCTACATTGCGGTCAACTACATGGCGCTTGAAAAGCGGCAATCTTAAAGAAAACATTTTTCTTTACATACCAACACACATAATATGTATGTGTGTGTTAGTGCGTGCGTGCGTGCGTGCGTGCGTGTGTGTGTATGTGTGTGTGTGTGTGTGTGTGTGTGTGTGTGTGTGTGTGTGTGTGTGAGTATGTGTAAAGAATCCTACTTAAAGAATTCTGACGAGACTAAAACAGGTGTAAACCTGAGGATGCAGCTTCAGGCCTGTATGGTGGATGCATTAACACTTTCCAACGAAACTCTCTCAATATTTGTTGAGTGGCCAAAGACGCTTGTGGTCTGGTTTTATTATGGTGAAAGACCACCTTTCTGTTGATAAACTGCGGCTATTTCTTATTTAGTTCTTACTTAAGTCTCACTGGGTATCGGCAGTAGAGATCCAAATTGATGGTTTTGCCCGGTGGTTAAAGCTTGTAATGAATAATATCCTTCCAATCCCGCCATACACATACCATCAACTTATTGCGAGTTAATTCGGGATTCGCTATAGTCTATGAAACTTACTTGCCTTTTAACCATGATCTTTTTCGCACATTCTTATCGTAGGTAATCCATTTTTTGTTACTAGTGATCAATAGTTTCAAAAACGTTTCGGTCTCATTACGTTTCGTAATGTGATTATAGAGAATCGTAAATGAGCACACGATTCATTAAATTTCTTTCTGTGAGCTCGTGTAGGATTCAAGTATCGAGTTTTTTGTATATCAATTTTTTTCAAATGGGTAAAAACTGTTTTGTGGCCAATCCCCAGCTCTTCAGCTATCTTGTAAAAACCAATTCTCCAAAAGGGCATCGACTTTATCTGTAACAGGTCAACCAGAGCGAGGTTCATCTTTGACATGAGAATTAACGGACTGAAAACCTTTGAACCAGTTTAGTGCTACTCTTACCGACACCATATTAGATTCATTAACGTGACAAATAATTTTCTTGACTTGTGTCGCATTTTTCCTTTTATATTAATAAAGCTACGAAATGTATCGAATTTCTACGTTAGATTCACTCATTTTGGTGGAAAATGCAAAAACAATAGAAAATAGCGGATTATCATTTTTACTTTTTATTTTTCTTTTTTTAAAACGTCATCTATTTAATGGTATCAAAACCAAAATGGTATTAGAACTTTTTACCCATAAACTACGAAAAAAAATTTCTCTAACCTAATATTATTTACATACGTAAATTAAAATTAATCAAAATACATTTTCATATAGTATTCATATAATTTAATCAGCTTACATTCGCTGAGATCTCTTACATGGGTGGCAATCATTTTAGATCTAAAATTTGAGATCTCAAACTGTTTAACCTTGCAAAATGCCAACTTCACCGCCCGAATCCAAGGTGTACATGTCATCGATTGTTCGACAAAATAACAGGACTGGATGTTCATCTCGCACTTGTCCCGTAATCACCGCATTCACGCAGCGGGAAAACATGCTTTTGTGTAGGGCAAGTTCATCTATTCAAGACGCTTTACAGGGTTCTCAAACACCCCAAACTTTCGTTGTTTGATGGATCAGTTAAGGAGTACATGCTGGTCGGATTATATTCGATTGAGACGTCTGTGACGGTCGTCGAAAGGTGAAAGACCTTGTTTAAGTTTCATATATTAAAGTTTGAAGGTCGTATGTAAAGCCTACTGCAATATTTTTTATATAATAAGGGGCAAACGAGAATACTGACGACCGTAGAATAAATAGTAACCATCATCCACGGAAACCTGCAGTTTGAAAGTCAAGGGGAGTTACTAGTGTCTTGCCGCCCTAGTAGGGAGAAATACGCAATTTTCTATGAAGTGTCCGAACTTAAGTGTCGCGAAATTATCGAACGTGGTTATCTTATCTATGCTAAGTTCTTATTTATAAAATTTGTTTTGCAACGTTCACAACACCAGTCAAAAACGGTCAATCAATTCACTTCGATGCCCCACAACAAGTGCATGAGTTGAACGACTTAACAGATTCTCTTCGAAAATAGAAAACTTGTAGCACACAAGTGAAGTCGTAGTGAATACAAAATGCACTAAGCGACTATTACCTTTAAAAAAGTTAAAATACGTTTTCATTAATTGTGCCTTATGTTACTAACTGTCATTCATCGATAAAATTGCGCAATATGAGCAGTACGGGACAAGATAAAGTAATGATAAAAAAATATCGAAAGCGTCCTTTAGTACGTTTGTCTTCGGAAGGGGAGGACGTTTTCACGCTCAAAACATGCGCAGTTCTGCGGATGACACAGCGTACCCCATTCTATTAGTGCATCATATATGCACCATGTATAAAAAAATTGAAATATAAGTAATCAACGGCTTTGGGGTGACAAGAGAAAAGGTTCCACGTCGTGTTCGTACCGTTTAGAAATATATCATAAGCAGTTTTCTCGTAAATCGAGATTTAAACTTACCAGCAATCCAAAATATTTCATACCAATGGCGAGACTGAACTAGGAGTACATAACGCACAGGTATTTAAATGTTGCGAGGATAAATTAATTGTCACGTGAAGCTTATTGTAAGAAAGAGCTTTGTTCCTAACGTTATTAGCTTGTCTCCTTGTGAGTTGTTAGTAAATTATGCGAGTTAACATTTTTAATTAATTTTTCGGGAAATCTTACTTTTCTAAATTTATAATTACAGAGAAAAAAAAACGATTTGTGATGTGATAAGTGGTATTTCTACATTTTGAGCAATTAGTATTGCTATTGATTCAAGTTATTAACAATAATCGTTATTGAACATTGCGAATTTTCCACAAATAAATTACAGGCAACCCATCAACAAAGAAAAATATTCGACGATTTTGACTACAAATTTGTTTCAGGATATTCAAAACCTTGATGTTTTAGTTCAATTTCCGATTAATGTATTTAAAAACAATATGGATATACATACAATACATCAATTGCAACAAATTTTTTTGCACATTTTTCGATTAGATAAAACCATGATTGAAAATTAAACCACGCAGCGCAACATCAAAACTATGGCACTAGGAAAATAATTCTGCATATATGCTTGAAAATACAAACACTTTATTTATGAAAATACCGTAAGCGTTTTAATTCAGCTTTTGTGTTGAATCCTTACGTGAGTCAGCATTTGACTCTTATGAGTCAGCCTACATGAAATGGTAATAAATAAAAAAACGATCTACATTATTAGATTGACACATTGAAGACTAAGAAATGCGTCATATAGTTACGTTACTGATTTTGTCAAATTGGCTATAGAAGTGAAAAATAGCATCCCTAAGTACAAGTTTTAAATAGAAATAATACTATTATCCGTATTTTCTTAAAATTACTTTTTACAAAACTATGGAAAATATTAAAATTTTAATACTAATTCGCCTACGTCCAGGAGTATGGTGTTATTATTAATCCTTATTAATCAAAATGTAAATATATAATTATCCTTGTAAATTTCCTTAGGAAAAATCTTAATTAATCCTAAAGAAAGACCAAGGATATAATTAGGGTGTTAATGGTCATCCTCTGCATGAATAAAAGTATGGAAAGTTTTTTTAAGGAAGCTTAGGACTGTTGTAAATACAAAAAAAAAATAGAACGTCATATCATACTAAAGGAAAGTCCCATAAATAAGAAAAGGATTATAGTCGTAAAGTCGTGGGCGTACAGAAGGATATGCGTTCATTGGATTTCCTTGCGCCACCATATCTTGACCCACTCTTGTTACGTTAATCCGTCAGGGTTCTAAGAAGTCGATGGTTCATCGAAAGTGGAGCTTAACTGTTATCTAAGATATATTTGTTTAATCGAATTTCCCAGCACCCATTACTTTTACCAGTTTATTCGAAAAAATAATAAAAAGGATTTTACATCTGTTTTTTTGTTATATAGCCTCACGCTTTTTGGATATAGCGACCCAATGTTGCTATATTATTTTGAAAATATAAAGAAAAGTATTACAAGAGTACATCCA